>WNWU01000003.1:61831756-61842675 GCA_012654045.1 Ptyas mucosa
CTATCCTATCCTATCCTATCCTATCCTATCCTATCCTATCCTATCCTATCCTATCCTATCCTATCCTATCCTATCCTATTTGATATTTGGGCATCAGGGGAGAAGACTTTTTTCAGGGTGGATGGCTGGGAGATGAATTACAAGACATTGGGAAGTCCTGGAGACTTTCTCTTTGGACCATATCAAAAGGAAGCATTTATTTGGAGACCAAAACATATGAAGAATGGCTGCAAGATTTGGGTTTGGCTGGTCTAAAGAAAAGAAGAATTAGGGGACACATGATAGCACTATTCCAGTATTTGAGGGGCTGCCACAAAGAAGAGGGGGTCAAATTTTTCTACAAAGCACCAGAGAGCAGGGCAAGAAATAATGGTTGGAAACTAATCAGAGAGAAGCAACGTGGAATTAAAGAGAAACTTCCTAATAGTGAGAACAATTAACCAGTGGAACAACTTGCCTTCAGAAGTTGTGGGTGCTCCATCACCGGAGGTTTTTAAGAAGCGACTGGACAGTCACTTGTCTGAAATAGTACAGGTTCTCCTGCTTGAGCAGGGAGTATTGGACTAGAAGACCCCCAAGGTCCCTTCCAGCTCTATTCTATTTCTCTGGAAATATCTCGCTGTTTAAAGGACCTGTGGCCCTTTCTCAACATTTCCTTGTTTTTCAGAGCTCTCTTTTTTTTCAGTGCCGTTGTAACTTTGAACGGTCCCAAAATGAATGGTTGCAAGTCGAGGGTTATCTGTATTTCATGGTGTTAGAAGAGTGAAAAATTACTTCAAGCACTTCCTGAAAGAACTTCTTTATTAGGTAAATCATATTGGTACACTTCAAAAGAAAGCCAATTCTGACTTTCCCCGCAGTTACGGTATAGTCAAAACCAGTAATGACCCCTTCCCCCCAATGTCATTAATCATGTTGGCCAATTAGGTTAATTGGCGGGCTTTTCATGTATTTTTCTCCTCCTTTCTTCATCGCCCAGGAGATGACCTTGGTTCTCACGAGAAAGATCTATGTTTTGTCTAGCAATGCATTCCGTCCTCCTTCCCCCCTCCCATGTAGTGTGGCAATGTTGTAACCAGGATAACGGAGATTAGAACAGGGGTCACCAATCACCAGGCCACGGCCCATTCCTGGGCCGTGAGCCATTTGCAACCGGGCCACAGAAGCAGTCAGCGAGTGCATGCACACCCACCGCTCATGCAAATGGAACATGTGCGTTCATGCATGCTTGCCTGCCACTCGTGTGGAACCATCTCCTCTCCTCACCCCACCAGTTCACAAAGCCAGAAAGGTTGGGGAACTCTGGATTAGAAGAAAAGAGGTCGTGGTTGGATGAATTGGTGAGCATGATGGTGAAATACACCCCAAAGCAATTGAGCTGAACTAGGGTCTTCGGTTACGAACAGCTGAATCTTCAGAACATAAAAACAGGGAATAGGACAGGGGCAGGCTGCTCTGGGTTCGCCCGGATTCGGGTAATCCTCTACTGAAGATTATGTCCGGTTCGGCAAACCCGCAAATACCACTCCTGGCTGGCCCCCACCCACCTCACCCTACCCCTCCCAGGAGTCTCCACACAGCCCGCTAAGTGTTTTCGCCTCAGGGAGGACGAAAAACAGGCCTCCTGGAGGTCCGGAAGGCTAGAAATGGGACCATTTCTGGCTTCCGGAGGGCCTTCGGAGCCTGGGGGAGGCCGTTTTTGCCCTCCCAGAGGCTCAAGGAAAGCCTCCAGAGCCCAGGGAGGGCAAAAAACAGGCCTCCCTGAAGTACCAGAAGGCCGGAAATGGGCCCGTTTCCAGCCTCCAGAGAGCCTCTGGAACCCGGGGAGAGTGAAAACACACACACACACACACCCATGATGCAGGAGGCCGACTAGGCCACGCCCACCATGGCTACGCCCATACAGCAACCGGACAGGGAACCCGTTGCTAAAATTTTTGAAGCCCAGCCCTGAAATAGGGCCTTGATAACTAATGATAGCCCAGAAAGAATCCACACTTCTGACCACGTGCCGTGTGTCACCCGCCCAGTTACTGAACTGCACAAAGAGTCTTGACACACTTATGTCATCTGTACACTCTGGTAAGCTCCTTAACTGCAGAGCACAATCAAGAAAGTGAGATTTACCCAAACATTCTTTAATGAGTTTTAAGAGCAAGGATTAAGGATTAGACTGCAGGATCTTAAGAATTGAGATAGGAGCCCTCTAGTTCTTCTTTATTAGTGAGTTTCTTAAGGCAGATTTTTCTCCAGGGCTATGACATCCTTGCATCAAACAAAGACTATGGGGGATCATTCGATACGGGAATTAATGGCCAAAGCTAATGTGTTCACCTGCAACATTCGGAATTAATTATAGATATATTTTTTTCCAGCTCCTTCAATATTTGAATTCTTTATTAGTGAGTTTCCTTAAGGCAGATTTTTTTTCAGACCTTTTCCATTTCTTTCATCTCAGCTGTTGGCATGGTGTGCAAATGACCCATTTCTCTGAGAAAAGAATCAGTAATGACCTCTCCCATTTGCTGACGGGGTCCAGAGAGACTCCGAGCACCCTGTTCAATCTCGGTACCATTGCTCACATGTGCAGATGGAATTCCATGTTGCCCTCCCTGTTTGGGATATATCCAATTTTTTCCTTTCTCCACATTTATAGTATGATTTATATCTACATATTTATACACTGTATCTATATTGATTATATCTATATTTACATATCTTTATTTGTCTCTTTCTCTCTCTCTCTTTCTGTATCTTTCTATGTATTTCTATCACTCAGAGATAGAAAGATAGAAATATAAAGAGAAAGAATGAGATAGAGAGACAGAGAAAGAAAAAGACAAATATATGTAGATGTAGGTATAATTAACAATTGTTATTTATTTGTCTGTCTGTCTGTCTCTCTCTCTCTCTCTATCTATCTTCTATCTCTTTATCTCTATCTCTCCATCTCTCTTTATCTCTCTTTCTTTCACTATCTTTATTTGGCTCTTTTCTTTTTCTCTCTTTCTCTCTTTCCCTTTTATCTTTCTATATATCTCTCTTTCTTTATATCTCTCTATCATCTCTCTATCTATCATCTCTTTCTATGTCTCTTTATCTTGCTATTCCTCTATGTATCTCTCTCTCTCTCTCTCTCATTTCTATTACTATGTCTGTCTGTCTATCTGTCTGTCTGTCTGTCAGCATTCCAGAAAACCCCCCAGCTCCAAGTAAAGACTGTGAAGCAAGCATTTTCAAATTTCTGTTTACTAGAATAGATAAACTGGCACATCTGGGAAAACCCGAATCTGAGAGGTCCGGGTTTTCCCTCAGTAAATCAAAACCCCCAAAACCATCCCCTCACTCCTCAGTCGATCACAGGCTCCAATCAACTGCCATCCCATCTCGAGACATCACTCCGACCGCTCCTTCTCCAGATGCCGGATCGCCCTGACCTTGACCGACAGGAAGAATGCTATTATGTCTAAAGACAACCCCTCTACTAAATCCCCCCTCCTACTTTCCCACACATGAGAAGAAAGCAGCATGGAAGCTTCCGGCCTAATAAGGCTTCCAAATCTGACACTATCTCTCTCTCTCTCTCTCTCTCTCTCTCTCTCTCTCTCTCTCTCTCTCTCTCTCTCTCTCTCTCTCTCTTTATCTCTCTCTCTCTCTCTCTCTCTATCTATCTATCTATTGATCTATCAATCTATGCACAATCTTCTGATTTTGTCCTTATGCTTAATCAGTATTAAATACAGTGTTTTACACACACATACACACACACACACACACAAACTAAATCAGGTTTAACATGTTGGACAATTGCAGGCACCATTTTAACTGCTGGGTGTGTTTTCTGAGCATACCATTGTGTTTCAAATATGATCAGTGTTCAGTTCTAGTTTGATTTCCTTTGAGGCAGATAAATGTTTTATAACACAGGTTTTATTTCTAATAAAAACGGTTTGTTTAAAGCACAAGTACTTTTAAAAGAAATTGCAGATCTGATAACCAATATCAGAACCCTACAGAAATATTTTCCCTTTCAGTCATTTATACAGGCTCCATGTTCTCTGGGTCACTTCCTTCTTCTGAGGAAGAATAGGTATGAAGAACAAAAACAAACTCGGATCCATCCAAATAAATTCCAAATATTGAAAACAGATTCTATGTAGAAAGGGAAATGAACAGTTGTAAATTGAGGGCTACCTGGGCAACTGTATGCCTTTTCTCCATTTACACCTTAGAATAACAGAATAACAGTGTTGGAAGGGACCTTGGAGGTCATCTAGTCCAACCTCTCTGCCCAAGCACTCTATACAATTTCAGACTAGCGGCTGTCCAGTCTCTTCTTGAAAACTGTTGTGGCCCGTCAGCGGCCTGTGCAGATTGTAGCTGATTCCGACAACGAGGAGGCTGGTGTGGTGCTGCGTCAGCAGCCTGTGCAGCTGGCGCTCGAGTCAGACAGTGAGGAGGCTGGAGAAGATGTGGTGCCAGTGGCAGGGATTCAGCCAGGGCTTTCAGAACCTCCAGAAGCTCCCTTAAGTGAAGTGGACAAAGAGGAGGAGCCTCTTCTCAATGCACAGGTGCGCAGAGCGGCCAAAAGGCAGGAGTGGCTCCTCAGGAGGAGGTCTCCTCAAGAGTAAGGCTTGGGGCTAATTGGCCACTCCTTTAGCTTATTTAAGAAGTAACGCCGCTTGCAACAAGCTGTAGAGAACAACTTTAGTTCACTCTCCTTCGTGTCTGCAAAATTGCTTCTGGGCTTTCTGCCAACTCTAGTAAGACTGTGATTACCTTATCTTAGAATTCTGGTAGGCTGTTAAGACAGTTTTATTAACAGCCTTTGAATAATAAAGACCAAGTTATTTGAGTAAAATAAGCTTTGTATAGAGTTTGTGTGTGCTGCGTTCTTTGGGGTCCGTAGCTGGGACAGAACAAAAACCTCCAGTGATGAAGCACCCACAACTTCTGAAAGCAAGCCGTTCCAGTTTGCGGTTAATTGTTATGGTGGTAGAAAATTGCTCCTTAGTTCTAAGTTGCTTTTCTCCTTGATTAGTTTCTATCCAGCGTTTCTTGTCTTGCCTTCTGGTGCTTTGGAAAATAGGTTGGCCCCTTCTTCTTTCTTTCTTTGTTCTTGCCAATGTATTTTAGAGCTTCGGAAGGGCACAATTTCTTTTGTTGCAAATTGTAATGCGTTAAAAATTCTTTGAGGTCTAGAAAATCTGTATAGAAGACTTTAGAAGGAACACATACTAAATACAGAGAAATTTCAATCAGCCCACCCCCTTCTCCCTGTTCTCTAAAGACTGGGTAAAAAGCTGGCCCTTGATGGTCCTTGGGAGGCTGAAAAGATGGGGACCTATTCAGGGGTGGGTTCTACTTACCTTTACTACCGGTTTGCAATGGGAGCGTGCTTCTGCGCATGTGCGTCATTAAGTCATTAAAACACATGAGTAGTCCCAAAAACCTCTTTTATTACAACAGCTGTGAATTGCATTCATTCACAGCTGAGTCCCAATGAGTTGCAAAAAGTCCTTCGAAGGAGAAGTCCTTTGGGATAATCACCAACCTTTATCTCCCTTGACGTGCTGCCAAAGACCTACTTGGCAAAGCCACACAGAATCCAGAATCAAACAGATGCCGACTGGGAACAGAATCAACAACATTGTCATCCAGCAAAGAGCCCACATGCCTTTGCTGCTCTTTTAAGCCTTATGGGAGGGGCCAATCATATCCAGGCCTTACTCCTGAGTCATCCCTTTCGTTTTAACAGTTCTTGTCTTCTGGCAGCTCTGCGCATGCGTGCACTAGGAATAGGCTCCTCCTGTTCCTCTGCCTCTCTGATGTCTGACTCTGGAGGCTCCGGAGTCTGTGCATCACTCCCAGATGGCCCTGCCCCCATCTCTGTCTCCGATGCAGAGCCCTCATCCGGGCCTTCCCCAGACTCCAGGACTGGCCCATGTTCCTCCCCAGCCTCCTCACTGTCCGACTCCGCTGCCAGCTCTGCAGGCTGCTGGTGGACCACAACAACTACAATAATCCTGTCCCCATAATCTTTTCTGTTTCCTGCTTCTGTTCTAGGCACGACACATACAAGACACCGATTGTGCTACATTTGCAGCTGTGCTCCATGATCCTTACAATCTAAAAAAGTGTAAAGAAGAGGGGAGCATCTTGCAATTGTGAAAATAATTAGGCTCTCCCTAAGGTTTGATTCTTCGATGTCATCCCTCTTGGCTCCAGCGTTTAATGCTTCGCTTCATTTTATTTTATTTTCTTAAGCATTCCTTTAATTAAAAAAAAAAGACTTTAATTGGACACTGCCATATGGTGAAGCCAAGGACCAGCTTCATGCAACATCCATTTCCCAGAATGCTTGGAGTGTTATACAGATCCCAGAGGTTTTAAGGAGAAGAAATCAAAATGAAAGTTCCTGAAGCTCAGTGTCTTCTTCAGAAGTCTTCCCATTTGCCCAGAAAGAGAGAAAATGTAACCTGGAAGGATAGACAACAGTATAGGAACCTGAATCAGAGAGAGGGAGCGAACCACCTGCTTGCCAGCAATCAACACCCAGATAAAAAGAGATTTAAACCAAGATTAGTACTAGACCAATGTTGGAAGAAGTAGGGGAGACATGATAGCAGTGTTCCAATATCTCAGGGCTTGTTCTGTCCCCTCCCTGCTTCAGGAGCCCAGACAAGCACACACACAAACAGAAGTGTACGAAAGTCGTTTATTCACCATTCATAAACAACAAGCTGGCAGCGAGCCCGGGAGAGATAAAGACAGCTGTTATTTTGAGTTGCCACGGCCAGTCCCTGATAAGGCTCTCCGGCATGTCCAAAAACAAAGAGTCTTAAGGTTAGCAAACACTTATCTGATGCAGTACTTCAGGAAACAAGCAGCCAAGTTAATAATTTGTTCGTCACAAAAGCCAACAAGGTAAGGTCAGCTCCTTTTATACCTTGTGGGGCGTTGGCTTTGTGACTCATCACCTCGTGCTCGGCCCCACCCACTCCTTTGCTGAGCCCGTCTCTCTGATCGTCGCCACCTGGGATTAATCCACTCCCTCTCCTCATTAACGTCTGACTCAGAGGAGCTTTCCTCCTCAGGGCTTTCAGCTGGGGCCTGGGGTGGTGCCAAACCAGACGGGCCAGGAGAGGGGGGCCTTGCCTCCTCCTCCTCTTCACTTTCGGAGGGTTCTTCCTCCGAAGGTCCGGGCTCGGGAGCCAAAGACACAACAGGGCTTGCCACAAAGAAGGGGAGTCAAGCTATTCTCCAAAGCCCCTGAGGGCAGGAAAAGAAGCCATGAGTGGATACTAATCAAGGAGAGAAGCAACCTAGAAATAAGGAGAAATTTCCTGACAGTTAGAACAATTAATCAGTGGAACAACTTGCCTCCAGAAGTTGTGAATGCTCCAATACTGGAAATTTTTAAGAAGAGGTTGGATAACCATTTGTCTGAAGTGGTGTAGGGTTTCCTGCCTAAGCAGGGGGTTGGACTAGAAGACCTCCAATTCACGGTCCCTCAGACTGTTGGGGGGGCCAGACCGGCTGGGTGGGTGTGACAAGGATGTGACTAGGTGGCCATGGCTAATTTAGCAGTCCATTAAACAATACAAACTTTAATTTGCTATGCTCCTCAGGGTGGAAAGGTGGTTAGTGAAGGGATGTGGCTGTCTTGGGGTGTGTGTGAAGGACTTCTCTGTGTGTGTGTGTGTGTTTGTGTCTCCCTCTCTCCTCCCTCCCACCCTCTCTTTCTTTCTCTCTCTCTGGAGGCAGGGGAGGCCAAAAATGGGCCCGGTTTTGGCCTCACAAGGTCTCCGTGCATCCCGTTTTTGACCTCCTCAGCCTCCAGAAGGCAGATGGGGGCCAGCGGGTAGGTGGGATGATGTGGGTGAGGCAGCCTCATGGCTGGATTAATGGTTTCAGCAGGCCCTATCCGGCCCATGGGCCATAGTTTGAGGACCCCTGCTCTAAATATACAGAGGACACATGCTTCATCTTACTGTATTGTGATATTAAGATAGTAGATAGTCCTCGACTTACGACAACTGAGTCCAAAATTTATGTTGTTAAGCAAAACATTTGGTAAGTGAGTTTTGCTCCATTTTACAATCTTTCTTGCCACAGCTGTTAAACGAATCACGGCAGCTGTTAAGTTAGTAACAAGTTTGTTAAATGAATCTGGCTTCCTCCAGTTGACTTTGCTTGTCAGAAGTTCACAAAAGGGGATCACGTGACCCCAGGACACTGCAATTGACATAAATACGGGTCAGTTGCCAGGCATCTGAATCACGCGATCATGGGGATGCCACAACGGTCGTGTGAAAAAAAAGGTCAGAAGTCACTTTTTTTCAGCGCCGCAGTAACTTCAAATGGCCACTGAATGAACAGTTGTAATTCAAGGACTACCTGGGGCGAAAGACTGCTATTACCACAATCGGTTTCAGGAATTGTATGTGTGCGTGTGGGGGTGGGGTGTGGGGTGTGTGTGTGTGTCTTTTTAAATGTGAATATTGTGTGCACCTTATAATTGATTATTTGGATGTGGTGAAAATCCACTAGGAGGCATGGTTGTGTCATTGTATATCTTCTCCTATCCTCAAAAGGGGTTGTGAGACTTCCTGGAGAAGGAATGAAGGGATGGAGTCTGACAGTGGAAAGGTTAAATACCAAACAGGCGTATCAAAGCTGTAGAAAATATTTGTTGGCAGTGGAGCAGCAGCCTGAAGAGCTGGCAGCGGAGTCGGACAGCGATGAGGCTGAGGAAGAACATGGGCCAGTCCTGGAGGCTGGGGAAGGCCCGGATGAGGGCTCTGCGTCAGAGGCAGAGATGGGGCCAGGGCCATCTGGGAGCGATTCACAGACTCCAGAGCCTCCAGAGGCGGACATCAGAGAGGCAGAGGAACAGGAGGAGTCTGTTCCTAGTGCGCGCATGAGAAGAGCTGCCAGAAGGCAGGAGCAGATAAAGCAGAGAGATTGACTCGGGAGTAGGGCCAAGAGATGATAGGCCCCTCCCATAAGGCTTAAAAGAGCAGCAAATGCTCTTGGGCTCTTTGTAGGAAAGCAACATTGCTAAATCTGTTTTCAGTCAGCTGAACTTCATGGGGCTTTGCCAAGAAAGTCCTTTGGCAGGGTGCCAAAGAAGATGAAGGTTTGTGATAAGCTCTAAGGATTTTTTCTAAAGGACTTGTTTTGGAATTAATTTGGACTAAGCTGAGAATGAAGTAATTCTCAGCTGTTATAATAAAATAACTTTGTTTGGGACTAATTGTATCTTGTAATGACTAAGTGAGCCTAGATCACAACAATACTCTACAGTAGTGGCCAAAATTGTGGAAACCTTTTGGGAAAAGTGTATTTTCTAAAACTAGCTAATAACACCACTTTTTAAAAAAAATTTGATTTATATGCCGCCCTTCTCCGGAGACTCTAGGCGGCTTACAATGCGCTAAGCAATAGCCTTCATACTTTTGTATATTTATACAAAGTCAGCTTATTGCCCCCACAAACTGGGTCCTCAATTTACCTACCTTAGAAAGGATGGAAGGCTGACTCAACCTTGAGCCTTGGTGAGATTTGAACCTGCAATAATTGCAGGCAGCTGATGTTAATAACAGAGTGCTTTAGACCACTGTACTATCCAAGGCTCTTTTGGAGTAGTACCATAAAATTATATATCAATGAAAAAATAATTTAATCAAGAATGTAATGCAATAACTTTTATGAAGGATTTGCTATTGGAATAGCAGTTACAGTATAAAGAAGAAAAGTGAAACATGTAGAAAAAAGAAATATACAAAAATTATCACCATAGAAAAACAAGATATACAAAAACTATCAATAGTTGGGTAACCCTTAGCATGAACCCTTAGCCTTACAATGTCTTCTAATGGAGTGAACCAAGCCTTTTAGTTCTGCAGCTGTTATAATGTGAAACCAAGATTGAATGATGGCTTCTATTAACTGGGTTTTATTGCTGGGCCCCTTCTGACTAACAAGTTTCTTTAGTCAGCTCCATAGATTTTCAATTAGGTTTAAGGTCTGGGCTATTCCCAGGCCATTCCAGCAGTGGAATAGGATTATCTTGAAACTTCAGAAAAAAGTGGTGTTATTAGCCATCAAACCTCAAAAATACACTTTTCCCAAAAAGGTTCCACAATTTTGGCCACTACTCTATAGGAACACTGAGCTCTGTTTAAGCTGCTGTAGCTGGATCTCACCAGACTTTCACTGAAACTTTTCTAACAAAAGCAATGGATCATTGCACAGAATCAAATGAACTGAATCAAGGATCTCCATTTCTCCATTTTTTTCCTCTGTCTATGCCAGGTTTCTTGATGTTGCTAAGCGAGACAGTGGTTCAGTGAGTTTTGCCCTGTTTTATTACCTTTCTTGCCATGGTTGTTAAGTGAATGTCTGCAGATGTTAAGTTAGTTAACTTAACTGCTGGCTGGGGAATTCTGGGAGTTAAAATCCAGAAGTTTTAAAGTTGCCAAGTTTGGAAGCCCCCCCCCCCCCCCCCCCCCCCCCCCCCGCTCTCCCCAGAGTAACTCTTCTTTGCTGTTGGATCTGAATTAAATGCAGCCTTGATGTGATGGAAAGAGAAATTCAGATGAATAAATAACTTTACAAGGGTGCACAGTATTATTTTTCTTTCTTTCTTTCTTTCTTTCTTTCTTTCTTTCATTCTTTCTTTCTTCTGTCTTTCTTTCTTTCTGTCTGTCTGTCTGTCTTTCCTTCTCTCTCTCTCTCTTTCTTTCCTTCCCTCCCTCCCTCCATCCTTCCTTCCATCTATCCTTCCTTCAGAATAGGATAGGGTAGGGTAGGGTAGGGTAGAGTAGAATAGACTAGAATAGAATAGAATAGAATAGAATAGAATAGAATAGAATAGAATAGAATAGAATAGAATAGAATAGAATAGAATAGAA
>WNWU01000003.1:61851842-61863627 GCA_012654045.1 Ptyas mucosa
ATCTATCTATCTATCTATCTATCTATCTATCTATCTATCTATCTATCATCTATCCATGCCTCATCCATCTCTTTCTCCTTCTCTCCTCCTCCCTCCATTTCCTTATGAAGAAGAGAAGCATAGATAGCCTTAGATTGCTTCACCCAATATGCCTGGGACCCTTTTTTTGGGGAGGGGATGGGGGGGGAAATAAGTTTAAAATAAATTGTTGAAATATGACATCTGTTTCTTAGTTTCCCTCAAAAGAGAAAGAGCAAGAAAGGCACTTACCCAGGTGGGTAAGTCTTGCTTTTGACAACTGTGTTCCACAATGCCTCATGTTGAGAAATGAGTAGCTGTACTTTCACAATAGATCCTTAATTAAAACAATGTAGTAATGTTGAGCTGGCCATTCAACAGATTCAGCTTGCTCTAAAAAGCCCGCATTATGCAGACTTCCTTATATTGTCTTCTGCTGGCCTTGACATTTATCTAAAGCTTATTACGCTACGACGACTGCAACAGGCAACGAAACGCAGAAGCTAAAAACCGAAAATGCAGCTCTCCGCTTCTGTCGCTTTTGGCTGGTACCCATTTAATTAGACACTCGTGCTTGTCATTTGTGCTGAGACTTGCTGGTGTTTTCAGTTGCCATGTGCTCTTCTTAGTGGTTGATGAAACTTGATTGTTAAAGGGAAAAAAAAAACCTCACAACTTTTTGTGTTACAAGGCTGGTACCTAAAAGACAAGCTTCTTTATCCTCATACAGGGAAAAGTTTAATTTTCATGGGAAGATTTCCTATAGAATACTTGGTTCGATGCGTGTCCTGTTATTCTCCATTTGAACGCTGCCTTGGTAAATGTGAACTTGGAGAACTCTTAAGGAGTAAAATTTGCAATTTGGGCGGACACGAGTGAAAAACCCAACCAACTTGCAGCCTGCTTTGTTGTGGTCTTGCAAAAGTAATCCCCTGGTTTGGTTTTCTTGATTTGCACTGACCTCTTCTTTCACTTTTGATGCCAGCTCCTTTGGGAATCCAAAATGATCACAAATATGGGATGAATACGTACAAAAAGGAAACAGCCATCAGATTCCCCAAACTGGTTAACTCTTACATCAACAAAACACTGATGAGGAGAAGGACTGGACTGTTGAAATCCAGTTCTACTCCAGATGTCTTTTTCTTAAATCACTGACTTGAACCTAATCCTGCAGAAGCCAGAATGAGAACCAATAATCCTTCTTTTTTTAAAAAAAGATTGTTTCTACCTTGACTGATCCATCCAACATGTGAAGGTTTTGGCACACTGAAGAGCCAGTTTGATATAGTGATTAACGTGCTGACATAAAAACTGGGAAACTGTGAGTTCCAGTTCTGCTTTAGGCATGAAAGCTTACTGGGTGTCTTTCAGTGGTGTATTCAACCAGTTCAGATTGGTTCGGGCGAACTGGTAGTGGCGACCTGTGGGTGGGTGTGGGACTGCCTTCGCCCTGGGGCTATGCCGCCCTATTTAGCCACGTTTTCTAAGCCACGCTCATGCGTGCAAGCCATGTGCACGAGCAAAGCCCGTGCACAGAAGGCCACGCATATGCACACACGCACACTCACATTTTTGGTGTGTGGCGAACTGATGGTAAAATTATGTGAAACCCAGCTCTGGTGTCTTTGAGTCAATCACCAGGAGACTGTGAGTTCTAGTCCCACTTAAGTATGAAAGCTGTCTGAATCAATCACCAGGAGACTGTGAGTTCTAGTCCACCTTAAGTATGAAAGCTGTCTGAATCAATCACCAGGAGACTGTGAGTTCTAGTCCCGCCTTAGGCATGAAAGCTTGCTGGGTGTTTTTGAGTCAATCACCAGGAGACTGTGAGTTCCAGTCCTTCCTCAGGCAAGAAAGCTTGCTGGGTATCTTTGAGTCAATCACCAGGAGACTGTGAGTTCTAGTCCCACCTTAAGTATGAAAGCTGTCTGAATCAATCACCAGGAGACTGTGAGTTTTAGTCCCGCCTTAGGCATGAAAGCTTGTTGGGTGTTTTTGAGTCAATCACCAGGAGACTGTGAGTTCTAGTCCCACCTTAGGCATCAAAGCTTGCTGGTTGAGTCAATCACCAGGAGACTGTGAATTCTAGTCCCACCTTAGGCATCAAAGCTGTCTGAATCAATCATCAGGAGACTGTGAGTTCTAGTCCCATCTTAGGCATCAAAGCTTGCTGGGTGTTTTTGAGTCAATCACCAGTAGACTGAGTTCTAGTCCTTCCTTAGGCATGAAAGCTTTCTGGGTATCTTTGAGTCAATCACCAGGAGACTGTGAGTTCTAGTCCCACCTTAAGTATGAAAGCTGTCTGAATCAATCACCAGGAGACTGTGAGTTTTAGTCCCGCCTTAGGCATGAAAGCTTGTTGGGTGTTTTTGAGTCAATCACCAGGAGACTGTGAGTTCTAGTCCCACCTTAGGCATGAAAGCCAGCTGGGTGTCCGGGCCAGTCACTCTCTCTTAGCCCCACCCACCCCACACGGTTGCTGTGGGGAAAACAAGAAGAGGAAGAGGTATTTGGTACGCTCATCACCTTGTGTTACTTATAAAGTAAGCAAGATGGGATAAATATCTAATCAATAAAACGTATGGGCGGCGGGGTTGGGGCTTTGGCGGTGAGGAGCAAGCAAAATAACATGAGCGATTCCTTCAGCCAAGCCAAGCCTTCCCCACATTCATGGCCGCCTCCAGGGAGGGGATCCCAAAAAGGCCAGATGGTGACTCCCCAACCACATGTTCAAAGCTGCACCCTTTTTAACGTGATGTGTGTCAACAAAGGGGTGGGATTCTGAGCCAACATAGTTCTGGCCAACCTACTTCTCATTTTTGTCACTCTCCCCCCCCCCCCCCCGCCATCCAAATTATTCCAGCTAATGCATTCTATCACTCCAGGGCGTCAGATCTATGGTGATGCTTCCCCTGGGCAGGTCATCCCAAGCATCTCTAATAACCTCTCTGCAATTCCTCGCCTTTCTAATTAAGCACATTTATAGCTTATGTTGCCCGCCGAAGAGTCACCCGAAGCAAGTATAGGATCGTACCAGCTCGTCCCCGGCCAGATGGTTAGCCTTGGAATGAAAAAGCCAGCGAGGGCATTTTGGAGCTGGGCTGCATGCGAAAGCAGCTCGTTGTGGAGGGAAGCAGCTGGAGGGATGGGATTGGGGACATGCAAAGATCTTACCAAGTCATCTCTGCCCATGTTGGGTTGGATCTCCCTCTGACTGCCCATTGTTGTTGTTGCTAGTTGCGAAGTCATGTCCGACCCATCGCGACCCCATGGACAACGTTCCTCCAGGCCTTCCTGTCCTCTACCATCCTCTGGAGTCCATTTAAACTCACGCCGACTGCTTCAGTAACTCCATCCATCCACCTCCTTCTCTGTCATCCCCTTCTTCTTTCGCCTATAAAGTCCTCAGTATCTGTTGCTTATGCTAGACATGTTACAGGGAACATCCCACAGTGGGAGAAATCCTACTCTTTCAACACCACTCCTGTGATCCCATTTGCATACCTCATTTTCTGTTTAATTTTAACTATGTTCATTTTTACATAAATAACATAGATGTTCCTTCTTCTAGACGCATTCTTATGAACTTCTTTAGGACTATAGGTCTAACTTGGCCAATAATTATCTTGGACCGGCAGTTCCTGAGTTACTAATGTCCAATTTAAGGAGATGCATGTTGTTGTTGTTAGTTGCGAAGTTATGTCCAGTGGTGGGTTGCCCCCGGTTCGGACTGATTCTATAGAACCGGTAGTAAAACCAGCGGGAGGCTCCGCCCACTGACCCTGACATCATCAGAAGCGATCTGCACATGCTAAGCGAGCGCGTGCGTGCAATCTCATTGCGAAACGGTAGTAAAGGTAAGTAGAACCCACCCCTGGTCATGTCCGATTCATCGTGACCCTATGGACAATGTTCCTCCAGGCATTCCTGTCCTATACCATCCCCTGGAGTCCATTTAATCTCACGCCAACTGCTTCAGTGACTCCATCCAGCCACCCCCTTCTCTGTTGTCCCATTCTTCTTTCGCCCTCAATCTTTCCCAGCATTAAGCTCTTCTCCAGTGAGTCCTTCCTTCTCATTAGGTGGCCAAAGTATTTGAGTTTCATCTTCAGGATCTGGCCTTCTAAAGAGCAGTCAGGGTTGATCTCCTCTAGGACTGACCGGTTGGATCGGCTTGCAGTCCAAGGGACTCGCAGGAGTCTTCTCCAGCACCAGAGTTCAAAGGCCTCAATTCTTTGGCTCTCAGCCTTTCTAATGGTCCAACTTTCACAGCCATACATTGCAATTGGGCAAACCATAGCCTTGACTATATCCACTTTTGCTGGCAAGGTGATGTCTCTGCTTTTTAGTAAGTTATTTGCCATAGCTTTCCTCCCCAGGAGCAAGCGTCTTTTAATTTCTTGGCTGCAGTCCCCATCTGCCCATTACTTCTTGTCTTAATCTCTGGTGCTTTGAAGAATAGGTCAGTTTCCTCTTCTCTGTGACAGAATATGTGGATTTCAACTCCCAGAATTCCCTAGTCAGCTGTGCTGACTGCGGATTTCTGGGAGTTGAAGTCTACCCATCTTCCAGTTTCAAAGGTTGAGAAATGCCAGATTAGGAGGTACTGCCCTCAGCTAATGGCTTAAAACAAATGAAGGAACTGGGTATGTCTAGTTTAATGAAAAGAAGGACTAGGAGTGACGTGACAGCAGTCTTCTAATATCTCAGGGGCTGCCACAAAGAAGAGGGAGTCAACCTATTTTCCAAAGCACCTGAAAGCAAGACAAGAAACAATGGATGAAAACTAATCAAGGAGAGAAGCAACCTAGAACTGAGGAGAAATTTCCTGAAAGTGAGAACAACTAATCGGTGGAACGACTTGCCTCTGGAAGTTATGGATGTTCCAACACTGGAAGTTTTTAAGAAGAGACTGGATAACCATTTGTCTGAAATGGTATAGGGCCATGATGGCGAACCTATGCCATGCGTGCCACAGGTGGCACTCGGAGCCATATCTGCGGGCACACAAGTGTTTCCCTAGCTCAGCTCCAGCATGCCGGCCAACTGATTTTCGGGCCTTCCGGGCCCACCGGAACTCGGGAAACGGGCCATTTCCGGCCTCCAGAGGGCCTCCAGGGGGGTGGGGAAGGTGGTTTTCACCCTCCTCAGGCTCCAAGAAAGCCTCTGGAGCCTGGGGAGGGTGAAAAACGGGCCTACCATGCCCACCAGTAACCTTTTTGCTGTCGCATGCCAAAAGCGGAGGGATCACGAAGGGGGGGGTCACACACGCATGTGGGGGGGCGGGGCATGGGGGAATTGATTTATGGGTGTGGGCACACATGTGCGCAACCCCCCTGCACTCCCCCCCACTTTTGGCACGCAACAGCAAAAAGGTTAGCCATCACTGGTATAGGGTCTGCTGTTTGAGCAAAGGTTTGGACCAGTGGTGAAATCCAATTTTTTTTTACTACCGGTTCTGTGGAGGTGGCTTAGTGGGGGTGGCTTGGTGGGGGTGGCAGGGGAAGGATACTGCAAAATCTCCATTCCCACCCCACTCCAGGGGAAGGATATTGCAAAATCCCCATTCTCAACCCACTCTGGGTCTAGTCAGAGGTGGTATTTGCCGGTTCTCCGAACTGCTCAAAATTTCCTCTACCGGTTCTCCAGAACCTGTCAGAACCTGCTGGATTTCAACCCTGATTTGGACTAGAAGACCTCCAAAGTCCCTTCGAACTCGGTTATTCTCCTCTGTTAAGTCCACAGAGAAGCATCTCTTTTCAAGAGAAGAGGAATGGAAGACCATCTACATCTCCTTGCCAGTGCAATCTTCTTCTGCAAAGGATACTATATGTAGTCCTGAGAATTAGTAAGAGTTTGAAAATAGCTGTGAGAACGCCAAGCACTGCAGATGACTTTTCTCTTTAAACACAAAAGGTGCCCAGATGTATGACATGTAATACTTTGGCAGGTCGCCCTGCTAGTCAAATAATGACACCTTTGTTAACTATTGTATGCAAGGGGTAAACATCATTTAAAGTACACTCTGTGTGTTCTGTCCTCGCTACACATTACTCTGTGTGCAGCCTGACATGCAGCTAAACCCACCTATCTTCCAATAAAGCAGACCATGTGAGTAGAATCGAGTGCTTTATTAAAGGAACAGGATGGCTGAACCTGGAAAAATAGAAATAGATTAGATTAACAGAGTTGGAAGGGATCTTGTAGGTCATCTAGTAGGTCAACCCCCGCAGGAGACTCTACACCATTTCTGACAAATGGCAGTTCAATCTCTTCTTGAAAGCCTCCAGTGATGAAGCTCCCACAACTTCCGAAGGCAACTTCTGTTCCATGGGTTGATTGTTCTCACTGTCAAAAAATTTCTCCTTATTTCTAGGTTGAATCTCTCTCTCTTTTTTTTTTTTTTTGATTTGATTTATATGCCGCCCTTCTCCGGAGACTCAGGGCGGCTTACAATACGTTAAGCAATAGCTTTCATACTTTTTGTATATTTATACAAAGTCAGTTTATTGCCCCCACAATCTGGGTCCTCATTTCACCTACCTTAGAAAGGATGGAAGGCTGAGTCAACCTTGAGCCTGGTGAGATTTGAACTTGCAGTAATTGCAGGTAGCTGATGTTAATAATGTTAATAACAGTGCTTTAGTCTGCTTTAGTCTGCTGCGCGCCACCAGGCTCCTTGATCAGTTTCCATCCATTATTCCTTGTCTGGCCTCCGGGTGCCTTGCAAAATAGCTTGACCCCTTCCTTTCTGTGGCAGCCCCTCAAATATTGGAACACTGCTATCATGTCTTTCTTGGTCCTTCTCTTCACTAGACCAGCCATGCCCAGTTCCAGTAACTGTTCTTCATATGTTTTAGCCTCCAGTCCCCTCATTGTCGTTGTTGTTGTTGTTGTTGTTGTTGTTGTTGTTGTTGTTATTATTAATTAAATTTATATACCGCCCTACTCCCGAGGGACTCTTCTCTACCCTTTTTCTAGAGTCTCAACATCTTTTTTATAATCTAGTGACCAAAACTGGATGCAGTGCTCTAGCTGTGGTCTTACTAAGGCTTTACAAAGTGGTATTAGTACCTCACTTGGTCTTGATTGTATCCTTCTGTTAATGCAATTTAGGATTGCATTGGCTTTTTTGACTGCTGCTACACACTACTGGCTCATATTTAAATACATACAATAAATGAATAAATAAATAAATAAATACAATAAGAACCCAAATACAAACTAAGCAGTGTTGAGTTGCTGGTGAGCATAACAATGAACAAATACAGATAAATCTAAATCTCACCAGCGATGATGGATGTGGATTTTTCTCCTCAGATGAACATGTGCCATGGATTAGACTGGATTCTTCCTGGTATTTCTATTTCCTTGATAAACAGGAATGCTAAAGGAAATGGAGTCTGACTACCCATAGTGCACACCGCCCTGAGTCCTTCGGGAGTAGGGTGGTATATAAATCTAATAAACAAACATGTTTTCAGAGTGAGTGTTTATGGCTAGATGATGTCGTGGCCCCATCGAAGCCTGAGTCCACAGAGGAGGATGAGCCAGAGCTGGGGCCGATGAAGGTTGAGGGGGTGGCCTCATTCACTTCTGAGAAATGCGGGGAGGAGCAGGATGAGGCAGCCCCGGGTCCCTCGCGCGTGGGACAGCTTGCCAGCAGGGAAGAACAAGGGCAGGATGACTGGGGGGGGGGGGAAGAGGGCAAGTAATGGAGATGAGGAGCAACAGAGCTCCGGTGACAAGCAAGGACTGCCCCCTCCTGATCCCCAAGCACGGAGAAGGGAGAGAAGGTGGGAGCAGCGCAGGCTGACCTGACGACTTGGGAGGAAAACGCCCTGCCCCTGTTCACAAGGCACATCTGGGGACTGAGACTTAAGGAGATGCTTTGGGGAGAGGCCCTTGTCAAGAACAAGTGCTGAATTCATGGAGTTTTGTGTACCATTGCCAACGTCTGGAGTTCGCTGGATTTCTTGCCTTATTACTGCCTTGTTCCTTTGCCTCCTTGAACTCATTGCCTTATTACTGCCTTGTTCCTTTGCCTTGCTGGACTTCTTGCCTTGAAGCCATTGTGCTAACAGCGTTTTGCTGTACTACTCACAGCCAGAGGCTGCAGGAGGTGTGTATGTGAGCATTTTGCTCTGGGACTTGCCATAAACATGGGAGCATTGGGGGGAAAGTTGGAGCAATAAAGGGGAGTTTGAACTATCAGCTGGCTGTGTTGCCTCCACACCTTGCCCACGGTCACCACAGATGACTCTTAAAGGGCTGGGTCAGTTTCCAAACAATACAAATTAGTATTTGGCCCCAGCCACTAGATGGGGCCAGAGAACAACGACAGTATATATACAAATTATACGCTGAGGCATGATACTGTGATTGAAGCCATTATATAAGGTACAGCGATAAGGTACAGTCCATCCTCCATTAATGGCAAAACGTGGTTCAAACTGATTTTATTTTAAATCAGTCTGGATTTCACTCATGGGAAAGAGCCCTCGCTGAAAGGAGAGCTGGTGTTAACAGAAGAGAAGAGTGAAGGAAGCAGACACAAGGAAACAAATATAATCTCAGCGTCTCCCAGGCTAGTCCATTAAAGGGTTCCATCGATAAAATGGAACATGTTCATAGCTCCACGAAACAGCCTTTCCATCTATTCAATTACGGGGCATTGCTCAAATGGAGCAGAAGAACATTAATCCCTTAGGAGCTAATCTCCACACCAATATTTGGAGAGGTTTTCTAGGTGTGTATTGTTGGGTTCCGCCAGCAGCCTGCGGAGCTGGTGGCGGAGTCAGACAGTGAGGAGGCTGGGGAGGATAATGGGCCAGTCCTGGAGTCAGGGGAAAGCCCGGATGAGGGCTCTGCGTCAGAGGCAGAGATGGGGCCAGGGCCATCTGGGAGCGATGTGTGGACTCCGTAGCCTCCAGAGGCTGACAGTAGAGAGGCAGAGGAACAGGAGGAGCCTGTTTCTAGTGCACGTATGCGAAGAGCTGCCAGAAGGCAAGAGCAGCTAAAGCAAAAGGGACAACTCGGGAGTAAGGCCAGGAGATGTTTGGCTCCTCCCATAAGGCTTAAAAGACCAGCAACGGCCCTTGGGCTTTTTGTAGGAAAGCAACGTTGCTACAGTTCTTTCTTGTCGACATCTCTTGTTTCTGAACTTCATGGTGCTTTGCCAAGAAAAGCCTTTGGCAGGGTGCCAAAGAAGATAAAGGTTTGTGATAAAGCCGAAGGACTTGTTTTGGACTTAATTTGGACTAATAAAATATGTTTGTTTAGGACTGATTGTGTCTGGTAATAAGTACTTGAGCCTAGGTCACAACATGTATAAATATTGGAAGAGAGTCAATTCAGAAGATGCTTCCTTATGGTCACCCTCAAGAGACCATGTACTGTAGTTCTGGAAGGGGTGGGTTCTAAAAAATTTTTATTACCGGTTTTGTGGGCGTGGCTTATTTTGTGGGCGTGGCTTGATGGTCATGTGACAATTATTTAGGATTTAGCAAAGTACTGGGCTTTTAACTGCTTGCAGAGCTGTACCGGTCTACCCATTTGTTTTTGGAGGAACCGGTCTACTCATTTGTTTTTGCAGGCATCGGTCTACTCATTTGTTTTCTTTTAACACTGATCAGCTGTAGGGCGGCCCTTTGAAGCCCTGTGGCAAGAGTTTAAACAGTTTTTTTCCCTCTAGCCATCAGCTGGGACTCAGGAGGCAGCAATAGATGGGGTGGGGCCAAATAAATGGTAAGAATAACGGGGGGTGGGTGGGGGAGCAGAACCGGTTCGGTGATGTCATATCATCACCGCTACCGGCTCGGGGGAACCGGGCCGAACCGGGAGGAACCCACCACTGGTTTCAACTAGAAATCCCTAGCCATGGACGCTCACTGAATGACTTTGGAGCAGCCCAATCTCCCTCTCAGAATTGTTGTTCTGAGAAATTATGAAGAGGGAACTTTATCATCATGCTGGCTGGGGAATTCTGGAAGTTGAAGTCCACAAGGCTTAAAGTCAGCAAGGTTGGACACCCCTGTTCTTTTTTTAAAAAAAGTTTTTTATTTTTTTTTTACAAACATATCAAATTAATCCGTGAACAGGGTGGCACCTGGGTGTCCAACATTCTAATACAAATAAAACTAGTAAAATTAATCATAATTATTAAATTCAATCAACTTATACATTTCTAATAATGATACACAATTATAATAAGTTACACTCTTGTCATTATTCCATGTTTTCTCTTATGGTTACTTTTGTTTTATTATATAAGAGAGTATACACTAACATTTCCCCTTCTCTTATTTCTATCACTTATTCGAATTTTTAATCATATCACCTTTTACTAAAAAACATGTTCTTTCTATCCTACCTAACTTCTAGTCATGTCACCTACCTAGGAAAAAAAGAAAATAAGAGAGAAAAAAGGGAAAGCAAATCAAAACAACAGAGAAGAAAAATCATCTATCCATCGTCCCTTGCCCGCTTCAATACTTTAATTGCTATGCATTTTCTTTTTAATTTGCCTCCCAAATTCCTCTCCTGGATCTCTATCAGAATCTGCTTCTTGGCTGTTCAATCTGGGAATTTCTCCCACCTCTACCCTCTTCCGCTGCCTAGTTCCCAAAATTTCTGCCCAGGCCCCTATCTCCCTTTCAAATGTCTCTTCCAACTCTCTTAATACATTTTTCCCCTGATTTAATTCATCAATCACTTTTATTTCCATTAAGATATTCACTTACCTTCGCTACCAGTTCACAAATGTGAGCACACATGCCACTTCCACGCATGTGCAGAGCATTGAAAATGGGACGTGATGACATCCAGGCGGGTGGGCAGAGCCTCCCACAGCCCCAGCTACTGGTTTGCCCGAACCGGATAGAACCGGCTAAATCCCACCATTGCAGGACACCCCTGTTCTAAATCAAGAATTTTTCCAGGTTCTGTTCTTTCCTTTTAGTTTGCTGTCCCTGTTGCAAACCTCAGAAATCTTAGTCAAAAGAAGTTCATTGTTCTCTGATCTCTGTGATTCCTTCAGGGTCATTAAAGATCTATTTTTTATGTTTACCACCTTGAGCTCCTGGAGAAATGTAGGCTGTAGACCTTGAAATAAAGACATTGCTATTGTGAGTTGTCTTGACTGTCCTCTGGGTAGGAGGCAGAATACAGGTAGTCCTTGATTTATGACCAGTTGTTTAATGGCAAAATAGTGTCCATTTGGGAGAGTGCATTTGAATTTACCAGAGATTTGCTTAACAACTGCCATTAAAAATGGTTGAAAACGTTGGGTCTGGTGATGTGGTGTCTCAAGTTATGACTGCAATGAGTAATTGCAGTCATAACTTGACTGCATAACTTAACCCATATTAAGTCATAACTTAACCCATTGTGGTCGTAAGTCGAGGACTAGCCGTACACATCCCAAAACTGTATGAATCCAATGAATGCAATTAATTTTGTAGAGGTGTTTGAATATCACTACTCTTTTTGGGTGAATTTCCCCCCAGTTTTTCTTGTTTATGTCTATTAGTGTTTAATGTCTGCTACAAAAAAATGTCATTGAACTGAGTGCAGCCACGTGATGACCCATTTAATGATTGACATGACTTATGACCATACTTCTATGCAAAATTAGAATTGTAAATTGAGGCTGACCTGCATCTCTCCCTCCTCTTCTTCTTCCCCTTCCCCTTCCCCTTCCCCTTCCCCTTCCCCTTCCCCTTCCCCTTCCCCTTCCCCTTCCCCTCCCCTCCCCTCCCCTCCC
>WNWU01000003.1:61867510-61918508 GCA_012654045.1 Ptyas mucosa
GAAAGAAAGAAAGAAAGAAAGAAAGAAAGAAAGAAAGAAAGAAAGAATTCACTTTAATATGATTGTCCACTTCAAAAGACTTTGGGCAAGTGAGAATGGCAAGCAAAATGCACCAAGTAGGTCTGAAGTAATATAGTCCACATTTTAATATCAACTGACCAGTTCTTTTTTGTTTTTACTTTTCTGAATTTTAAAGATGCACAGAGTGAGAGAAGGAGAAGGAGAAGGAGGAGGAGGAGGAGGAGGAGGAGAAGGAGGAGGAGGAGGAGAAGGAGAAGGAGGAGGAGGAGAAGAAGAGGAAGAAGAAGAAGAAGAGGAAGAAGAAGAAGAAGAAGAAGAAGAAGAAGAAGAAGAAGAAGAAGATACCCAGGCTGGCTGGGGGATTCTGGGAGTTGAAGTCCACAAAAATGGCCAAGGTTGGACACCTTTGTGATAATAAAGGCCAGCTATTACCTGGAGATGAAATGTTAGCAAAAATACCTGTTTGCTCAATGGTAACACTATTAAGGTTTAATATTAATATTAATGTTTTAAGGAGGCTTAAAGAGAGAGAGAGAGAGAGAGAGACTGGGGGAGGGAGGGAGATTGAGAGAAGAAGAAGAAGAAGAAAAAGATATGAATGTATTAAAATCAGCTTTATCCCCCTTGTTGATTGATAACTAGATTTCTTCCTTTGTAGTGTGTTTCCTCAGTTCCTGCAGGGGACCCGCTCTCCTTCTGTGAATATTCCATGATTTAAAGGACTTTGACTCTTTCAGATCCCATGGAGAGATTTCAGAGAGAGTGATTTTATTTTTGATGATGGGGGTAGATGTGGGAAATGAATATTGCAAAGTCCAAATTCCACAACTCTCAATTTAAAACTTAAATCAGGTCAAGGCGACACTAAAAAAACAAAAGTTACCTCATCTCTTGTGCTTTACACAGGAGGACCTGGTTGTTCCTTCTTTGGGCTGCCTTCTGACCATAAAAGGAAGCCTAGCCTTGCTTTGACCTTCTTGGGTTTTTCATCTTCACCTTCCCATGGTGAATGTGGTATCTATTTATCACCCTTTTTAAAAGCATACGGCCTCTGTGCTGCTGCCCCTGGCTACGCACGGAGCCGACATGTGTTGCATTCCAACTATGGCAATCAGAATTTGTAGGAAAGGAAAGGCTACTGCAGAATTCTTTGTGTTGGTGCAAGGGAGAGTGCGCTGTTATCAAGAAGTCATTTTCTTGATAAACTTGGAATACACACTTGGAATACTGCATTCAGTTTTGGTCGTCACGATGTAAAAAAAGATGCGGAGACTCTAGAAAAAGTGCAGAGAAGAGCAACCAAGAGGATTAGGGGACTAGAGGCTAAAACATACGAAGAACGGTTGCAGGAACTGGGTATGTCTAGTTTAATGAAAAGAAGGACTAGGGGAGACATGATAGCAGTTTTCCAATATTTGAAGGGCTGCCACAAAGAAGAGGGAGTCAAGGTATTCTCCAAATCACCTGAGGGCAGGACAAGAAGCAATGGGTGAAAACTAATCAAGGAGAGAAACAACCTAGAACTAAGGAGAAATTTCCTGACAGAAAAAATAATCAATGGAACAACCTGCCTCCAGAAGTTGTGAATGCTCCAACACTGGAAGTTTTTAAGAAGATGTTGGATAACTATTTGTCTGAAGTGGTGTAGGGTTTCCTGCCTAAGCAGAGGGTTGGACTAGAAGACCTCCAAAGTCTCTTCCAACTCTGCTATTCTATTCTATTCTATTCTATTCTATTCTATTCTATTCTATTCTATTCTATTCTATTCTATTCTATTCTATTCTATTCTATTCTATTCTATTCTATTCTATTCTTTTCTATTCTATTCTATTCTATTCTATTCTATTCTATTCTATTCTATTCTATTCTATTCTATTCATCCTTGGGTTGACTGACAGCCCTTGGGATGAGGCTATAAAGCTGAAGAGAAGAAACAGTGTTCTCTTTTCATATCACGGGATGGTGTGTGAGTGTAAGCATATTGGTGGTTCACCACATCTTACCTGGATAAACATTTTTAAAGTTGTGATTAAAGACACAAACTAAAGCTCCTTATGGATTTTGAAGGACATGGACATTGGGAGACACTAAAATTGCTTGTGCCCTTTGAACAGGAAGTAGCCCAAGATACAGAATAACAAAGTTGGAAGGGACCTTGGAGGTCTTCCAGTCCAACATCCTGTTTAAGCAGGAAACCCTATACTATCTCAGACAAGTGGTTGTCCAATCTCTTCTTAAAAGCCTCTGGTATGGAGCACCCACAACTTCTGAAGCTAAGCTGTTCCATTGGTTAACTCATTGTAAGGAAGTTTCTCCTTAGTTCTAGATTGCTTCTCTCCCTGACTGGTTTCCATCCGTTGCTACCTGTCCTGCCTTCAGGTGCTTTGGAGAATAGGTTGACCTCCTTCTTCTTTGTGGCAACCTCTCAAATATTGGAACACTATCAGGTCACCCCCAGCCCTTCTTTTCAATGAACTAGACATACCCAATTCCTGTGCCATTTCATGGTTAAAAAGAAAAGCTTATTTTTCAACGTAGCATTGAAATCCGACACATGGTATGCAATATAATCCAAACAAGATAGCATTACAGTGGGAAAGGTTATGCTTTTTTTTAAAAGGATTTTTAGAACATACATGATAAAAAAATGCTAATTTATGCGAAGGGCTAACTTGAAATGTGAAGTAATTAGAGTGCACTAAATATAGGAGTTCTTCATGAATGAAAAGCAGTAGGGGTTTGTCTGAGAAAAGAGGGAATTCGGTCTTTCTAATATAGATGTTAAATAAACGAACCGGATATTGATCCATATCTCTCTACTTATGGATGAATATTTATATATTCACAATCTGGCTTGCTTTCTCCCTGGTTTCAATCCTACTGAGGTTTAAATTGTGCCTGGCTATTATCATTGCTGATATCATATGTAGGATGTTCTTTGAACCTAGAAATATACTCTCTAGTTCTTCTGAACATATTCTCTTCTGAACCTTGGCAACTTGCAGATGGGTGAACTTCAAGTCTCAGAATTTGGGAGTTGAAGTCCATGCATCTGGGGAATTCTGGGAGTTGAAGTCCAGCCATCTTCAAGTTGCCAAGATTAACAGAATAACAGAGTTGGAAGGGACCTTGGGGGTCTTCTAGTCCAACCCCCTGATTAGGCAGGAGGCCCTATAACAAACAAGGCCTGTCCAATTTCTTCTTTAAAAACCTCCAGTGTTAGAGCACCCACAACTTCTGGAGGCAAGTCATTCCACTGATTGTTTTAACTGTCAGGAAATTTCTCCTTAGTTCTAGGTTGCTTCTCTCCTTGATCGGTTTCCATCCATTGCTTCTTGTCCTGTCTTCTAGTGCTTTGGAGAATAGGTTGACTCCCTTTTCTTTGTGGCAGCCCTTAGATATTGGAACATTGCTATCATGTTACCTCTAGTCCTTTGAATGAATGAATGAATCAATCAATCAATCAATCCATATTGTGCTATGAATTCCATAGTTTAAGAAGATACTCTTCTGACGCACCCAAAAATTATCCAAGCATGAAACAAACATGTTTTCCAGCTCTACTTAGAAATGATTCAAAGACCTCAAACTTAATCCAAGATCTCTTAGCCGACTGACACTTCAGCCAAGCATTCCTTGTTACTAGCTGAAACCTTCCCTCTGCACAAAGCGATCAGGATAAAGAGACAAGAATTCGGAATGATTTATTTTCCTTATTGAAATATTTATAAGCAACTGTAACCTATGAGCCGCTTAACATGGTACATTGCAAACACCATTTGAAGAACTTTGGGGGGGAAATTATAATTATTGGTTTTTATTGCTTGGAATGAGGGAGATTGAATTAATTATGGTGCATGGTTAAATTGTAAGGAGGTTGGAATAAGTTTCAGAGATTTTTAAATTTAATTTTGTATTTTAAGATTGCAGATCTCCGAGTTCAATGTGTAAATTCCAATGTACGAAGAGTCATTTGGTAATACAAACAGGAAACTCAAGAGGTATTTAACCGACCATAAAGCTGAGATAAAAAAAACTTTGAATAAATAAAGACTTCCAGTTTGCACTATTTGGGCAAATAATTTAGATCATATATATTTAATCTCAGGTTTAATAAGTTTTATGATTCTGTAATCTTAAGTCTTGAGCAATTTCATTCTACCGTCGGCCACTTTAGGAAGAGCCAGGCAAGACTGATCAACCACGTCCAACTGTTGAACCCATCATCCCCATCAGTGGCAAAATCCATTTTTTTTAACTACTGGTTCTGTGGGTGTGGCTTGGTGGGCGTGGCAGGAAAAGGATACTGTAAAATCTCCATTCCCTCCCCACTCCAGGGGAAGGATACTGCAAAATCCCCATTCCCACCCCACTCTAGGGGAGAGCCAGAGGTGGTATTGCCAGTTCTCCGAACTGCTCAAAATTTCCGCTACCGGTTCTCCGGAACCTGCTGGATTTCACCCCTGATTCCCATCCACCAAAGTGCTGCTTTTATGATGTAGAACACCTGGTGTCCTACTTTCCTTCTCTATTCTACTACTCTTATGCATATAAAAAGGTTTAAACTGGAATAATCGCATTAGTTTCCATGCTAATTATCATCTGCATTACAGTACTTCAAAAGGCTCTGGAAAATTCCATGCCTTGAGAGACAGAGAGAAGCAGAGAATGTCACTTTGTTGACCAGCGTTCGTACCTCTATTTCACCTTCCTTTTGCTTATCTTTCATACCCTTCTGTTAATGTTTGCTGTTAGGTAGTTTTTTTAATGTTTGCTGATACTTAATCAACAACCATCAAGCTATATTTCTGCTAGCTGAATTGAGTGGGCCATCTACTGGCTCTGATTTGGATTCAGCGATCAGGTGCAATTCAATTGGAAATTATCAATTGTCATTTTCTAACATAGACTAGTTGTCCTGGGAATTGGTAGCCACATCCAGTTGGCATTTCCTGACATGTCAGGGCAAGTTCAAATGCTCAAAAACTCCACCCAAGAGATCTAATGTCAGCCCTGGAGGCCATCTTTTTCTCTGGATCTTCAGGGCTGTGGGAAATTGGGAGGAGGGATTGCAGGGAGTTGTAGGGATATCTAACCATAATAATATTCTTTTCGCTGAGGATCAAGGACATCCAGCCTGCACCTGGAATGGCTGGGAGTTATCTCCAGTTGGGATGGTGCATTGATTGGACCATGTGATAGACATGTGGATGCAGGGGGAAGGGACTTGGACTTTCCTTTGGGTGGGGAAAACCTGGAAGCTTTCAGATCTGGGTTTTCCCAGATGTGTCAATATGACATCTCTAATAAAATGGAACTTTGAGGAACTTCTGGCCTTGGAGTCTTCTTTCGTTGGGGGTGCTACTTGGAACCCTGACTTCTAACTCTTCCTGTGTTTCAGTTTCAGTTTCAGTTTATTTAATTTGTATACCGCCCTCCTCTCGAAGGACTCAGCCATAAATAAAACATACAAATGTAACATTTAAAACCCAATTAAAATCTAATTAAATAAATTTGGCTGTAAAAATATTAAAACCCCAATAATTTAAAACAAATTAAAATTTATATTTTTTTTTTAAAAAGGGGGGAATCAGGCCAGGCCTGCCTGGCGAAATAAAAGGGTCTTAAGAGCGCGGCAGAAGGTGCATAGGTCCGGGATCCTCCGAATCTCTGTGGGGAGCTCATTCCAGATAGTAGGAGCCCCCACAGAGAAGGGTCTCCCCCTGGGGGCCGCCAGTCGACATTGCTTGGCCGACAGCACTCAGAGGAGGCCCTCTCTGTGAGAGCGTACCAGCCGGTGGGAGGCCACTGGTGGCAGTAGGTGGTCTCGTAAATAGCCAGGTCCTAAGCCACGGAGCGCTCTAAAGGTAGTAACCAAAACCTTGAAGCACACCCGGAAGACCACCGGGAGCCAGTGCAACTCGCACAGGAGAGGTGTCACACGGGAACGCCATGTCGCTCCCGTAACCACCTGCGTGGCTGCACTCTGTGCCAGTTGGAGCCTCCGGGTGCTCCTCAAGGGGAGCCCCATGTAGAGAGCATTACAGTAGTCCAGGCGGGAAGTGACGAGGGCGTGAGTGACCGTGTGTAAAGAGTCCCGATCTAGAAAGGGACGATCTAGAAGAATTCTGTGGTTGAATTTGCATGGAGAAAACTATTGTGGTGACTTTGACGATGCATTTAGACCAGTGCCCAGTGAAAATAATTCTTGGGACTGCAGAAGTTAAACAAATGAAGTTGACTTAATATTAGTGGATGCCAGCAGGTTATATGAGTATCTGCTGTGATCTGGAGTACGCGTTACACCCTTGATCCAAGGAGATTCCGTGAGGTAACTTGAAAGACTGGATGTCTGCAGCTGTTTTGGGATGTTTACTCTCACATACGGTTATTGGCTAAGTTGTTTAAAAATATTTCCAGGAGAAACCAGTGGTTATTTTCAGAGTAAACATGCAAACAAATAAATAAGCCATAAGCAGGTGCATTAGCCCAAGACTAAGTCATTATGAGGAGTTCAGCAACAACAGAAAAAGTCTTCTGAGAGTACAAGAGAACAAAACTAGCACTTATCTTCAACACTTAAAACCAAACACATTTTTCCAGTTACAATTTTAAACAGCAGTCATGTGATCCTTGGAAAACATGTAATGGCCTTTGGGTGTTGCAGACAAGTGATATATCTTTGATTGGCTGATTGATTTGCACCAACATGACTCTTTGTGACCATAAAAATAGACAAGTTAGAGGACGGCTTGTCCCCAGTCTGGTCTTCCAATAGGCCCCCACTGATGCTATAATCAAATCCATTTGGTTTTGCTATTGGTTGGTTGTCTTCTTCGCTTCCCTTCCATCTTTCCTAGGATTCTGCACTTTTCAAGAGAGTTAGATATTTTGAGTTAGGTGTCCAAAGTATAACAATTTGAGCTTGGTCACTTGCGCCTTGAGTGAGAACATGTGTTGATTTGTTCAACGGTCCATTGGTTTGTTTTCTTGGTTGTTCATGGTATTCTCTGGAGTCTTCTCCAACATCAAAGTCCAAAAGCATGAGTACTCTTCCTTTTTTGCTTTTCAAAGTCCAACTTTTGCTTCTATAGAGTACCGCAAGGAAAACCATTCCCTGAATCAAGCTGAGATGTCTGTCTGTCTGTCTGCCTATCTACCTATCTACCTATCTACCTATCAATCTATCTACCTATCAACCTATCTACCTATCTACCTATCTATCTCTCTATCCATCCATCTACCTATCTACCTATCTACCTATCTATCTATCTATCATCTATCCATCCATCCATCCAACTATCCATCCATCCATCCATCCATCCAACCATCCATCCATCATCTATCTACCTATCTACCTATCTACCCATCTACCCATCTACCTATCTACCTATCTACCTATCTACCTATCCATCCATCCATCCATCCATCCAACTATCCATCCATCCATCATCTATCTGTCTATCTATCTATCTATCTATCTATCTATCTATCTATCTATCTATCTATCCATCCATCCAACTATCCATCCAACTATCCATCCATCCATCCAACCATCCATCATCTATCTATCTATCTATCTATCTATCTATCTATCCATCCATTATCTATCTATCTATCTATCTATCTATCTATCTATCTATCTACTCTTGAATGCTAATCTGCAACACATTTCTGACTGCTGCTTCCTTTTCTGTTGACAGTTGATCCTAAAGGGTAAAAGCTATTCACCTCTTCAGCACTTACTATCAAAAGCTATATAACTGCACACACTAAACTAAATCTTTGCTTTTTGAACTTCAATTGCTGCATGGGCCTAATCATTACATATCCTTGTTTCTACTTGGACATAACCACAGATGAAGAAATGCTAGGGTGGACTTCCGGTTCCGGCCCCGGAGGCGACGGACACTGATCGGGCTAGCTCTGGCCCCAGTGTCCGATCCCCCCCATCTGGAGGCCCTATGGGCCAAACGCCCTAATATTGGGGCGTTTGCCGTTTGAGGGCGGCTCGCCAGGGGTCCCCTGCCTCACATCCAGGGGCCGGGAGGCCGATGCTGGCGCGCCCGAGGCTTCAGCGGGGGAGGGAGGCGATCGGCGGCCTTTTCTGGGGCCGCTGAGGTGCCACAGCGCCTAAGGGGACCGGCGCTTACCTGCAAGACACAGCGGACTGGGAGCTGATTGACCGGAGAGTTGAGGAGGCATGACGGAGTTTTAACTGCAAGGAGCAGAGAGCTGACAAGGCATTCTGGAGGTGAGAGGGGGGGGGTTGGAGTCCCCCCCCCTGTGTAGCTGGAAAGGTGCCCTGGCTGAGAAGTAGGGGGAAAGAAATGGAAAAAAACCCCTTCCTTTGCTTACTTTTTCTTGAGGATGGCTGAATCAGAATTTGTTAAAGAGGTCTGGTGGCCTCTCTTCCCGGTGGAGAGCTATGGCAGCGGTCCAACTTCCTGCTTCTTTATTTACGACTGAAGACATTACCCACCTCGAGCTTCCTGTTTGACCTACTCTGCACTCCGGACTCGTTGCTCCTGTGAGTGCCCACTGGTGGATACTGGAAAAATTACACCAACTGTCAATCCCTCTTTCTTTCCTGGAGGCTTGTTTTTTGGGATTTTTCATCTTCTATCATTGCAAGATGGCCAAGGGCCACAAAACAACAGCAGCTGACATGGAAAATTTTTTGGAAAGACTGGCAAAATTGGATCAGAAATTGGATAAATTGGATGATTTACAAAAAGGATTATCTGAAATTAAATCTGAAATGACACGAAAAAAGATTTAAATGATGTTCAACAGCTGGCAGAGCAAAACAAGAAGAAGATGGGGGGGTCTGGAGGGGGAGGTACAGGCACTCCAGCGGGTGGAAGAAGGGAGAGGAAATGCAATGCTAACTTTACAATTGGATAAGATGTCTTATTTTCTCAGGTTTCAAAACATGGAACAACTTGACCAGGAAAACTTGAGAGAAGTGATGGTCAAAATGTTGGGTGAATTTCTTGAAAGAGATTTGGAGTCTACTGGAAGGGATGTGGATCTGGTGTATAGAGTAAACTCACAATTTGCAATTTTACATAGTGTCCCAAGAGAGGTCCATATTAAATTTGTAAGAAGGGAACTGAGAGATGAGATATTGAGAAAACAAAGACTGGGGGCGCTGGTGTACAGGGGCAAGGAGGTCACCATCCTAAAGCAGATTCCCAGACAGGTACGAGAATTAAGGAGAAAATATTATTTTTTATCAAACAAGTTGTACCTTAAGGGAGTAGGCTTTGGGTGGTTGATTCCGGAGGGTTTGATGATTTTCTGGAAGGACAGTAGGAAGAAAATTAATAACGTAGCGGAGGCTAAGGCCTTTTTTGAGCAGCATAAGTCCTTCCTAGAGGGAGAAGATACAGGAGCTGAAGAGGGGGAAGTATTAGATGAACAAGGAGCGGGGGCGGGCGGGGCTGTGGCGGCCCGGGAGGAGGGGGGAGGCCAGGCCATGGTTCTAAGAGCTAGAACTAGGAAATGAAGAAAGGAGGGGAATCTATTATCTAATGTCTTTTTTTGATATCTCTTTTTACTCTTTCTTTTCACTGTACTTTGTATAATATTTTGGCTATTGGCTTTCTTTGTTTACATAACTTTTATACAATCCGGTTGTTTGTTTTGACTTAACATAATAACGTCTGTTGTGTGAGAATTTAAAAAAGAGAAAATAATAATTTAAATATCTTTTTTATAAAGATATTGAAAATTCAACATATTGTAAACTATAATATTGTATATTTTTAACCAATAAAAACTTTTCTTATAAAAAAAAAAGAAATGCTAGGGTAATGTAGTGGTTAAATTGGGAATCAAAGTCCATGTGCAGTGATAGGAACCAGACTCTTGCCCACTTTCTCTTTTTCTCTCTCTCCTTCTCTCTTTCTCCCCCCACCCTTCATCTCGAAGTCCTGGAAGAATAGCACGACATGACTCTAAGGAACAAAAATTGTTTTTCAAAAGTCACTTGAACAGAAATTCAGGTACAGCCAGTTCAGTAGAATTATTCAAACAGCTGTGATTGAAAGATGCGATGTCAGATAAAAGTACTAATTTGCTTGTGGTGAGTTTCTTTTTCAGTGGCACCCTTGTAAAAGGTTTACCTTACTTTAAAATCAAAGTGATTTAGATCAGGGCGTGAAGCTCATTGAAAATCTCTAAACGTTTTGCACCAACTTGCACAACAGTTGTAAACATCTTTGGCCCAGATGGGTACATAACTCTGTCAGATGGGTCTGGGTTTTCTGTTGCTCTCCCTGGAGGATGAGCATTGAGGGTGATGCAAGGAACAGGGCTGGTACGTGAGGCCTTCTACACATTATACAAGCTGGAGGAACTAGCCAGGATTTTATTCACTTACCTTCCCTACCGGTTTGCAAATGTGAGCGTGCATGCGCTTTGCTGGCGTGCGCACCTTCCGTACATGTGCCCGGCCTCACTAACATGACTAAATAGGATGGCATAGAGCCTGGGCAGGTGGGCGGGTCCACCTGGGCCCACCCACGATTTCCACTACCGGTTCAGGTGAACCAGTCCGAACCGGCTGAATACCGGCTCTGGAATTAGCTGATAAAAGTTTTACATCACCATTTTTACACCTATATTTAATACATAGTCAGGTCTGCACACAGATAGTCCTCGACTTACAACCACAATTGAGCCCAAAATTCATGTTGCTAAGTGAGATATTTGGTAAGGGAGTTTTGCCTATTTTTCTTGCCGTAAGGGTTAAGTGACTCACTGCAGTTGTTAAGTTAAAATCATGGCTATTAAGTGAATCCGGCTTCCCCATTGACTTTGCTTGTCAGAAGATTGCAAAAGGGGATCACATCAGGAGTGAAATCCAGCAGGTTCTGGAGAACCGGTAACGGAAATTTTGAGTAGTTTGGAGAACCGTCAAATATCACTTCTGGCTGACCCCACAGGGGGGGTGGGAATGGAGATTTTGCAATATCCTTCCCCCGGGAGGGAATGGGAATTTTGCAGTATCCTTCCCCCGCCACGCCCACCAAGCCATGCCCACCAAGCCACGCCCACAGAACCGGTAATTTAAAAAAATTGAATTTCACCACTGGATCACATGACCCCTTTCATGACTCTGCAACTGTCATAAAAATGAACCCATTGTCAAAGCATTTGAATGTAAATCACCTGACCATGGGGATGACACGACGGTTGTAAGTGTGAAAAATGGTCATGAGTCACTTTTTTCCCCAGTGCCGTTGTAACTTCGAATGGTCACTAAACAAACTGTTGTAAGCCGAGGACTAGCTATACTGAATGCATCAAGCTGCAGATGGAGGAGAAATCTAGCCGCTCGAAGACTCAGCAGGAACGAACAGGGCCCGGGGGAGAAATTTAGAGTGAGTTAATTAAGGCAGAGTGTCTCTGAATATTTTGAGACACTTGTTCCCAAGGTTTCTCCCCACCTGGGCTGAGCTGAAGTTGATGTGATAAGCTGTCAAATGACTTGCTATCACTTCAATCCCTCCCTACAATTCCTCGCTCAACGGGATTTCCAGCTCTTATACAATTTTGGATGATCTGCAACATGCCTCTGTTGCATGTCGGTGAGGCAGATGTCCTAATGGTGGTGGAAACTTAGGATCGTGGCCATAAAGTAAAACTTAAATATGCATTCTTATTGATGTTTGGTGGTGGTGGGGGGATTCCTCAAAAGCCCTTTACTATAAGAGGGAAAGAGTGGAATCTTGCAAAGGTATTATCCTACTAGGCTGGGTTAAGGACACATATCCACTGAATTTGAATAATCTGCTTCTTTTAAGTAAATACTAAGGGTTCGGCAGAAGCAGCAGATAAATCTGTAGGAAAATCTCCAAGAGAGCCTGGAAAACCATTTGGATGATCAGCCTCCGGGATACACCATGGCTTTGACCTTTTATCTCCGTGAAAGCGACCGGTAACCCAAATGTCCAGCTTGATCAGTTCTACTTTTGCTCATGGCCAACAACGTCAATGGAGCTGGTGGGAGAAATGTGCTCATGAAAAACAGAAGAAATGCTTGTGTGCAGAGATTTCCAAAGGACCCGTGATATGGAGATCCTCCATGACCTCTTCCGTTATTAACATCCTTCCTGTGGGTGCCTCACATGAAGTGTTCGTTTGTGCAAATCAACAATTAATCACACTGTATCTGCCTTCGGTGACCAGTTTACTAAGTTTTTGACTGAAATCAGCTGGGGATTAGCACTATTGCTATGGAAATGTGACTGTTGTGGTCCGCCGCCGGCCTGCGGAGCTAGCAGCAGAGTCGGACAGTGAGGAGGTTAGGGAGGAACATGGGTCAGTCCTGGAGTCTGGGGAAGGCTCGGACGAGGGCTCTGCGTCGGAGGCAGAGAAAGGGCCATCTGGGAGGTATGTGCTGCCTCCGGAGCCTCGAGTTGGACCTCAGCAAGGCAGAGGAACAGCGGGAGCCTGTTCCCAGTGCATGCATGTGCAGAGCTGCCAGAAGGCAAGAACAGTTAAAACAAAAGGGACGACTCAGGAGTAGGGCTTGGAGATGATTGGCCCCTCCCATAAGACTTTAAAGAGGAGCGAAGGCATGTGGGTCTTTGCAGGAAGCAACGTTGTTAATTCTGTGCAGTTTAAAGTCTGAAGCTCTGTTTGATTCTGGACTCCGTGTGGCTTTGCCAATTAGGTCTTTGGCAGCGTGTCAAGGGAGATAAAGGTGGGTGATTATCAGCCTTATCCCAAAGGACTCTTTACAACTATTTGGGACTCATCTGTGAATGAACAGAATTCACAGCTGTTGCAATGAAGGAGCTTTTTGGGACTACTCGTGTGTTTTAGTGTGCAGTAAACCCTAGCTCCTTGGTGCAACTAACAGATGCTATGGGACAAGCTTTCCAAGGGGGTTCACAACTACAAGCTAAAGTATAAACCTCCCCCCCCCACCCGAACTCCACTATTTAACCTTGAAATGGGTTCGTGTAGATGAAGTAAGAAGAATGTACTTTGGCTGTATAAGTGTACTCTTAAACTTATACGCTTGATAATGGTAGTATCTTGACAGTCTCTTATAATTCAGTTTTCTTCTTCCCCACTGGAGCTAATCATCACATGGATTAAGCTATTCTATTGTACTGAAAAAGCAAAGGTTCAAGCTTTCATCCATGTGTTTTTCTTCTCAACACTATGCTCTCCCTCCCCCCTTTCTTTTATCAGGGAGGTACTAGGGCCATGATGGCGAACCTATGGCACTGGTGCCACAGGTGGCATGCAGAGCCATGTCTATGGGCACATGAGTGTTGCCCTAGCTCAGCTCCAGCACACATGCGTGTGCCAGCCAGCTGGTTTTTGGGCCTTCCGGGCCCACCGGAAGTCAGGAAACGGGCTGTTTCTGGCCTCCAGGGGTGGGGGGGGTGGGGAAGGCCATTTTCGCCCTCCCCAGGCTCCAAGAAAGCCTCTGGAGCCTGGGGAAGGTGAAAAACGGGCCCACTGGTAACCTTTTTGCTGTCGTGTGCCAAAAGCGGGGGGAGCGGGTCACGTGCGCATGCGCAGGGGGGGCGGGGCACGGGGAGGAATTGAATTACAGGTATGGGCACGCGCGTGCGTGACCCTCCCCCTCCCCCTGCTTTTGGCATGCGACGGCAAAAAGGTTTGCCATCACTGTACTGGGGGTTTCCTCTTGCAGCTCACAGAATGTATACAAGTGAGTACTGCTCAGGTTAAAGTTGACTCTCCAAATGGAGGTTAGCATCTCCTAGCAGCTACTTCAGTTAGTTGTGATGCAGAGAGGCGGTTCCATCACTTCTGCTGAGATCTCAGCCGAATATGACCTTCTCACCGTCATAGCCATCCCATAATTCCAACTGTCCCAGAACTGTAATAATTTCCTATCTGGGTCAATGTTTCAGAAAAATAACCCTAAGGGCAAGGATAGTCTTACTGTTGATGTTTTTAAGCTCTTTTGGAGGTCTCCTGAGTTTTCTGAAGAAAATAACTGTTTCTAGACGGTTGATAGAAGGATGAGATACTTAGCTTTTTCCTTAATCGCCATTAGCAAACTCCCTAAAGGTACTTATGGACCTATAAAGTCCTCAGTATCTGTTGCTTATGCTAGACATGTTACAGGGAACATCTCACAGTGGGGGAAATCCTATTCTTTCTACACCACTCCTGTGATCCCATTTGCAGACTTCGTTTTCTGTTTAATTTTAACTATGTTCATTTTTACATAAATAACATAGATGTTCCTTCTTCTTGACACATTCTTATGAACTTCTTTAGGACTATAGGTCTAACTTGGCCAATAATTATCTTGGACCGGCAGTTCCTGAGTTACGAATGTCCAACTTAAGGAGATGCATGTTGTTGTTGTTAGTTACGAAGTCGTGTCCAGTGGTGGGTTGCCCCCGGTTCGGACTGATTCTATAGAACCGGTAGTAAAACCAGCGGGAGGCTCCGCCCACTGACCCTGACATCATCAGAAGCGATCTGCACATGCTAAGCGCGCACGTGCATGTGATCCCATTGCGAACCGGTAGTAAAGGTAAGTAGAGCCCACCCCTGGTCGTGTCCGATCCTTAGTGACCCCATGGACAATGTTCCTCCAGGCCTTCCTGTCCTCCACCATCCCCGGAGTCCATTTAAGCTCACGCCATCTGCTTCAGTGACTCCATCCAGCCACCTCGTTCTCTGCCATCCCCTTCTTCTTTTGCCCTCCATCTTTCCCAGCATTAGGCTCTTCTCCAGTGAGTCCTTCCTTCTCATTAGGTGGCCAAAGTATTTGAGTTTCATCTTCAGGATCTGGCCTTCTAAGGAGCAGTCAGGGTTGATCTCCTCTAGGACTGACCAGTCTGATCGCCTTGCAGTCCAAGGGAATTGCGGGAGTCTTCTCCAGCACCAGAATTCAAAGGCCTCAGTTCTTTGGCGCTCAGCCTTTCTTATGGTCCAACTTTCACAGCCATACATTTCAACTGGGAACACCATAGCCTTGACTATACACACTTTTATTGGCAGGGTGATCTCTCTGCTTTTTAGTGTGCTGTCTAGATTTGCCATAGAAGGAGATACATATAGACTGCTTATTAGTAAAAACGGCAGACAACATTGTCCTTCCTTAAACTGGCAGAGCACTAAAATCACAGAGTGCTTTCCTTTTTAATGTACAGCCTGTTTTTAGCAGTTCCTGAAAGCATTGTGCAACTTCAGTGCTTCGTCAGCAGGGGGAAGGACAATGCCGGCTGCCATTTTGCTAACAGGCAGTCCATTTGTAAGCATGAATTCTGACTTAAAAAGAAATTCAGGCTAAAGACAGAGCTAGCAAATGGAACTCATTCTTAACCTGTAAGGTAAAATACCACTTTGCATATTGCAAAGTTTTTTTCCCCCCCTTTCAAATGGGTCAGAAGGACATGAGTGTCAATGGCCCTCAATGCCATTGAAGGGTCTAAAAGGACTAAGAAGATATATAACCTGTCAATCTGGCTTTAAGTGTAGGTCATCTACCAAAGTAAACCAGTACAATTTCTTTTCTCTGACTAGGCTTGAATCTGGACTGAAAAAGTTCCAGATAATCAGCTTTCTCTAGGGAAGGTTGGCAACTAGGCAAAAGTTATGAAATACAGCCAAATCCGGTGAACTCTTTTTCAAGAAAGGGCAAACTTTTCAACTAAACCTTGGAAACCATGCCTTCCCAAGAAAAGTATTCAACTATTTCTTGCAGCTACTCAGATTCCAAATATCCCAATTAACATGCAAGATCACTCTTGCATGTTATTCACTTCACTCGTCACTCTAGACTCTGTCCAACTGGCATTCAATCCGCAACAGATAAGAGAGACACTATCTGCTAAGAAAACTATAGAATCCTCTGGCATAGCTGTATGTGATTTGTCCCACCCAACTTTTCATTAAAGGGTTTAACGTACTCAACACAGCTAGGAATCTACAGATGCAGGAAGAGTGAAGGAAACTTGACTGCTCTTATTGCCACTGCATTGTCATGAAAGTGGAGTTTATAACCATTATTGGGTCATCTTTGGCACTTATTGCCTTAGCTGTTTTTAGGTGTTTTGGCAACAGAGCTTACATAACTACATCAAGGTCATGTCCTTTACATCATGTGCCATCAAGTCAATGTTGGGTCTAGATTTTCTTCAGGAGGATCTGTGTCCCCAGTCTGGTCCTTCAAGTCTTGCATAAGAACAGAAATAGAATTAGAACTTTCCAAAATATATGGCAGATGGTCGCCCAAAAATCTATACAAAAACTCTGCTTATCATTTTTTAGCTTTTAAGGGGAAACTGTTTCAGAGGGGCAGCCCCAACTTGGGCAACAGTGCTTCTGGGAGCTTTCTGTCTTTCAGGAATGGGGATCAGCCAGCTGCTTCTCCTGGCAAGAGTGAAATGGCCAGGCCTGCTCTGGTGGGAAAGGTATCGTCCTGCAGGTAATCCTTTACCAACCATACAGGCTTAATAAGTTTATAAGAGTCAGGTTGGTTTATTGGTTAAGGCACCAGGTTAGAAAGCAAAAGACATGAGTTCAAGTCCTGTCTTAGCCATGAAAGCCAGCTGGATGACCATGGACCAGTCATTCTCTCAGCCTAACTCACCTCGCAGGGTTGTTGTGCAGAAAATAGGAAGAGGAAGGCAGGTTGGATATGGTTGCCACCTGGAATTATTTGTGGAAAATAACAAAGGCAAGATGTAAATAAATGAATAAATAAAAATAAGTTAAGACTAGCACTTCAGATTGCATCCAGAATGTAGGAGATGACTAGGCTGAACCTGAGGAAGGGGTCAAATGCATCATCAGTCTTGAGTCCCTTTGCACCAGTGGTGAAATCCAAACTGGTTTGCTACCAGTTTGCTGGCTGTGCATGCGCGCTGTGCACCAAACGTGTGCTGTGTGCGCAGCAGTGTGCACCAAATGGAGGCTTGGGAAGGTAAGTAGAAGTGAGGGGGGGGACCAGCTGTGATGCATGATTTAGCTTTGCTAGAAAGCAGGATTTCCTGCTTTCAAGCAAAGCTAAACCCAGCTGCACAGTTGATAGTTGGAAATACCGGTTCGCCTGAACTGGTAGCTTTTTTTTTATTACCGGTTCGCCCAAACTGGTAGTTTTTATCACTACCAGTTTGCCTGAACCGGAGCGAACCGGTAGCATTTCATCCCTGCTTTGGCCCACAGGAGATCTAAGTTCAGCTTCTGTTGACTCTTATCTACCGCCAATTTGCTTTGATGGTAAGTAGTTTCGATTATTGTAGAGAATTTAAGCTTGCGACAAAGCTTTATTTTCATTTGAACTTTCTAGATTTCCTGATTTCTTGTACTTGACACAGAAGCTGATAGGAAGCTAGTGAAGGATATGTCATTGGTGGGCATATTAATCCAGCTTTGAGCTATAGGCCTTGCAATATATGCACCGACTGAAGCTTCTGGCTGGTTTTGAAGGCAACCTCTTCTAGAGTGTGCATCACCGTAGTTTAGTCTAACTATATGAACATATAACCTTCAACTCAATTTTTATGGATGCAGAGCATCACTAGGTGCTACAAAGTGCCTATTAATGATTGCTTTGCATTTCCTTTTAATTGGTGCTTATCTGGGTGTGGGCTGCCTATGAAGATTTGTTTTGGCCTTTTTATTTTCTTTTTAGTTTAGCTTAGCTTAGTTTGGCTCCTTCTTTGCTAAGCAAGCTTTCCTTAGGTTAATTCTTTCTTTCTTAAAAAGAAAAACCAAGTCAAGAAGAAAACGCAGAGATCAAAACCCCTCTTTCCCGGCAGCAAGGATTAATACCAGACAAACCACCAAGCAGAAAGCAATAACTTAATGAAGGAATTTCATCATGTCTAGTGCCAAGCACAAAAGCGTACTCCACTCCAGTTCTCGGTCTGCAGCTACAGTCTTAAGGAGAAAAAACTCATCCCCACCAATACTGGAAGGGAAAAAATAGTATATAAATAAGGATCAAACCTGCACTCACTGGCCCTAATGATGTTACCTAGTTGGGTAATGAAATATCTGCAAGCAAACAATCAAGCTCAGAGATCACCAAGGGCTCCACAGTTCAGCCCTGAATTACAGATATTTTCTTCTACTGCCATTTCCAGCTAAAATAGTTATTTAGTTATTTACTAAGCAAATTTAGGTGCTGCCATTTTTTTGAGAATGACGATTGAGATCCCTTCAAGGACTTTGTTTACTCAACACATTAAGAGAAGGAATTATACCTTAGCATTGTATGTATACATTTGTGGCTGCATTGCTCTAAATCTCTTTACGGTTCAGCCCAATTGCTCAAGTGAGAAAAAGGTAGTTTATCCTAACTAACTGATTTACAGACCAGTTCAATTAAACTTACCATACCCACAGGCTCAGAACAGAAGTTTTAATTTGTAGGTTAGCAACTTCAGGAACTGAACATTTGAAAAAAGTATGGCATTAAAATAACAAACGTATATAACTTGATTGATTGTTGTCCCCAATTCGGGTGTGAGCCTGGTACCGAAGCCAATGATGGACGCTAGACACAAGGTGCAAGTTTTCTGACTGCTTTTTATTGGAGTACTCCAAGGAAAAGGGCTCCTGGCCAAAAGGATTAAGAAAGCTTTATATATTTTCACTAAAAGAGAAGGCGGAACAATGTGAGATAATGAGAAATATCATCTAATAAACATTTTAGTAATAATTCTACAATTATCCTAATAGGTCTCTAGCTGTCCCTATTCCTAAGCCTTGGCTAATGAATGCCCAGGAGTTATCTAATACACATTTTATTGGCTGCACGCCATCTGTATTCCTAATTTTTAGCTGAGGCCTGCAAGTTGTCTAACTGTTGTTACTTTTATCAGTTTTCTAACTACCCAGAATTGTTACAAGATTTACACATGCATATTTCCTGTAGATAAACATTATTTGTTCTTCCCAGACAGACTCTGCAATTACAGGCTTCTTGATTTACTTTCAAGTGTGTGTCATGACCTGGCTTTATTTTAACATACAGCCCATCAACAAATGGAGATTTAGCTTTTTTTATCAAGTCAGGACTGTCTATACATCTCATGCAATGGAGAGGAGGCATCTGGCAGCATCTAGTAAATCTTAGTTGATCTTGGCCCATTAATCAGAGTTGACTAGTGCTTGGATGGGAGACCACTAAGCAATCTAGGGCTACAGAATGGTTTGGGAAGTTGACAAATATCTTGAAAGAAGGCCACACAAATCAGGATAACTGCCAAGAAAATGGGTATCTATATTGTTCCTAAGTGACACATTCAACTAGGTTGTAACCTATAATGGCCATGCAGCCTTTATCATAGAATTACTTGATTACTTATTTTCTTGGTTTTGCTCTCAAATTTTCCTTTATTAAAATTATAAACATAAATAATGTAACAATAGTAATAAGTGATTACTATTAACTATCAATTTATTAATAGTAAATACTATTTACTATTAATTAGTGAATAGTAATACATAAATAATAAACTGAAGAAAGAGAAAGCCACCTAGTTAGCTGCTGCAAGAAGATTACACAGATCGACTACTAACAATGATAGCAGCAACAATGCTGCGTTGGCATATCTGCAAGAAATACCACTTGAAAGAACTGGTAGTATCAGAAAATAGAGGAAGTGTCAGAAAATGAAGAAGCTAAGATGTGCTAGGCCCGTGATGGCGAACCTATGGCACGGGTGCCACAGGTGGCACGCGGAGCCATATCAGTGGGCATGCGAGCTCAGCTCCAACATGCATGCGTGTGCCAGCCAGCTGATTTTCAGGCTTTCTGGGCCCACCAGAAGTCAGGGAACACACTGTTTCTGGCCTCCAGACAGCCTCTTGGGAGGGTGGGGAAGGCCGTTTTTGCCCTCCCCAAACTCCTAGAAAGGCTCTGGAGCCTGGGGAGAGCAAAAAACGGCCTACCGGGCCCACCGTGCCAAAAGCGGGGGGGGGGGAGCATGGGGGGTGAGGCACATAGAATTATGGATGTGGGCACGGGTGTGTGCGACCCTATCACGCTCCCCCCATTTTTGGCACGCGATGGCAAAAAGGTTAGCCATCACTGTGCTAGGCCGTGGTAGGTTCTACTTACCTTTACTACTGGTTCGCAATGGGGCTGTGCACTTCACTCGCGCACACACACTCTTTTGCACATGCGCAGAAGCGTCCAGATGATGTCGGGTTCGGTGGGTGGAGACTCCCACCGGTTTTACTACTGGTTCTATAGAACTGGTCCGAACCGGGAGCGACCCACCACTGGTGCCAGGGCAGTGAATGCTAACCTTTTTGCCGTCGCATGCCAAAAGCGGGGGGAGTGTGGGGGCTCACGGCTGCGTGTGCCCGCATCCATAATTCAATGCGCCCCACCCTCCCACGCTTGTGCACATGACCCCCCCATACTTCCCCCTGCTTTTGGCACACGATGGCACAATGGGCCCGGTAGGCCCGTTTTTCCCCCTCCCCAGGCTCCAGAGGCTTTCTAGGAGCCTGGGGAGGGCAAAAACAGCCTTCCCCATTCTCCCTGGAGGCCTTCCGGAGGCCGGAAACAGCCAGTTTCCCAACTTCCGGTGGGACCGGAAGGCCTGAAAATCAGTTGGTTGGTGCATGCATGCGCGCTGGAGCTGAGCTAGGGCAACACTCGCATGCCCACCAATATGGCTCCGTGTGCCACCTGTGGCACCCGTGCCATAGGTTCGCCATCACGGTGCTAGGGTTTTAGAATTCAAACAAACCATTGCCACACAACATCCCAGACTTAACAATTGTGGATGAGAACGAGAAAGAATCTGGAAAGTGGAGGTTGCACCTGGAGGCAGCAGAAAACAAACAAAAAACACACCCTGGAAAAAAAATCACAAAATACAAAAATCTGCAAATAAAAGTAGACCAACTGTTACTACTCGGCTTATACAATCCAGTGTAAATATCTGGTTGAACATTTCTTTTATACTTGTGGACCTCTTTCAGATTTCCTCTTTTTGAGGTTTTTTCCCTTTATTTTTTCCAAGAAAAAATGGACACCAAAGGTATAGGTTGTGAGAAAAAAAAGCTTTCAACTTCTCCTTTTCAGAAAGGGGGAAAAATGTGATACAACTTTTATTTGTGTATCCTTATTTCCATTTGCTCCTTTTATAAGTCATAAGTCATAAGTTTTATTTGTCAAGCATATATAAGAGAAGAGGTAAAAGTATAAACATAATTTGAATACATGAAAAGAGTAAGTAAAAAGGAATATTAGGGCAGAGACGGCAAGTATTTAATATCCTCCTCCATTTCCTTCTGTAATCACTAAAATAAACTTTCAGATTTCTGATCGTCAATAATTTCTTCCCTAAACCGCAATAATTCACCTTGGGAATTATAGGAATTGTTATTCAAAAGCTCTGGATTCAGCTGAAATCATTGGGGAAAACTGTGTGGCATGCAAAACCTGAAGCATCCACCAGGGGGCAGCAGAAATAAAAACAAAACCCAGCATTGCTGCCCCTAGAGGCCATTTGGAGTCTTACAGCCCCACTCTGGGAGAGCTCATTCCTATACTAGGAAGCCCTTAGGGACAGAAATGGGATATCGTTCTGTATTTTTTATTATTATTATTATTATTCTTGTCTGACGGGTTTTGTAGGATCATCAACCAGGCGCGCTCCCGACGGGGGTTTGAACGCCCCGCAGGTGCCGCCACCCGCCTCAAGGCGTCCAAACCGTTCAGCGCGCGCCCGCCCGCCGGCTACGCGCCCCCTAACGGCTCCTTCGGGGCGCGTGCTAGCTTTTTTGGCGCGCTGCTCTCCGGCGAGCGGGGCGGGGCCCTGAGACCTAACCCCCCCCCCCCCCCGCTTTAACATTCGCGAATAGGAAGGCGGGGAGAAAAGCTGCCAATCTCACTGGGGGTGGGGTGTGTGTGTGGGGGAGCTATGCCTTCTGGCGTCACAACGCTCTTCCGTACCCAATGGCAAACAAAGGGAGGCGGGCGGAAGGGAACGGCTCGGCCTTTCCTCGCCGGGCGTTGGGAGGGAGGGAGGGGGGCGCGGCGTGGCCTCGCGAGGAGGGGATGGGCGTGGCCGCGGAGCCGACTATATAAGGCGAGTTCCGCCGTTGGCACGCTCAGTCGCGGTTTGCCGCCGGAGGGGGCGATATCGTGGTGTGGCTGGCGGCGTCGCTGCTCCTTTGGATCCGTGGCCTCGGGGACAACGAGCGCTTGTGTTTTTTTTTTTTTGTCCGGGAAGGAAAGGAAAGGCGCAAACCGGGACCGTCTCGTTTCCTCGGCTCTCGACCCAAAGAGGATTTACCGTCTGTGGACGCACCCGTCCTGCTTGGGCTTTCTTCCTTTCCCGGCGTGTCGAAGCGAGTAGTCTGGTGGTCCCCCCCAGCAGGGCAGGCGGGCGGGCCATGGAGGAAAAGTACCTGCCCGAGCTGATGGCGGAGAAGGACTCCCTGGATCCTTCCTTCACCCACGCGCTGCGACTGGTCAACCAAGGTGGGGGGGGGCGGCGTCCGCGTGGCTCTTAACGGCCCGGAGGGGCTGGGTGGGTGGGTGGGGGTGTCTGGTTGGGGGGCGCAAACCGAGGTCCGGTGGGGCGGAGGCGCCGCTTTTCATTGCCTTCTACGGGAATCCAGCCCGGAAAGTGGGGGTGTGTTTGTGTGTGGAGAGGATGGAGCTGATATTAACTGGGATTGCACGCCTCGCCCGGGTCCTCCTAGCGCGTGTGAACGCCGGCTGGGTGCAAACACGCGTCGTCTCGGTTGCTCCGTCCGGGCTGCTTGTCTTCAAGTCTCTTTCCCCCCCCCTCTTTTAAGCCCCGCTTGGCTTAAAACTCCGGGATGGCTGGCATGGCAGCTTTTTCTATATGGGGTGGCCTTGCTGGAACGCCCCCCTCCCAAATTAGGGATTAACCGCCCCCCCAAAAAAATCCCACCCGACCCCCCCCCATCCCACCCAATCCAGATGGACCCTTAGGGTGAAATGCGATGTCGCTGAAAGACGGATCGGGGCGGTTCAACGTTGCCCCCCCCACTTTTAAACCATATTTTTTCCTCCCCAACAAAGAGGGTGATGGTATATAGTGAATTTGGGGGTCCCCTTCCTGTCTCTCGGCTTTGTCTTTGACCGGCTTGGATCCCGCTGGGTGGAAAGGACAGAATTTGGGGAGGGGGTGTCTGTTAAACCGAGCCTCCTCCTTTTTGGGGGGAGGGGGGCTGCTTATTTTCCAATGCCGGAGTTAGGATAAAAGAGAGAGGCTCTCAGGTTGGAAGTTGCCTGCAGGGTTGAAGATTGCCCCTCCCTCCCCCCAAAAGGCCACTTTGGGCTCGGAAAGATGACCTTTGCTAACCTCCAGCTGCTTGAAGGAGGATGGATTCCAAGGAAAAGTGGTTCATGGAGGGGCAGAGTTATTCTCTCAATTGAGGCTGCATTATAATGGGTGGGGGGAGATCACATGAGGTTCCTTGGAGCCCCTTAAAGTGGGTGGAGGGGACTATAAGGAAAGAGATTCTGGACTTTATTAATAAAAGAATATTTGTAGCTCAGGGTTGACATGAGAGGCTCTTGGTGCTCTCGGAGCTTGCTTGAGTGGCACTGATGGTGATGCCTAGTTTGGGTAATGAAATGTCCACAAGAAAACAAGCAAGTTCAGAGAGCACAGAGAGAGAGAGAGAGAGAGTGTGTGTGTATATATATATATATATGTATATATGTATATATATGTATATATGTATGTATATATATATATATATGTATATGAATGTGTGTCATTACTTATTCGGGTTTAGGGATTTTCTTTGAGTTTATTTTGAGTTATTGAGATGTATTCTGTTTGGGGGGGGCTGCACCAAGGGAGGCTCATTCAATCTCATTGTACACATGTTGTGCATTAAAGGTTTGCATTAAAGACAGTAAAGGTTTGATTTGATTTGAGCACCAAGGATTCCTCATTCAGGACTTTGCCTTCAGCTTTTGAGAAGTTCCCTTCTGGCTACAAGTGATAGCCACCCTTGTCCGATGAAGGAGATGCGGATTATGGGTTTACTCAGAGGATGGGCTGTTTTTGATGTAGGTGGGATTTGATGCATGGGGGGGCTTTATGGAAATTGGATAGGGAGACTTTGAAGGGAAATTGAGGGGGCACGCAAAGGTTTCTTTTGGAAATCTGGAGTCTGGAATGTGTATAGAAAAGGGTGTCGGGAGTTGTGAATCTGGAAGCAAAGGCCAAACGAAGATTGGTTGCCCTTAAAATCCAGCTGATCCCCAAAAGGAATCAAAAGCTGCTCCACAGGAATTCTTCCTTCCTATGGTTGCCTTATATGTCTGAGACAATTCCAATTTCTGTGGAGTGGAAGTTCTAACGCTCTAGGTGTGTAGAAATGCAGGTGTTGTAATTACACAACTTGAGTGAATGTCTTTTTTGGTATGGATTGTTATGGTGAACGGAAGCCTGCCTTCCCTTCAGGGCAGGAAGTGGAGGGGAAAAAAGATCTCCTGTTCTCAGCTTAAGAGCAAGGACGAATAAAGAATCTATGGTATTGACCGGCTACCGTGTTAATAGCTTTTGTTTTGTGGTTGTCTGTATTCCACGAAATAAGCAGTCTCCTCTGCTTCAAGTTAATCATTGTGGCATCTTTTGCAGCCTGGAAGGGCCGCTCTTTGAAAACGGTCCTTTTGTAAATGGCTTGTTTTATTTCCTCCCCCCTCCCCCCAAACAATGGGATTTTGTGTTCTCATTTCTGGCTGCCCTGCAAATTTATTTCCTTCTTGGAGAACTGGATGTTTTTTGAGCGCAATCATGAGAAAACATGACAATCTTCTCTCTCCGTGCTTGCACTTGTAAGGTTAACCTGGCTTTTGCTATCTGGGAAACTGAAAACAACAGATGGTGCTTTTAATAATCAGCAGGTAGGCTTGCAGTTGCCCAGGGAGTCTGGTATAGGTGGTGTCCTGTTTCCATGGACCCATTAAAACAAATTCAGCTTATTGACTTAACAGGTGAGAAACACTAATTTTACCCTCAAGCAATCTTAGAAACACTTGTTACTGCATCTTTAATACGAGATGGCATCAACATTATAAGCTTCCCCTCCCCGGTATTTTTACTTGGGGCAGCTCCTTATCAATCTAGTTATACTTGGAGGAATTCTAAGAACAGTTCAGCACTAAATAAAATTCAGTGTCACTATTAGTGGAATAAGGGACGTGGTGGCTCAGTGGCTAACATGCTGAGCTTGTCGATTGAAAGGTCGGCAGTTCAGCGGTTTGAATCCCTAGTGCCGTGTAATGGGGTGAGCTCCTATTACTTGTCCCAGCTTGTGCCAACCTAGCAGTTCGAAAGCGTGTAAAAAAATGCAAGTTGAAAAATAGGGATCACTTTTGGTGGGAAGGTAACAGCGTTCTGTGAGCCTTTGATGTTTAGTCGCGCCGGCTACATGACCACAGAGACGTCTTCGGACAGCACTGGCTCTTCGGCTTTGAAACAGAGATGAGCACCGCCCCCTAGAGTCAGGAACGACTAGCACATATGTCCGAGGGGAACCTTTACCTATTAGTGGAATGCTTTTGTGTATTTTTGGGTGTCTGAATAGGAGCTGTTAAACATACGAGAGTCCTCTAAGAGATGCTTGTCTTACGCAATCTGATACCTTAAGTTTTGGTAGCAAATAGCTTATTTACAGAGTTAATCTTCATAAACCACCATGGGCAGCTAAAACCGAAGGCTGTTTGGCTTCGTAGTCCTATTTTGACACTGCAGAGGGAGCCTCCTGTTCAATCTGGGGTACTTTAATTACAGCTTTAGATGCAAAGGAAACGTCAGAGTGAATTTTCTAACAGACTGCTTCTTAAATATTCTGGACTTTGTATGGACATTATTGGTATATTTTAGGGGTAAATAACTTGTTGAATTGTTTTCTTAAGCAGCCCTGCAACTTCACTTCTGACAATCCAGCTTGCCTAATATTGATTGCTACAACTTTAATTCTGCTCATTCAAGAATGCAATGAAAATACAGGCTTTTTAAATATTCTCGCACAAGAGAATATTTAAAGGAGCACAAGCCAGGATCTTTTGGCTAAATTTCTTGTTTGTGTAGAGTGTAAAAAAATACTAGAAGGAAATATTAAACATCCTGCCAGCCCAAGAGATGAGTAAGTAATAAATAGCCAGAAATCCTCACTTTTTATAAATCGGTACAGGATACTAGCAATCATCATTAGAGAATCCTTAAATGTTCAGAAGCAGGATTCTTGGGTAATTTAATTTGGGGAGTAAACAATGAGAAAAGGTTATTCTCTACCTTCTGTTGGGTGTTTGCTGGCTCAGTTTTGTTTAAGTCTTGCAGCAGATGGGAGTACTCGGATTTTGAAATTTGGTGCCATGCGGTTTTGTTTTTGAAATCTGAATGATGAAATAAGTATAATCAAGTTAATGTTTCCAGGTAGAAGAGATGTACATCAGAAGGTATAGTTTAGATCTTTGTATTACAAAATACTGACATCATAAAACCACTTTGTAATTACAGTTTATAGCAGTACCATATCCTATTGCTGAATGAGTTGGACCACCGTACAGTGTATGCTATGGTTAATAATTTGCATTCCGTGCTTAAGTTCCCAGACCACTTTGTTTTAAGTGATGCATGCCTGAACATCAATCTCGGGGCTTAACGTTCATCTTTGGTGAGATGCTTATTAATTCAAATTGAGAATGACCTCTTTGGGAATGGGCTGATAGCCAGCGTTTAAACTGCTGTCAAAGGTTATGTATCTTTATACTGTAGATAATCTTAAACCGTAGAAAGCTCTGCAGTGTTAATTTGTCTTAAGTGTCTTCAGGAACAGGTTTGCTATGATAAATTGCTGAGGTTTCACCTAATGTAAGGAAGCCCTTGTAGTATCAAATGTACTATCTCAGTTTTTGTCTTATAAGGCTTCTAAGATTGTCCAGCTCCATAGTATTCCTGAATCGTATATTAAAGATATTAAGCTGCATATTAATATTAATATACAGAATCAAAAGGAACGGGGTGCATATTATCTTTAGAACTGTGCCCCTCTGAGATGGCTTTTGATAATTTTTTGAAATTTAGGTGTCTGAATGAAAAGTTCAGGTGAGGGAAGAGCAGTGAAGCTCTTGTTTAGGAAAAGTTCTGCATAGTATCTGAATTGTCTCTACATTGCTATGTTGTATGTTTGCATGAATTAAGGGGTTTGTCTGAGGGGATAATAAAAAAAAAGTCTGAAAAGAAACAGGTTTGTTTTTTTTGGTAGTTGAATTTTTAATAATGGTAATTTCTTCTGGTGTGGAAATAGCGTTTTCTTCATTTTGAGTAATGCATTTTAAATTGAGAAATAATGTGCATATTGGAAGGTTAGGAAATTATTCCAGAAATAGAATAAGATGCACATGAATGCAGTACGATCACCCTTCTATGCTGTCTTTACTGAATTGTCCCATTAAAAAAAAAAATAACCGACATAACTGATTTTTAAAGTAGGTGGTTAGTTTTAAGTAATTATAGTTTCTGCTTATTAAACCAACATTCAAGACAAGCAAAATTGTATTAGAAATGTGGATGCTTTCTATCAGGGCAAAAATATCCTCTGGTTTAGATGAATTTGAGATATTATAGAAAGTACCTCCTATTTAAAAAGTGTTTTTAAAGGAGAAATCTGGAAAAAAATCTGACAATTTATATGGAAGATTAATGTTCTGGGAATGAAATCTATGTTTAAGGTTGCAACCTAAAGAAGAATACACTTTTCCTAAAAACGTCCCATAGCAGAGCAAATAATTCTGATTTTAATCATTCCATGTGAATCCGTTGGACAAGTGATCTGTCTGAAATGATGCAGCAACCGGTCTTAAAAACATCTGTTTTCATTGTAGTCAGTTCTACAGAAACATGGACCAATTTCAGCAGTGTAGGCTAGAATCTGAGGGTAAGGACTGTAGCAGTCACTATATAGGACAAATGGGCAGAAGACTCACAGAGCACATCTATGAACACCAGCCAGCAGTCAGAAGGGATGATGGAAAACTTCTCAATCTCACAGCATATGGATAGACTTCGCCATAGTTTCAACTGGAAAATTATGAGCTCCTGGATCAAGCCAGGTACCAGGGAATTCCCGGAAGCTTGGGATTAGACAACCTATCCATTAATAGATAGAGATAAATCACATTTAAATGCTAAGGAAACTAAGGTTAAGGAAACAAAAATATCCAATCAGATCTCCAGCATCCAACAGTCAGATAAGCTGGAATTAATACAAGGCAAACAATCTGCCAGAAAACAATACTCTAATGTAGATGCTATCAAGAAAACCAAACTCCCATCCACTGTGGCAGGGCAGGCTACTGTATATAAATGAGGAGCAAACCCCCACACTTTTTAATTATTTTTATTTTTATTTATATGCCGCCCTTCTCCGGAGACTCAGGGCGGCTTACAATGCATTAAGCAATAGCCTTCATACTTTTGTATATTTTATACAAAGTCAGCTTATTGCCCCCACAATCTGGGTCTTCATTTTACCCACCTTAGAAAGGATGGAAGGCTGAGTCAACCTTGAGTCTGGTGAGAATTGAACTCACAGTAATTGCAGGCAGCTGGATGTTAAATGCTGCCTTAGTAGGAGGCATTAGCCTCCTACGCCACTCGGGCTCCTTGAAGGCACTGATGATTTACCCTAGTTGGGTAATGAAACATCTGCAGCAGGCATGCAACCAAGCTCTGAGGACACCAAGGACTCCATATAATCTGACCGCAGGACTATTGTTTCTCAACTTGGACAAGCAGCCTGGAGAATTCTGGGAGTTGAAGGCCACACATTTTAAAGATGCCAGAGCGAAGAAACAAATCAAAACCTACCATTTAGATCAGGGGTCTGCAATCTTAAGCACTCAAAGAGCCATTTGGACCCATTTCCCACCGAAAAGAAAACACCAGGAGCCACAAAAGGTCCCCTGTAAATTTAAAAACTTCATCTGATATAGTTACATATTACTATAACTGGGTGAGACATACGAAGCATTCATATTTTCTTAAGCATTGATTGATACTTGTATACAGCTTCATTTTTCTAGAACATCATGTTCTTGGGGGGACAGTATCGAATGCAACTTTGCTTTACTATCATTTTTGTTAGTAATCCCCACAAAATACCGTAATGAGTTTGGTTGTAGGGCTGAGTATATTAAGCAGTAAATATTATTGGAGAAAGCAAGCATGAAACCAATTAAACGTAGGAAAATATCAAATTTTATTTTGCTAGTTACAGTGTAAACATTGCAAAAGATGCATTTGCTTAGCACAACCTTAAAACGATAAAATGTCCATGATTGAAATGTTAAACTGCTGGCTTTCTGAATGCAAAAAACCACTAGGGGGTAATAGACAGAAAGGAAAAGGTAACGTTTTTTTTTATCAGTCTCTGTCTACTTTGCACAGAATCATACAAACGTACGTCAGAATTGTTCAACCTTGACAAATTCGAACTTAGAATAGAATAAGCTGGAAGGGACCTTGGAGGTCTTCTACTCCAGCCCCCTGCTGAAGCAGGAGAACCAGAGGTGGGTTACAAATATTGCTACCCGCACATGCGTGTGCACATTCCAAGCATGTGCCCAGCCACGAAAACGTGGCTAAATAGGACGGCATAGCACCGGGGGGGGGGGGGCGGGGGGGAGATCTTCCCTACCGGTTCGCCCGAACCGGTGTGAACCGGCTGAATACCACCTCTGAGGAGAACCTATATCATTTCAGATAAATGACTGTCTAGATGTCGTGATGGCAAACCTATGGCACGTGTGCCACAGGTGGCATGCGAATCCATATCTGTGGGCACACGGCCAGCTGATTTTCAGGCCTTCTGGGCCCACCAGAAGTCGGAAAACAGGCCATTTCCAGCCTCCAAAGGGCCTCTGCGGGGTGGGGAAGGCTGTTTTCGCCTTCCCCAGGTACCAAGAAAGCCTCTGGAACCTGGGGAGGGCGAAAAATGGGCCTAGCGGGCCCACCGGTAACCTTTTTGCAGTCGCGTGCCAAAAGCGGAGGGGGGAGCCCCGGGGGGTCATGCGCGCATGCAGAGGGTGCGTGGGGGCATTGAATTATGGTTGTGGGCATGCACGCGCACGACCCCCCCCCGCACTCCCCCCGCTTTTGGCACCACTAGCCATCACTGGTCTAGACACTTCTTAAAAATACTTTTTAAATGCAAACTGTAGACTTCAACTCTCAGAATTCTCCACATAGCATTTCTGGCACCACAGCTGAGGCTTGCATTAATGTACAGGTATTCTCCGACTTGTTCCAACAAGTTGGAATTATGGTTGTAAGTTGTCGTGTTGGTAAGTCAAGGCATTCTCTGAAAGAATCGGATTTTTTGAATTTTTTTATGGTGGTGGTTAAGCAAATCAATTTCCCCCAATAAGATTTTTTTCCTTTTTTGCTGGAAACAGAGCATTAATTCTAGAAACTGACAAAAACCATTGCAAATTGCAGTCACGTGACTGTGGGTTGCTGTAATGGTGAGCCGATTGTCATGTGCCCCAAATGCAGTAATGTGACTGCAGCTGTTGTAATTTCAGAAACGGGTCGTGAGTAGCTTTTAGTTGCGTCCATTGTAACTACAATGGGCTTAGTCATAAGCTGAGTATACTTTGTTCCTTTATATAATGAAGGGAAAGCAGAGGACTGGGGTAGGTAACCTGGCAGCAATCCTCATTGGGGAGCTATCGCTGGTCTTATTTGATGGCAGAGTGCTGACTTTCTAAATGCAATTAATTGACTTAACAACCATTGATTTAGTGACCGGTCGACCTTACAACAGCACTGAAAAAAGGGACTTGAAGAAACATTGCAGCATCACTGTGGTCACATGATGAAAATTTGAACGCTTGGCAACTGGCATGTATGACGGTTGCCGCCCCAAGGTCATGTGATCATTTTTTGTGACTTTTTGACAAGCAAAGTCAACGGGGAAGCCAGATTCACTCAATAACTCTGCTACTAATTTAACTGCAGGGATTCCCTTAACATCCGGGGCAAGGAAGCTTGAAAGGGCCAAAAGTCACTTCACATCTGTTTCGCTTAGCAATGGAAATTTGGTTCAATTGTGGTCGTAAGTTGAGAACTAACTGCACTGGAGAATCCTTAGTCACATTCAATGAAAAGAAGGACTAGGGGAGACATGATAGCAGTCTTCCAATATCTCAGGAGCTGTCACAAAGAAGAGGGAGTCAAGCTATTCTTCAAAGCACCTGAGGGCAGGACAAGAAGCAATGGGTGGAAACTAATCAAGGAGAGAAGCATCTAGAACTAAGGAAAAATTTCCTGACAGTTAGAACAATTAATCATTGGAACAACTTGCCTTCAGAAGTTGTGAATGCTCCAAAACTGGAAGTTTTAAAGAAGATGTGGGACAACCGTTTGTCTGAAGTGGTGTAGGGTTTCCTGCCTAAACGGGGTTGGACTAGAAGACCTCCAAGGTCCCTTCCAACTCTTATTCTTTTTTTTTTTATTCTTTGTTTGAAGTAGGCCTTCACCCCATTTTATATTTAACTACTGAGATTGATATAGAGCAGGAGTGTCAAACTCAATTTCATTGAGGGCCGCATCAGGGTTGTGTTTGACTTTGGGGGGCCAGGGGGGGCACGGCCAGCTCAATGTCACCTGTGTCGGGGACGCCTGTGGCAGCCCGAGTGCTCTGCCAGTGAAAACAGCCTCCTGCAACCCCTTGCCAGCGAAAATGGAGCTCAGGAGGGCTGCACACTGGCAGAGACACCATGGGATATGGGCCGTCCTTTGCTGTTTCCAGCTCAGCCCTGCGGGCAGGCCTTGAGTTTGACACCCCTGATATAGAGGTTCCAAAGTAGTATGTCGCGTGTATTGATTGCATTCCTTGTTCAAATTAATTTCGCAACCTGAAACAACATACCCTAAAACCCAGGACCGACATTTTAATCCCTGCCCCATATGTGGTTTAATATAAACAGGGGGCGTGGGGGCCATTTTGTTTCCATTAAGGACTTTCTCTAGAGAGAGATTCATAAACAAATATTCCAAACTAAAGCTTAATGGAAACCATGTATATATAGTTGCACGAAAATGGAGGAAATTGAGTTTTCTATAAATAGTAAAATACATTTCCTTTGCAGAACTTTTTTTTTTTAAATAAAACACTATCTCAGAAACACAACCCTCTGGTAGTTATGCTTAGATTTGACCCCCCCAAGCATGACTTAAATGCTTTAAACTCCTCTCGGTGTCTTTGAGCCATCCTACTGTCAGAAAAAAACGTGTTCTACATGAATTAGTCTGCTGGCAGAGCAGAATAGAAACTGCCATCGTATTTGTGCAGGGCAGAGAATTTAAGGAGGCATTCAAGACAAAGCTAATCATGGCTCTCCAGTTAGAGCAAAAGAGGCCCTGAACCTTGGATGTCCTTAGCTAATAGACCTTACTTAGATATCTGCTGAGCAGACAACAGTTGCTCAAGATAGTGTCAATTATTTTTGCTTCTCCCAAACTACATAAATAAGCCATGCAGGGCTCTAAAAGTTGTCGAGAAAAGAACTGAGATCCTGGAATAGCCCAAGAGGGTTGCTGGGAACAAAACCATCAATCTCCTTTCATTATGGCAGAAAAGATGCTTTCCGGATGAGGGCCTCCCACCATGGCCTTCAAACTTGGGATTTGACCCATCCATGGCTCTTTATAAAGCTAGACTCCGCTGGAGTATATGAAAACAGGCTGACGTGAAGTTTTAAGAAGAGAATGCTAATACAGTAAATGAAGCTAGCCAATAAAGATTGCTGATCCGTATAGTTTTTTTAAGTTCATTAAGATTTTACACCAATCTTTCTGGGCAGCCAGCTTGGCCTCAAATAGAGTTCTATCGACGTTTCCTTGACCATGTGCTGAATAACTCAAAAAATTAAGGAATTCATTTTCCAATACGGTGCTTCTGTTTGGATTCGTAAATGTTAGCGATCTGCCAGACAGGCAGAAACAACAGCAATTGCGTGCTTTTTACTCTTGGTGTTCCAGAAAAACACTCACTATAGAACATGTGTTAGAATTACATTCTTTAATAGTTAGGCTTGCGTTGCACTTGATGAAAAGAGATCCTTACAAGAAATGTAGTTTGTCACTTACTTCTGTTTATGCAGCCCTGACTTTAGCTTACATAAATGTTTGCACTATATCCTTAGATCATAGTATCAGAAAATTGCCATTTTTCATGCTTTTCGGTAACTGCTTGCTGGTGGGTGGGGTGAAGGTATCAGTTTCATCTTAAATGATTTCATTCTGATTTCAGCTTATTTTGCCCATACTTAGAGGTGGTGGTTGTGGCCCGCCAGCGGACCTGGGGGCAGACTCAGACAGTGAGGAGGTTGGGGAGGAACATGGGCCAGTCCTGGAGTCTGGGGAAGGCTCTGATGAGTGCTCTGCGTCGGAGGCAGAGAGGGGGCCAGGGCCGTCTTGACAGTTGTCAGCTGCCTTCGGAGTTGGACATCAGTGGGGCAGAAGAACAGCTGAGCCTGTTCCCAGTGTGCGCATGCACAGAATTGCTAGGAAAAGGGAACAGCTAAGGAACAAGGGTCGACTCGGGAGTAAAGCCACAGGTGGACAGTGAATGGCCCCTCCCATAGGGAATAAAGAAGAGCGAAAGGGGAGTGGAGTTTGCAGGAGACAATTAGTTCACTTAATTGGTTCGTGACTCTCAGAGACTCCTTGCCAAGTTTTGAAGATAATGGCCTGGCAGCTTTCCAAACCAGATAAGTTCTGTGACTGTAAATTCTCCCTTTGCTGGATGTGAATGAGAGGAATTCACATTCCTCTTTGTGGGGACAAGGAGTCTGCTTCATGCAGACTTGGGAAGCCTAGGTTAGAACAATGGTGAGATATACTGGTAGTCTTTCATTTATGGCCGGTCGCTTAAAGACCCATTAAAATTACGATCAACCTCTCAAGGGCCATTCAAAATCCTGAACACTCCCCCATCATATGTGGTTGCATTTTGGGCACTTAGTAACTATGAGGGTGAAGGTTTGTTCTCTGAGTTTGTGGGTTGGTTTCTGAACGTTTCATTACCAGGCTAGGTAACATCTTCAGCAGATTTTAGGAGATGTCAGTGTCGGTGTTCTTCTGTTTATAAGGGCTTTGGTGTGGGTGTGTCAAGTGAGGGTTTTGTGATGGGTCAAGTGTGAGTCATCAGCGAGAGTCTTGTGATGGGTCTTGTGATAGGGTGGGGATCATTGGGAGGTGAACTGGTGGGTGGGCTAGCATGGGTTGGTTGAGGGTTGGTGCTGTGTCTGGTTGGCTTTGTGGTTGATTTGGATTCTGAGGGGTTCGTAAGCTGGTTGTAAATCAATGTATCTGTTGATGGTATTGCTTGTGGCGTGCCAGGCTTCGATGAACTCAAGAGCGTCACAGGAGGTAGCATGGCCCATGATTTTTGAGTTGCTGTTTGATGTCGGTGTGGGTAGAGATTGCTTGTTTCCAGCAAAAAAAACCTTTGTCAATTGTGGTCATGTCACTGCAGGCCAATGGAAGTATTCATAAATGCAGGCTAGTTGCTAAATGGGATAAACACGCCAATTGAAAACCAGGATCCACGAATACCATGATCCCAAATTCTTATTTCCTTCTGTTTTCCAGTAAAAACCACCCATCACGGACAATGGATTCGCTTTACAATCATGGCATTTGCTTTTCGATTACTGTAAGAAAGATTGTGTGGGATCTGCTCAATAGCATGGTGGACCTGCTTAACAACCAGCACGCCTTACAGTTGCAATTCCAGGTTCAATTATGGTCATAAGTCAGGGACTACTGTAGTAACTAAAGATAGACACTACTTATTTTTAGGCCATGTTCAACTACAGAAGCTCACTGGCTTTTTTAGCCAGTCACTGACTTGGGGCCCAAGCTGTGTCACAATGCAGGTTCTTAGGAAGAGGAGGAGGAGGAGGGGAGTGCAGGTTGGGTACTTTGAAATCCTTTAGAAAGAGCAGGCATACAACGATAAATTCTGCATAAATCATTGTCCTACATTTATGTTAGCATGCTCTTCTGTTTTCTACCAAAACCTTGGTGCTCCTGCCTTAAACATGGGGTAGAAAATTGAACCATCATATTATTTGCTTATGGGGATGCAGTGGCTAAGACGCTGAGCTTGTCGATCAAAAGATCAGCAGTTCAGCGATTCGAATCCCTAGTGCCGCGTTACGGGGTGAGCTCCCGTTACTTCTCCCAGCTTTTGCCAACCTAGCAGTTCGAAAGCACGTGAAAAATGCAAGTAGAAAAATAGAGACCACCTTTGGTGGGAAGGTAACAGCGTTCCGTGTGCCTTTGGTGTTGAGTCACGCCGGCCACATGACCACGGAGACGTCTTTGGACAGCGCTGGCTCTTTGGCTTTGAAACGGAGATGAGCACCGCCCCCTAGAGTCGGGAACGACTAGCATATATGTGCGAGGAGAACCTTTACCTTTACAATTTGCTTGTATTTTTGAAAGGACTAGAGGCTGATTTGGAAAGGTGTGCTTGCACCAACTCAAGTTAGGCTATGTCCTAAAACCGAGCCATTGAACCGCGAGAAATGTTGACCTGTGAAATTAAAACTAAAGAGCTTGTCCTACCTGCAGGAAAAGGATGAGCTACTTTTGGATGTTCACGGACCCTTCACTGTTACGTATGATCATGAGAAATATAATACAGGTAGTCCACGACTTAACAACAGTTTCATTTAGTGACTGTTCGAAGCTACAGCATCACTCAGAAAAGTGACCGTTTTTTACACTTATCATGGTTACAGCACCATGTGATCAAAATTCAGATGCTTGGCAACTGCCTCATATTTATGACGGTTGCAGTGTCCTGGGGTCACATGATGATCCCCGCTGGCGACCTTCCGACAAACAAAGTCAATGGGGAAGCCAAGATTCACTTAACAACCGTGTGACTTAATTTAACAAGTGTAGCGATTCACTTCACAACTGTGCCAAGAAAGGTCGTAAAAGGGAGCAAAGCTCCCTTAACAAACATCTCGCTTTAGAGCAGATATTTTGTAGCTCCGTTGCGGTCGTCAATCGAGGACTACTTGTAATGAGGATGGAGAATAAAGACAGAAAATTCTTCTTCTTCTTTTTTTTTTTTAGCGTACTGCACTTCGCAAATTCAAGGTCTTGGCTGTAAATTATAGCAGGCGTTTGAAAATAAAACAAACAGTGACACAGGAGTCTCTTTCCAGAGGAGAGGAACAAAAGGCCTTTCGTTTTTCTAAGCTGTAAGCCAAGAAGGGGGAAGCAAAGAGTGCAGCTTAAATGTACAGCAGTGGGCAAATGCTTCTTTGTTTTAAAGATGGCACTTAACCGCTAATAGCTTATGCAGCAAACATTCAACATTATTGTCTTCGGGGAGTATTTATTTGTTGTAATTATAGAATGACTCTTCAAAGAAAAAAGGAGATGATGAAGAAGAAGAAAACAGACCTTGGCTGCTGACCAGAACGATTTCCATCAATTTGTAACCTTCTAAATGATTCTGGGTCGGGTTCTTCTCAAAGAAAACGCATGGTGGTATTTAAGAGTAAAAGATCTTGGTGGAAGGATATAAATATATATAAAGGTCATTTCGGTATTATTGAACAGGGCCTGATATACAAGAGGTGGAAGTTGAGCTGCGATAGTTTACAGTCCGATGGGGTGGAGGATTGGAACGCCTCCAGCTGTGAATAGCAGGCAAGGCAATCTTGAACTTGTCTGATAGGAATAGACTTTTCATCCTAATACAGATAGTTCAGTAGTGGAATCCATTTTTTTTTTACTACCAGTTCTGTGGGCATGGCTTAGTGGGTGTGGCATGGCTTGGTGGCCGTTGCTTGGTGACCATGGCAGGGGAAGGATACTGTAAAATCTCCATTCCCTCCCCACTTCGGGGAAAGGTTACTGCAAAATTCCCATTTCCTCCCGATCAGCTGGGACTCGGGAGGCAGAGAATAGATGGAGGCGGGGCCAGTCAGAGGTGGTATTTACCGGTGCTCCGAACTACGAGTTGAGATTCTTTTGCATGCCAGCCGTCCTCATGAAGGATCCTCCTTTGCAATTATTTCTTTGGTCACCTGCAGAAGACTCTTACCACCACACTGGGCACAGCGAATATACCATACCGAATATGGTGCCTGGCTGCTCTAATTCATCTTGACACTGAATTAACCTCTCTTTAGATTGTCGTGAATTTATATCTTATCAGCAAAGCCTAAGAAGAATTTAGGAGGGACGGGTTAAGCTTAATTAAATGAAGCAAAGCCATTGTGCTGTTAAGATGATCTACTTCCGATGGAAGTTGGCAGCTTGACTGTGGCTATAAGCTTGAGGTTTTTCTGTAGCCTGGTGCTTAGCCGCTATAGTAGCCGTTTTCAGAGTACAGGTAGTCCTTGATTTATGACCACAATTGAGCCCCAGATTTCTGTTGGTAAACATAAACAGTTGTGAAGTGGGTTTTGTTCCATTTTACAACCTGCCTTGCCACAATTGTTAAGTGAATCACTGCCGTTGTTAACTTAGTAACACGGTTGTTAAGTGAGTCTGGCTACCCACTGTCTTTGCTCGACAGAAAGTCACAAAAGCGGGGATCACATGACCCCCACGACACCGCAACCATCAGAGATACATGCCAGTTGTATCTGCCAAGTGACCCTGGGGGGTTGCAATGGTTGAAAGTGTGAAAAATGGTCATAAGTCACTTTGGTTCAACTCCAGTGTGCTGTTGGCATGGAGCTGCCATTCGTGGGGGGAGGAACGCCTGCTTTGTCGAGCCTCCCAGGAACTGACAGGATTGACGGGAGGGAATACCTGGGGGATGACATCATCATGGCCAGCCGGAAATAACAAGGGGATTAACTGTTTAGATGCTGGTTGTAAATACTCAAGAATTAAACATAAGCCAACTTCTGGGTCACATGGGGGAGAGAGCAGCGTGCGTGATAACTAATGGATAAGTGGTGGTGGGAAGCGAGGGCAGTAGCCCTAACAAGATTTTCATCTGTGATTGTCAGTGAGTGCCAAGAAGTGATTAAACTAAGATAACAGCCATCCAGGTTTGTTTCTCTTTATTTCCTTCTGTTTGGAACCTGACGCTTTGGTGGTGTTGTAAGTTAGGTTATTAAATGAACGATTGTAAGTCAAAGACTTTTGACAGCTGGATTGCTTTGATCATGGAGATCCAGTCCACTTAGACCCGAAGTGACGTCCCTGAAAAAACTCCCATTTGCTGCTTAGTTGAGTTTTTGTGAGAATAACTACCTGTGAATCTTAATTAAGCCACTGCATTATATATTTTACCCACTTTTCTTTTTTAAAAAAGTAGGAAGCGCTGGACAGATTTGTAAGGTTTTCCCATAGGTGTTAAGAAGAATTGAAATGATAGTGCCACTTCTAAGAGATTGCTTCATTCTAGCAGTCCTCAACTTTTGATTAGCAACCATTTGAAGTTACGACAAACCAACTTGGAGCTACTTACGACTCAAAGTTACGACAATCTGCGCCCCCACCCCCCATGACCAATTTTCATGCGCACAGCAATCGGGCTGCTTTTACAGCTATTATGAGTGTTACGCAATTGTGTTTACAATAGTTTTGATGAAAAGAAGCAATTTCAGTTTTCGGCAAGACTGCATCTTTACACCTACCAAGTTGGCTTAATGACTGCCACAAAAGTCCTAAGATTGGGTTGACCAATCTATTCTACGATTATTGCAACTTATGAGGTTCCATTACGGTCTTAAGTTGAGAGCTGCATTCTGGATTTCTGCTTCTTTCTACCGCAACAGGTCCAGGGTGAAAAATGATGGATGCCAAAGCTCAAAATAACCTCATTGTGCCTAACAGCTGTAACTCATCTGGAGTCCGAATGACGTATGTCGCTTTGGGCAGCTGTTGATGTTTGCCATCTCGGGCAATGTCCCAAGTTTAGGCTTGTAATGCCTATTATTATTATGAGCAGCAGATGTTAATACGGAACGTGGAATGACGTGGCATCGTGGGAATATAGATGTTTACCAGAAAAGAGATGAAAACACGCAATAGGGGAAGCCTTGTGCTGCGGCTCTGCCCAGCTCTCCATAAATGGAAGGTTGAACTAAGCGTGAACTTGCATCTGACTCTTGAGTGGATGTATTACGCTAATTTAATCTATTCTAGATCAGAGTTCTGCAACCTTAAACACTCAAAGAGCCATTTGGACCTGTTTCCCACCAAAAAGAAAACACCGGGAGCCACAAAATCCTTCCCATGCCTGACTATTTCTTGAGCAGCCACAAAACTAGCATATGTAGTTGAATTAAATGTTCTGTTTTCTTCTAAAACTTTTTTCTTTTGTTGGATTTATCCACGGTTGGCCTACCGGGGGTTGAAAAGCTCAATATATCGCATGCTGGCAGGTGTCACACATTGGCGGTTGTGACGCATATTTTGAGTGACGGAGCCGCAGCAGTATCCTGTTGCTTTATGTAATACAGATAGCCCTCAACTTATGACCACAATTGAGCCCAGAATTTACTAAGTGAGAAATTTGTGAAGTGACTTTTGTCCTATTATACAATTTTTCTCGCCGCATTTGTTAAGTGAATCGCTGCCTTTGTTAAATTAGTAACACGGTTGTTAAATGAATCTGGCTTCCCCATTGACTTTGCTTGTCAGGCCGCTGCAAAAGATGGTCACATGACCCCATCATAAATATGAGGTGGTTGTCAGGCATTCCCGAATGTAAATCACGTGACCATGGGGGAAATGCCGCACAGTCATAAGTGTGAAAAATTGTTGTAATTCTTTTTAATGCCATTGTAACTTCGGTCATTAAATGGGCACTAAAATTTCTGCAGCAGACAGGTCATCGAATCAGTTTTTTTTCACTCTTCAATCGTTAAAATATATTCTTCTAAAAAAATTACTGGAAAGTGACTAGTCAATCTAAATACAGGTATTCCCCAACTTACACCAGTGCCCTGCTTCGAATTGTATAATGCCAATTCTGTATTTCCATCCATCCTATTGAGTCACAGAATTCAAGGGGAGAAGCTGGAAACTGCTCTAGTTTTGCTGTCCTTTGTTGAGGTATTTTATTTCACTTGTGAACTCAGACGGCTGCAAGTGTTGGTGAATTGCCAACATGTTTTTCCAGCAATTTTTTTTAGAGGAAAATAGTTTAATGATTGCCCGGTGAAAAAAGTTGATTCAATAATCCGTCTGCGGCAGAAATTTTAAACAAACCAGAACACCAAACCACTAGAGCCAACATTATATTCCCAAGCTCTTTTTTTGAAAGAAGATATTGTTTCCCTTGATAAAGAGAGTGATGGAACAAGTGGGAATTGCTCCATCATAACAGCTGCCTCTTTGAAAGTCGAAACTTAGTTCCTTGTTTTTAGTTTAAAAAAAAAATTCTCTTGCATCTTTCTGCGCAGTTAACATTATAATGCATACGTTTGTGCTTGCATGAAGGAGTGTAAATGGGTGTTGGTAGCCTATGCACTGAAAGGCTTGGAAACTTTAGATCAGGGGTCCCCAAACTTGGCAGCTTTAAGACTTGTAAACTTCAACTCCCAGAATTCTCCAGTCAGCATAGCTGGAGTTGAAGTCTACAAGTCTTAAAGCTGCTAAGTTTGGAGACCCCTGCCCTAGATAGACTTTTTGCTGCAAAAAAATTAAATGATAAAATCATTTATGGCTTTGAAATTTTTTTTTTAAAAAGAGGTGGATTAAGTGAGGAGCTGGAGGGACTTGTATAACGTCTAAGAAGGAGGAGGGGATGATAAGATTGTAATTATCTGTTGAAGAAAAGATCAGGAGTCATATTTCATAACGTTACATTTCTTTCCTTCTGATTTGCCTTTTGCTGAACGAAAAATTCTTAGTGCAAATAAATAAATACAGCAGTCCATGCATTCAAAGATCATTCCATGTTTCATTACTGGATTTCGTTGACTCCCCATGTGAAAAAGAATATATAAAAATGGTGCACAGAAGAGGAACTGCAATGCTCTTTTAACATATTGAGCAACCCAGTTCTATCCGTGGATTTGCTAGAAGCCGATCTCTGACCTCAGAGGCTTTGCAGCATATGATTTGACACATCTACAAAACAGGTTTTCGAAGAGCCTTTCCTGTAGGTAGAAATTGTATGTGCCTGAGGTCCAAAAAAGAAAAAAGCTATAAAAAGTGTGTAGCAGTATGAAAATTGGGAGTTTGGGGCTATGCATGCTTGTCGTTTCGAGATTCCTAATGGTTGCAGAATGCAGCTTGCCACCTGTTGCATATAAGTGTTAAAATTGCCTGCATAATTTAGAGACCGTGGTTTGGACAAGTTTATAAAAGATTGGAGGCTGTTAGTGGAGTTCTTGCATGCTCAATTCAAGAGTTAACAGTTTTGACGATTAGTTTAACTTTTTGGATTACCAATTAACAGCTTTTTACAGCGCACAGAGATTGGGTCGGTTTGATTATTAGACAATAGAATTTGATATTTGGGGTATTTGTTAAGAGGTTGCAATTTAAAATACTAATTTTGTAAGTATAGATGGGAAAATTTGCCACTGCAGAGATAGTCCTCGATTTACGACCACAATCGAGCCCAAAATGTCTGTTCAGCTAACAAATGCTGAAACGTTCATTAAGTGAGTTTTGTCCCATTTTACGACTTTTCTTTGCCCCAGTTGTTCAGCGAATCATTGCATTTGTTAAGTTAGTAACACGGTTGTTAAGTGAATCTGACGTCCCCATTCACTTTGCTTGTCAAAAGGTCACAAAAGGGGGATCACCTGACCCAGAGACACTGCAACCGTCATAAATATGAACCAGTTACCAAGCATCTGAATTTCGATCCTGTGACCATGGGGATGCCACAATGGTCATGCGAAAAACGGTCATAAGTCACTTTTTGCAGTGACATTGTAACTTTGAACGGTCACTAAACAAACTGTTGTAAGTCAAGGACTACTTGCATTTGTAGACCTGTTAAGCAAGAGGGTGATTCTACTAGATTTGTTCGAATTATATTTATGAACATTCAGGCAGGTTGGATGTTCAATGTTGTATATTTGTTATATAAAAAGGGACGTGGTGGCTCAGTGGCTAAGATGCTGAGCTTGTTAATCGAAAGGTCGGCAGTTCAGCGGTTCGAATCCCTAGTGCCGTGTAACAGGGTGAGCTCCCGTTACTTGTCCCAGCTTCTGCCAACCTAGCAGTTCGAAAGCACCTAAAAAATGCAAGTAGAAAAATAGGGATCACCTTTGGTGGGAAGGTAACAGCATTCCGTGCGCCTTTGGTGTTTAGTCATGCCGGCCACATGACCACAGAAATGTTTTTGGACAGCGCTGGCTCTTCGGCTTTGAAACGGAGATGAGCACCGCCCCCTAGAGTCGACTAGCACAGATGTGCGAGGGGAACCTTTACCTTTTTATTTGTTATATACACCTTTTTTATTTTTATTTTTTCAAACAGGGCTGCTAATTCTTTTGTTCCTGCCTCCTTTGTAGTTTTTGTTATCCTTTCCTCTTGTTTTTTTTTCAATTTGCATTTTTGTGTTCTATCTTATCTTTTGGCATCAAGAAAACATTTCATAAAATAATTACCTGCCTATTGCAAAGTTAGCAAACAGCACATCCCATGTCAACCATCTTTATAATGAGTAATTGATACAAACAGATTGGTCAATCCGGCAGCTGTTTCACAATTGAAAATATCTTAGGCAACAATAATAATAGATGGGATGCGTCATTCAAAATATGACAATAGTTGTTTCTCTTGGAAAAGGGAAAAACTGCCTAAGGTCTGATTCTGCTGAATAACATACACCGGTCTGGGCAGAATGCTTTGAACATTGGTGGAAAGTTGGTGGAACATTGGTGGAATGCAATATTGCAGGCCAACTCTGCCCACAGCCTAGAGTTCGAACCTCAAGGCTGACTTCCATCTTTCTGAGGTTGGCAAAATGAGGACCCAGATTGTTGGGGGGCAATAGGCTGACCTCTATAAACTGCATCGAGAGAGCTGTAAAGCATCTATGAAGCGGTATACAGGTAGTATACAACCTCGACTTACAACAGTACATTTTAATGACTCTTCAAAGTTGCAGTGGCACTGAAAAAAGCGGATTACAACCATTTTTCACAGTTACAACCTTTGCTGCATCCCCATGATCGCATGATTAAGATTCGGACGCTTGGCATCTGATTCATATTTATGACGGTTGCGGTGTCCTACGGTCACGTGGTCGCTTTTTCTGACCTTCCGATAAACAAGATACGGGGAAGCCAGATTCCCTTTAACAACGGTGTTACTAACTTGACAACTGCAGTGATTCACTTAACAAGTGTGGCAAGAAAGGAAGTGAAATGGTGCAAAATTAACTTTTGCTTAGCCACATAAATTTCGGGCTTACTTATGGTCGTAAGTCGAGGACTGCCTACGTCAGGGATCTGCAACCTTAAATAGTCAAAGAGCCATTTGGACCCATTTCCCACAGAAGAGAAAACACCGGGAGCCACAAAACCAGGGTGGGTGTGGCCAACTCACTGTCACTCACTTCCACCAGTCACATGACCCCGTAGCCATGCCTACCCAGCCGGTCATTAGGGCAGAGAGCCAGTTGTTAAAAAACACCGGGAACCACAAAATCCTTTTGACATATCTCTCCCTCCCCTCCCTCCCTCTCTTCCCACCTCTCCCTCTCCCTCTCTATCTCTCTATGTCTCTCTCTCTCTCTCTCCCTCTCTCTGTCTCTGCCCTGGCCTCTTCTCCCATTCCCCACCGTCGCCCTTACCTTCTCAGGCCAGGAGAGGAGCGACTGGGAGGGGGAGGGTAAGGGGCAGGGCCAGCCAGTGATGGGATCACCTGACAGGGAGTCACAACAGAGGGCCCAAAGAGCCGCATGTGGCTCTGGAGCCGCAGGTTGCTGACCCTTGGCCTACGTAGCTTTCAGGAAGTCCTCCTTGTCTCCTGCTCCTCCTAAAAGTTGTACATCACTCTTAAAGGGACTGCTGGAAGAATATTTTGCAAACTTAGTAAGGATGGGAAAGTGCAGATTTCAGTATGCGTTCTTTCTGGATTTGTAGCCAGTCTGCTCCTTGTCTTCTTTTGGTGGCATTTCCAGGCTGGGAAAGTTTTCATAGTCCCCTGTATGGATGATTGCCAGTAAGAGCTGATGTCACTAATAATATTTTTCCATGGTGTCACCGGAGACTGTTATAAAATAATTTTATTGGCACTTTGAATGTACACTAATCAGCATACATTAAAATGAAATTTTGTTGCATACAGCTCTCAGAGGGTCTCCACTTCTAATATACACTACATAAGCATGACAAAATAAATAAATACAAACATTATGCATATACCCACATACATTATATGATACGGAGAAACAACACAGTGTAGTTTGGATGTATACATACAAGAAATGAATCTTGCGACTTTATTAGGGAACAAAGCTGTTATAGAATCTGGTAGTCCTGCTAAAATACTTCGAAACCACCTTCCAGAGGGAAGCCGCAGAAACAGACCATAAAGTGGATGCGTAGGGTCTCTAACAGTGCTTTGAGCTCTAAGCACATAGCGCTTATAAGCAGTATCCTGAATAACAGGAAGCAAGCTTCCTATAATCATCTCGGTTGTCCTTACCACTCTCTGTATGGACTTTCTATCTGAGGCACTGCAGCCACCAAACCAAACAGAGATGCAGTCTAAACAAATCTCCTCCTAAAATGCAGGGCCCCGGTCTGGGTGTCTTTGGTTCATAATCCCCTTTGCGCAATCTTCCAAACATCCCTATGCAGCATGTATACAGCTTGTTCAGGTAGCAATACCAGTAGCCCTCGACTTACGACAGTTCATTTAATGACAAAGTTATATCCGCCCTGAAAAAAAAAAGACTCATGACCACTTTTCACATTTATAGCTATCGCAGCATCCCCACGGTCGCGTGATCAAAATTCAAAATGCTTGGCAACTGCCTCATATTTATGATGGCTGCAGTGTCCTGGGGCCATGTGATCACTTCCTTCTGACAAGCAAAGCTATTGGCGAAAGTTAGCTTCGTTTAACAATTCTTGTCACTAACTGAACAGCTGCGGCGATTCACTTAACAACGGCAAGAAAAGTAGTTCAGTGGGATAAAATTCATTTAACAAATCCCTTGCTTAACAGCAGCAATTTTAGGCTCTATTGTGGTCGTAAGCCGAGGAGTACCTGTGCTTTGATTTGTGTAGTCTTGTTTGAATTGAATAGATCGTGTTCACTCAGTTTGTCTTGGTTTTTTTTTTTTATAGGTTTTCTTTAAATAAAATAACATGCTTCCTCTTAGGTCAGTGTTGGTGAACCTTTTTGGCACCAAGTGCCGAAACAGGAGCATGCGTGCGTGTGTGTGTACCGGACACCAGAAAAGCAGCCACCTGGTGTGCATGCACATGCCGGGAAGATGATCTTCCGGTTTCTGGCACACGCATGCACAATGGCCAGCTGGCCTTTGCACGAGCTTGCATGCCAGAAAGCAGAAGACCAGGTGGCCAGAGCGCATGCACGTGCTGGAAACCAGATCATCTTCCCGGACAGTGGTGGGTTGCTGCTGGTTCTCCCTGGTTCGGGAGAGCTGATAGCGGAAATGTTGATGTGGGAGTGAACCAGTTCGCTCCTACCGTCAGCTGGCCCTCCCAGGCCTTCCCGCCCACCCCTACACGATTCTTACCTTTATCCCTTTGTTTTTAGCCCAGCAGAAAGGCGCAGCAGAGCCCTGCCTCAACTGTTTAGGTAATTCAATGAGCCTGCATGAAGTGCAAGTTTGGCATGCGTGCAAGCGAAGCGAGCACTTGCACACCGATCGCGCCCAGTGTGCATGCACAAAGCGAACTGGTGGTAACACCGGTTAGAACCCACCGCTGTTCCTGGAGCACAAATGCCTACTGGATGGCTGCTCTTTTGGTTTCCGGTGCTCCCAGATGCGTGAAGACTAGCTGGCCGAGCAACGGGCAACAGCTCGCATGCCAGGAGAGATGCCTCTGTGTGCCACTTCTGGCACGCGGGCCACAGGTTGTCCATCACAGTCTTATGTCCTTGTACTGGCCTTAGTTAAATCTGAGTACATTCAACTCTCCCTGGGGCCCAAGTTCACCCCCTGTAAAAGGGTGCGAGTCAAGATCAGGTTTAAGGAGTGCATTCCCAGACTTGGTTTAAGATGATAGCAGTCCCAGGATTAAAACTTTGCTTGTCCACCCCTGGGCTCTGGGTGATTCGGAGCCAATTGTGCTCTTCCAGCTTCAAGAAGGACATTGTCAGAGAAAACGTGGACTAAGAATGAAGCAGTGAAAGATCTGGAGAAGGCACAGTTTTCTTGCTGTTTGGGTAACAATGCCAAGCCAAAGAAAAAGGAAAATCCTAAATTAGAGTTGCTCATGTAGAAATACGCCTGAGACAGAGAGCATTTCACATTCTTTCTCTCCTGTAAAAGAGGAAAGACGATGAATCTTCAGGAGTCAGCTGAGCTTATGGCTGACTCTGTAGTTTTGCAAGTTGTCTTTTGTCAAAGAAGAGGGGAGGTGCTGTAGGGAGGAACCCCCCCCCTTTTAATATAAGAAAGCCGCCATATTAGCAAAGAAATCCCTGCCTCCCCCCCTCCGTCCCCAAAGAAAAGGTTTCCCTGAAATAAAACCACTCAAGTGGTCGGCCCCTGTGAATAGGTAGTTTCCATTCACTAAGACAAACTATTTCAGCAACAACCACCACAGAAGGCGGAGATCAGATTAAATTGAAGATCAGAAGAATTGATCAGATTAAAAAGCAGAGAGACCAAAGACACCTAAAATCTACATCCCCCCAACCAGCTCCAAGGACAGGGCACGACCTCCCAGCCACAATGGCAGTCGGGGAACAACCATTAAAAGGGCACACTCAAGCACAGGTCAAAGTACAGGTAGTCCTAGATTTACGACCACAATTGAGCCCAAAATTTCTGTTGTTCAGTGAGATATTTGTTAACTGAGTTTTGCCCCCTTTTACGACCTTTTGTGCCACAGTTGTTAAGTCAATCGTTGCAGTTCATAAGTTAGTACCCTGGTTGCTAAGTGAATCTGGCTTCCCCACTGACTTTCATTGTCAGAAAGTTGCAAAAGGGGGATCATGTGGCCCGTATGCGGCCTATGCAGCTGGTGGCTGATTCGGACAGCAAGGAGGCTGGTGTGGTGCTGCGCCAGCAACCTGTGCAGCTGGTACTCAAGTTGGACAATGAGGCTGGATAAGATGTGGTACCAGAGGCGAGGATTCAGCCAGGGCCTTCAGAACCTCCAGAAACTCCCTTAAATGAAGAGGAAGAAGAGAAGGAGCCTCTTCTCAATGCACGGGCGCGCAGAGCTGCCAAAAGGCAGGAGTGGTTCCTCAGGAGGAGGTCTCCTTGAGAGTAAGGCTTGGGGCTAATTGGCCACTCCCTTAGCCTATTTAAGGAGGAACGCCGACTGAAGCAATTTGCAGGGAACAACTTCGTTCAGTCTCCTTCGTGCCTTGATTTTAGTTCTCTGTAAATTGCTTCTGGGCTTTCTGCCAACCATAGTAAGATTAAGATTATTTATTCTTTGAATTCTTGGAGGCTGTTAAAGTTAATTAACAGCCTTTGTTTGAAAAAAAAGCTGATTTAATTTAGTAAACTAAGGTTTGTACAGACTTTGTGTGTGCTGCGTTCTTTGGGGTCTGTAGCTGGGGCAGAACATCACATGACCTTGGGACATCGCAGAGGTCATAAAAATGAGCCCGTTGCCAAGCGTCTGAAGTTTTGATCACTTGACTATGGGGATGCTACAATGGTTGTAAGTGTGGAAAACAGTTTTTTTCAGTGCTGTTGTGACTTGAAACGGTCACTAAGTGAACTGTCGTAAGTTGAGGACTTACCTGTACATTTCACAAGGAACCTGGGCAGCTAAAACCATATAGAAACCCCATCCATTCACCAGACTGTTTTGTTAGCTGTCCCAGAACTGATTTGCTGAACGTCACTTTGCTTCGGAACTCAATTAAAAGGGACCTCCTTCCTAACAGCTGCCTTCGTGTCCCCATTTGCTCCTTTTTGCGTCCATTTTCCCAACTGGAAAAGTGAGCCTGACTTTTTCTTTTTCAAAAAACACTGCTTTCTAAAAAGTGTGTAGTTGCTAGATTCAGTATTAAAGTCACTTGAAGTTGAAATCATACCCATATTCCTTGCAGTAAGATAACACCGGAGGTTTTGCCTTTTATTGTAGACCCCTTCCACTTACGACGGCATGACTTTGTTGCTTGTATCCTTACAATTTATATTGATATTGATTGTTTCCTGATTGCTTATTTGTACCCTATGACTATCATTAAGTGGTGTACCTTATGATTCTTGATGAGTGTACCTTGTCTTTTTATTTACACTGAGAGCATATGCACCAAAGACTAATTCCTTGTGTGTCCAATCACATGTGGCCAATAAAGAATTCTTTCTTTCTTTCTTCCTTCCTTCCTTCCTTCCTTCCTTCCTTCCTTCCTTTCTTTCTTTCTTTCTTTCTTTCTTTCTTTCTTTCTTTCTTTCTCCTTTCTCTTTTCTCTTTTCTCTTTTCTCTTTCTTTTTCTTCCTTCCTTCCTTTCCTGCCTTCCTTCCTTTCTTTCTTTATCTACCTACCTACCTACCTAAACAAGATGGAGATAATATCAGTCTTTACAACAGCCTGACCGCCATTCTTTGTGTTCAGAGCAGCTTCAAGTTTCCGTGTTTAAATGCGTTTCAAAGAAACCAGGTTATTTAAAAAAAAAAGCATTATCCCTTTGTTTGACTTTCAGGGTTGATTTTTGTTTCTTTTGTCTTTGAAAAGTGACATTATGTTCCAGCTCCATAAATGTTGTCCGACTAGTTAAGGCAGAATGGGGACAGCGAATTAGTCTTCCAACACAAGGTTAAATGTACATTTCCTTTAACAGTTAGAGGTAAATAGATATTTCTGGATGAAGGAGGCAGGAATAAAATACAGTCAGGAAAACAAGAGAAAGGAGGAAAGAGATGGGAGATGGTTCACTGGGAGAGTGGGAGCTGAAAGTTACAACCTTGATGGGGAATGTGTAAGAAATGGGTTGGGAAGGAAAAAAATTGTCGAGCATAGTGTGTCAGTTGGAATACAGGCAGTCCTCGACTTACAATCACAATTGAGCCCAAAAATTCTGTTGCTAAGTGAAACATCTGTTAAGTGAATTTGGCAATTTGCAATTTGGCAGTTCAAATTTCACCGGCTCAAGGTTGACTCAGCCTTCCATCCTTCCGAGGTGGGCAAAATGTGGACCCAGATTGTTGGGGGCAATAGGCTGACTCTGTAAATCGCTTAGAGAGGGTTGTAAAACACTGTAAAGCGGTATATAAGTCTTAAGTGCTATTGCTATTGCTAACCCTTAATTTCAATGAGGAAAAATCGCCCTTTTTCTAATTTCATGCAGGTGCCTCCATTTTAGGCAGGGCCAATCCTTCTGAAAAGGGAGGTTTTCTTTTGTTTTCGTCAACATGGTTGTGGGTCAGTGATGAGGATTGAAATTCAGCTGCCATAAACTGTGCAATTCACAATATAATAAAAATAATAACGTGAATACAAGAGCAGAAACAATCTCCCGTCCTCCCTGAGGCTGTGATAGCTGTATCTTCATAATGTTCTTTCAAATCGGGTGGCCTTTTGTTGCTGTTCAGATCTGGAAAGGTTTAAACATAGTACTTTCAATAATTCTAATTGTTACCTTACCCAGTATAAAAGCCACTGTAATAAACAAAAGTAAATATTGTTTTCGGGGCTTGCTCGTTCTACCTTGGCAAGCAAAGGTTTCCGAAATACCAGGAGGGGAAAAAAAAAAGATGTTTTGTCAGGATTAGAAGAAAAACAATACCGTGTATCGCCTAGCTGTGTTTCGATATTGATTCAGTGAGCTGAAGGTGATTTTAGAATTAAAATAGTATGAAAAATAATGACGCTCAGCCTGCTGTTTTATAATTTACCTGCTGATACTTTCTTCATCTTATGAGATTTCTGCTTTGGAGTTCTTCATCTTGCTTCCCCCGTGGGGCCTATAAATCTTCATGTTGCGTTGATTTGTATAACCGTGTTGCATAGCTCCGTTGATGGATGATGTCCTTCTGAAGAACAGGGGAAGGTTGACTCTTAATGGCTTCCCTTGCCAGCCGCTCGTGTGAAAACACATGCAAAAGTCCCTTGTTTTCCAGAGCAAGAGAGTTGACCAACTCTGAGGGCTCCTTGGTGCTCTTATTTTCTTGCAGGGTTTTATTACCCAAGCTAGGTAACGTTATCAGTGCTAGCCATTACACTGATGATATTACCTAGTTCGGGTAACGAAATGTCTGTGAGAAAACAACCAAGCTCAGACAGCACCAAGGATTCCTCATGTCAAACCTGAGCTACAAATATTCTCCTTTATAGACCAGCTTTCAGTACAACCCGGAACACTGGAATGGTCCAATTTGCTGTTGTGTGGTTATTCTCAGATAACCTTTAGATCAGTGGTGAAACCTAAAATTTGTTACTACCGGTTCTGTGGGCGTGGCTTGGTGGGAAGGGTAATGTGACTGGGTGGGCGTGGCCAATTTCTTTTTTTTTTACTTTTAAAACATTTTTTCTACAACCTCTTTGGGGAGGTTGTAAAAAAATGCTTTCAAAAGGCTCTAACGATTGCAGCTGAGTTGCCTGATCGGCAGACTTTTTTTCTTTTAAATGCCTGTGACGATCAAGCAACTCAGCTTGGATCGTCAGAGGTACTTAAAAGAAAAAAACCCTTTAGATTGTCAGAGGCATTTAAAAGAAAAAAAGGGTTTTTTTCTTTTAAAAGCCTTTGATGATCCCAGCTGAGCCGCGCGATCATCAGAGGCTTTTTTCCCCCCTTTTAAAAGCATTTTTCCGGCCAAACAGGTTGTAGAAAAAATGCTTTTAAAAGTAAAAAAAACAGCCTCTGAT
>WNWU01000003.1:61918608-61946798 GCA_012654045.1 Ptyas mucosa
CTCCGAACCACCTGCCTCCATCGCTACCGGATCAGGTGATCCGGTCCAAACCAGGAGCATTTCACCCCTATTTTAGATTTCTTCTGAGTTCTTTCCAAATGTTGTCGTTTGGTAGGCATTTGGTAAGGATACTTTATTTAGAGTAAGCTGGTCCTTCGCGTTCATCAGGAACAGAAGCTAATTAGACAGGGTGGTCTACAATAGTAATAAGATCTAGACTTATATACCACTTCATATTGCTTTTACAGCCCTCTGTAAGTGGTTTAGAGTCAGCCTATTGCCCCCAACAATCTGGGTCCTCGTTTTGCTGACCTCAGAAGGATGGAAGGCTGCGTCAACCTTGAAACTGCTGGCAGCCAGCAGTCAGCAGAAGTAGCCTGCAGTACTGCACTCTAACCACTGCGCCACCGTAGCTCTTCCATGTGACCAGGATCCTAATTCTTGATCAGAGCATTGATGGGTAAAGTCTGTCATGATTTACCATACTTTTTGTAGTATAAGATGCACTTCCCCTCCCCAAAAGAGGGTGTAAATGTTAATGCGTCTTATACACCGAATACAGCCATTTTTGGCCTCCCGAAGCCCTGCCCCACGTGTCCCATTTTTGCGAGAAAGAGGCCCGTTTTTCGGGGTGGCACAGAGGTTTGGGGAGGCCTGCAGAGTGCTTCTGCTGGGTTACCTCTTTGAAATCTCAGTGCGTCTTATACACCGGTGCGACTTATAGTCTGAAAAATATAGTAATAACCTAAATGGAGTTGGTCTGATGTTTCATGTACAATATGATGGCACCAGATGGGTGTGAAACTGAACCTCAGAGAAAAGATTTTTTTTTTTTGTTTAAACAGTTGTGGGCTAAACAGATCTGATCTCGTGTTTGGATCATGACTTTATCCAAATCACAAAAGCCTTTTTCATTCAAATGCTTGCAAGGCTCTTAAATCGCTGACCTCCAGAGTCAGATGATTTTTTTTTAGAAGTAGCTAGTCTCGAGGAGTACACTTAAGTGGCTTGTGCAATTCAAAGTAAAAAGAAAAAAAAGTTTAACTTCTTACTAAAAAGAACAGCCTTGAACAGCCTTGTCGATCCAAGTCATCAATATATATGCTTGGCATTCCAACAAACAGAAGTATTCATTTCAATAACAGTATCACACTTCGAACTCGAAAATGTGGAGCACTGAATTTCACAATAGACGATTGTAAAAGAGTTCGTGTAGAACCTTTTTTGGTGTGCAGTACTCCTTTCTTAGTTGCTCCTTTTGTGAACTTGACCGCCGTTAGAATATTTTCTTAACAAAACAATAAGATTGCAGGCAAAAGTAAATAAAGATAGACTGGGCAGTAATTTGGTGGAAAATGACACATTAACACTGGGGAAAATAGGTGATGATTTATTCTGTAGATGAACTAAAACATACTAGTGAGACAAAAGATTTAGAATGAAAAGCTGATTCTGCAAAACAATAGAACAAATATTTCTCAGTTTTTAATGGGTAAGACATGCTGGCAAAGATGCAAGGCAGAAGTCGAGGTTTTGTTGACTTAACGATCATTTGTTTAGTAACTGTTTGAAGTTACAACAGTATTGAAAATAGTGACAAATAGTGACCGTCACAGGATCCTTGTAAATCTTGTGATCAAAATTGGGTCACTTGGCAACTGGCATATACTTATGAAAGTTTCAGCATCATATGATCACCATTTGTGTCATCCTGATTTGTTTAACAACTGCATGATTTTTTTTTTAATTTTATTTATATGCCGCCCTTCTCCGGAGACTCAGGGCGGCTTACAATGTGTTAAGCAATAGCCTTCATACTTTGGTATATTTATACAAAGTCAGCTTATTGCCCCCACAAACTGGGTCCTCATTTAACCTACTTTAGAAAGGATGGAAGGCTGAGTCAACCTTGAGCCCATCAGGATTGACCTGGCAATTGGCAGAGTTAGCCTGCAATACTGCATTCTAACCAGGGGTGAAATTCAAGGCTTTGGTGGTGCAGCAGACTAAAGTACTGTTAAGTAACACCAGCTGCCTGCAATTACTGCAAGTTCAAACCTCACCAGGCTCAAGGTTGATTCAGCCTTCCATCCTTTCGAGGTAGGTAAAATGAGGACCCGGACTGTGGGGGCAATAAGTTGACTTTGTATAAAAAAGAACACCGCTTAGGGGGCCCTGAAAGCCCTACTAAGCAGGTATATACAAAAGTATGAAGGCTATTGCTTAACATATTGTAAGCTGCCCTGAGTCTCTGGAGAAGGGCAGCATATAAATCGAACCAATAAACAAACAAACAATAAATAAATAAATAAATGACATCATGACATCTGCACGGGAGGGCGGGGCTTTGTGCAATCGGCCCTACCAGATCATGCGATCCAGATAGAACGGGCTGAATTTCACTCCTGATTCTAACCACTGCGCCACCACGACTCCTGTTGTTTGTATGTTGGATTTTTATTTTTGTAAGCTTCCCAGAGTCACTGAGAGTGAATGGACAGCCATATAAATTTTCTTAAATAAACAACCACAGAAAAAAAGGTAAAATTGAGTGTAAGTCACCCACCTCCCACCGGCCGGTACGCTCTCATAGAGAGGGCCTCCTCCGGGTGCCGTCAGCCAAACAATGCCAGCTGGCGGTCCTCAGGGGGAGAGCCTTCTCTGTGGGGGCACCTACTATCTGGAATGAGCTCCCCCCGGAGATTCGGAGGATCCTGGACCCACGCACCTTTCGCCGCGCTCTTAAGACCTTTTTATTCTGCCAGGCAGGCCTGGCCTGGCCTGATTCCCCTTTTAAATAATATTATAAATTTTAATTTGTTTTAAATTATTGGGGTTTTAATATTTCTATGGCCAAATTTATTTAATTGGATTTTAGTGGGTTTTAAATGTTGTACTCATATGTTTTATTTATGGCTGTTCACCGCCCTGAGTCCTTCAGGAGGAGGGTGGTATACAAATTAAATAAACTTGAAACTTGAAACTTGAACCGCCTTACTTAGCAGTAGAAATTGTGACTCATTGTGGTCATAAATTGAGGAGTAATTGCACAGGTTTAAAATAAAAAGACCAGGTGCACCAGTAAGCATTTTCTAGAAAGAGACTGCTTTTTGGTTTGAAATTGGAATTTGGGACAATTTTGTCTTCACTTGTTCAGACTTATGAAGCTCTGGGAAACCCTTCCAGTTCTGTTGGCTCACCATTGACATCATCTCCAGCTATCCCAAGTTGGAGGTACCAGCGCAGGAAGGCCGTCCTAAGACCTCATTCTGTATGATGTGCACATGAAAATATAGATTCCATTTTCTTTTGTCATATTCATGGATGTAGCATTCTGGGTACATTAAGTGGAGCCGAGTGCATCTTTCTGCTCTCTGCTCATCAGCAGATCTGTCTTTAGATCGTAATTGTGGGATTGCATTCAAAGGATATGAAATCAGCATTATATAGAATTGAACAACTGAACAAGATTTAGACATCCGTTGGGATTTCTCTCTGAGGTTCTTTTTATTTTGATAGGCAGCAGCTTTTTCTATATATCTCTATAGGGAACAAGATACTTCTCTCTCTCTCTGGCAACTTTATCTAGCTAAGCCTTAAGCTTCTTTCTTTTCACGTCCTTTGGTTTCATTTTAACAATTTTCTTGCAAGATGTGCTGACATGCAGAAATAGCTTTAAGAAATAGGAAGTGCAGCTTTCCAAATGCAGCCAGGAGGAGAAAACACTTTTTGTGTATTGTCATCTTTTCCGATGGACTGGATTACTTTTCTTTCAGTGAATTGCTGCAGTTGTTAAGTTAGTAACACGGCTGTTAAGTGAATCTGGCTTCTCCATTGACTTTGCTTGTCTGAAGGTCGCAAAAAGAGAGATCACTCTGGGACACTGCAGCCGTCATAAATGTGAGTCCGTTGCCAAGCTTCTGAATGTAAATCACATGAAATGTGAAAAATGGTCATAAGTCACTTTTTTCAGGTGTCTTCGACTTACGACCACAATTGAGCCCAACATTTCTGTTGTTAAGTGAGACGATTGTTCAGTGAGTTCTGGCCTGTTTTACGAACTTTCTTGCCACAGCTGTTAAGTGAATCACTGCAGTTGATAAGTTAGTAACCCGCTTGTGACTCTGGCTTCCCCGTTGACTTTGCTTGTCAGAAGGTCACAAAAAGTGGCCATATGATTTTGGGACACAGCTACAGTCATAAAGATGAACCAGTTGCCAAGCAACCGAATTTTGATCCCGTGATCATGGGGATGCTATAAAGGTCGTAACTGTGAAAAATGGTCATAAATCACATTTTTCAGTGCCGTAACTTCAAACAATCACCGAAATGAACTGTTGTAAGTCAAGGATTACCTGCACGCCCTTTATATTTTCCAGCATAGTATAAATAAAGGTTCTACTTCGCTTCATCTTAGCAGTATTTCCCCTTTAAGGAATATTTTGGTCGAGAGTCAAGCTTGGAGTCCCTCCTACCAGTCCAGTGATCGAGTGGGACTCTTTGGTTGAAATCTTACCATTTAATTGACTATATCTCACTGGCTTTTAAGCAAAAAGTTTGGAATTTTCAAAAATACCATGCAGTTAACTAGGTCCCCATTAGGCATGTATGGTATGACTCCGGGCACCAGAATGAAAAGGACTGCTCGCTTCAGTGGGCTTTCAAAATGCATTTTCATGTAATTTCTTATTTTGATTATTAAAGGGGCAAACTCTTTCCATTGCATTTCCAGAGGGAAACATTATATAACAACGAGGACTTGAAGATCTTATTTGGGATATTTAACGGCTGACAAGAAGATTTAAAGGGGAGTTTGCTAGCTCAGATACACACCAGACGTCCAGCACTTGTGACAAAGAACAAAGTAGTAGAACGACTTACTGACTTTTTGTAGTAATTGCCCATCATTTGCTGTTAGAATGATAGAATGAAGGAATTTCTTTCCTCGTTCTTCTTTTTGCACGGTTGATAAAACGATACTTTGGGTGGTAAGGACAAAAAAGATTGAATAAGACATCTAGGAAATGCGAGTTGTATATGAAATCTCATGAGGCTTTTTCGCCACCGTTACAATGGTCCTCAAGTCATGACCATAATGGAGCCAGTTTATCACAGATGTAACTTATGATCCTAAAGTCGATCCATCATGTGACCGATCCAATGTTACAACTTTTGGGGAGCAGTTAAGGAAATCGCCATGGTCGATAAGTGGCTCTGTAGTATTTAAGCAAATCAATGAAGACAGTTTGATGGAAACTAGAAGGAAAGGCTGCAAACAGCATAAATGTAGCCTGTTTGTCAAGACCTCTGTGATCATGTGATCGCATTTTAGGTGCTTGTAACCGGCTCACATTTACAACTGGTTGCAGTGTTCTGTGGTCATGTCACCATGATTTATAACTTTATTGCCAGTGTCCGGGGGTGGTGGTGTAACCCCCCCCATTCATTTAGGAGAATAGGTTCACTTAGCAACCATATGGTTCACTTAATAGCCATGTAATTTGCTTAATGACTGCGATGAGTCATTTTATGACAGTTGTGAAATTGAGTCCGGTCACTTGACCCGCTTAACATCCACAACTTATGATCAAAATTCTGGGCTCAGTGGCAGTTGTTAAATGAAGACTACCTGTAGCTCCTTTTGCCTAGGCAACAACTTCCACACTTTCTCTTCATAAATTACCTCACAATCAAATGGAAAGCATTGGGATTGTTCAGAACAAGGTGTACAGGTAGTCCTTGACTTACAACAACAGTTCATTTAGTGACCGAAGTTACAACAGTGTTGAAAAAAATGACTTGTGACTGTTTTTCACACTTACAACCGTTGGAGCATCCCCAGCGTCACATGATCAAAATTCAGACGCTTGGTAACTGACACATATTTACGACGGTTTGTAGTGTCCTGGGGTCATGCAATCCCTTTTTGGGACCTTCTGACAAGCCAATTAAATGGGGAGGCCAGATTCACTTAAAAACCAGGTGACTAACTTAAGAACTGTAGCAATTCACTTAACAACTGTCATAAAATGGGACAAAGGTGTATAACTTTGTGCTAAATTTAAAAATGGAGGGTGAACAAATAAAAGACACAATGGTACAATGAGAAAAAAAAACTTTGGCTATAACAGAATTAGAGAAATGGCAAAATTTATGGGAAGGGAACTATAGATTAACAGTGGCAACTTCTTATAAAGAAAACTTACCGTATTTTTTGGAGTATAAGAAACACCTCCCCCCCCCAAAAAAAGTGGGTGAAAATCTTATACTCTGAATGTAGCCCTGCCCAGCCTCGCAAACGGAGATTTCAGAGGCTGAAAGAAGCTTCAGAAAAAAGCCTCAGAAAAAAAGCCTCCAAACAGTGCTTCAGAAAAAAAAGCCTCTGAAAGTCTTTTATCTAAAATAATATGGCAAGCAGCAAAAGAAGAATCAGTAAAGGTTCTAACCTAACTATGCTAACAAATCTGGAGAATGACACAACAATCCACAGATCGGAAGAGGTTAATCTATATACCAATACCAAAGAAAGGAGATTGAACAGAGTACAGATAGTCCTTCAGAATAAAAGCCTCTGAAAGAAGCTTCAGAAAAAAAGCATTTTTTTCTGAAGCTCTGTTTCGAAGGCTTTCAGAGGCAGAAAAAAATGTTTTTTCTGAAACTAGAGTTTCAAACATTTCAGAGGCAGAAAAAAAAGCAAGGCACAGAGCTCAGAACCAACAAACCTGTTGCTAAAATTCACCTCTGGGAACAGCCGATTGGGCCTATTCCGAGAGGCCGATCCACCGGCCAATCAGCTTTTTTCTTGTTTTCTTTCCGAAAAACTAAGGTGCGTCTTATACTCTGAAAAATATGGTATATAAAATGTTTTATAGATGGCATTTACCACCTGCTAAGTTAGCTAAAATGTTTAAAAATATGTCTAACAAATGTTGGAAATGTAATCAAAAGATGGGCACATTTTATCATATGTGATGGACTTGTGCTAAAGCAAAACAAACCAAAAAAATGGGCAAATATAAACAGATGGCTAGAAAATATAATAAGGAAACATGTAGATTTTAAACCTGAACTATTTTTATTAGGGATGATAGCAGAAAAGTTTGATAAGAAAATGTATGTAGTAGAACATCACTTAACAACAGTGAGGGTTATCTTTGCACAATATTGGAAAGATGAAGAAACACTGCAAGATGAAGAGATAGTTCAGAAGATACTAGACTATGCAGAAATGGATAGACTTGAAAATCAAACAGAAAAAAGACAGAATATTATCAGACACGGAACTTATTTTACCAGTGTTTGGAAAAAGGGGGTGGAGAGTAAGAATGGAATCTGTATTAAGCAAATGAAATAGCCAGACACCCCGATGTTTAGTAAGCACTAAGAAATGTAATTAATAGGAAAAAAAATGATAAAATTTATTTTAAAACAAATGAGGTAAATTTACGTAAATGCCTCACTTAGCAACTGAAATGTTGGGCTCCATTGTAGTCGTAAGTCGAGGACTTACCAGTATTACTGGAGGATGACAATCGAGAAATCTTCAAGCTTGCACAACCCTCCTGTGAAAAAATGGCTCATTTGGGTCGTTGACATTCCTAAACTCAAATCCGTTGAGTTGATTTGCTTCCGGCCTCCTTCCGTACTTGGGTGACTACAAGTCAGCACAACAGTCTTCTGAGCAGGAAGTTTGTAAGCACTGATCTGTACCGAGTTGCTGAAGCAGTAAAAGAGAAAAAAAAATGGTTTCTGGAAAGGCCAAAGGCTGTTAAGTGCGAGAAAGGCAAATAAACTTTCAGAGGGGAAGGAAAGGAGATTTGGGCGGGGGGAGGGGGGGACAGAAAAAGGCCAAGCTGGGCCTAGCAACGGAAATGAAATGCGTGCAGACACAGAGAAGACAGCAGCAGGAGGCAGGAGTATTTCAGACTGGCCCATGAAATGTTAGCTGCTGCTCTGTTCACTGGATGGAGTTGCTTAAAATCCCCTTGTTTTTTGCTTGATTTTGCTGCTGCTGCTGCTTCTTTTTTTTTTTACCAGTTCCGGAAACTGCAACGTAACAGATACATAAGCTGCGCAAAATGCTCTATTTTGGAATAACAGAGTTGGAAGAGATATTGGAGGTTTTCTAGTCCAATCCCCTGTACAAACAAGGAGACCTTAGAGGGCAGGACAAGAAGCAATGGGTGGAAATTGTTCGAGGAGAGAAGCAACCTAGAACTAAGGAGAAAGTTCCTGACAGTTAGAACAATTAATCCCCAGGGGTGTCCAAACTTGTCCCCTTGAAGAATGGTGGACTTCAACTCCCAGAATGCCCTAGCCAGCATGCACTATAAATATGAGCAAGTTGCTGGCTGGGGAATTCTGGGAGTTGAAGTCCACCACTCTTCAAGGGGTCAAGTTTGGACACGCCTGAATTAATCAGTGGAACAACTTGCCTCCAGAAGTTGTGAATGCTCCAACACTGGACGTTTTTAAGAAGAGTGCATAACCAAACGGCGCGCCCCCCCCCCCCCCCGAGGCCCTCCGGAGGCCGGAAACAGCCAGTTTTCCGACTTCCGGTGAGCCCGGAAGGCCCGAAAATCAGTTGGCTGGCATGTGCATGCACACTGGAGCTGACATAGGGCAATGCTCGCGTGCCCACAGATATAGCTCCGTGTGGTGCCAGAGGCAGGGATTCAGCCAGGGCCTTCAGAACCTCCAGAAGCTCCTTTAAGTGAAGAGGACGAAGAGGAGGAGCCTCTTCTCGATGCACGGGTGCGCAGAGCTGCCAAAAGGCAGGAGTGGCTCCTCAGGAGGAGGTCTCCTCGAGAGTAAGGCTTGGGGCTAATTGGCCACTTCCTTAGCCTATTTAAGGAGGAACGCCAACTGAAGCAAGTTGTAGGGAATAACTTTAGTTCACTCTACTTTGCGTCTGGATTCTCTGCAAAATTGCTTCTGGGCTTTCTGCCAACCTTAGTAAGATTGTGATTACTTTATCTTTGGTTTCTTGTAGGCTGTTAAGAAAGTTTATTAACAGCCTTTGTTTTGAAAAAGCATGAGTTATTTTAGTAAATTAAGTTTTGTACAAACTGTGTGTGCTGTATTCTTTGGGGTCTGTAGCTGGGACAGAACACTCAGGGTTTTTTTTTTAAAAAAATAGCATGTGTTAACGTACACAGACCCCCCCCCCCAAAATAATCAAAACCTTGATGAAGGGACTGGTGATTCTTGATTATTTCTCTGTGTAGAACTGTATGCACAGCTGCTTCTTCTCCTGTTGTGTGAGCTAGTTTGCCTATATTCATATTTCTGCATTTCATCTCAATCGGAAGCTGATTACCATTGTTGAATTAAGCCATTGACCAACCAAAAAAAAAAAAGTATTACTGCATGGAATGGAAGGACTCCCATTTTAGGCTTAGCAAAGATGTCTCATCTGGCAGGTTATTATTCAAGATCACAAATGGTGCTTAACTACTGTTAAAAAGATTCCCAAGTGTGCAGCATAGCTTTTTGCGTGAATCCGCACTGGAATATTGATAACATAATGAGGATGATGACGACAGTGACAAGCAGGAGGCTGAAATTATCCCATTCCTGATCTTCTCTTCCTTGTTTTTGCACACTGTGGAAAAATAAGACGGGGCGAAAAGCAGTTGATTATGTGCATGGATAGGTAGTGAAATTGGCTGCACTTTTCTTGCTGTGCTATTTTTTTTTATTTCCAGTAGTCTACCCCAGGGGTACCCCAATGCAACTCAATTGCATTGTGGGCCACATCAGGATTGTGTTTGATCTTGGGGGGGGCGCGTAGCCAGGGGGGCATGGCCAGCTTGACATCACTCGTGTTGGGGGTGCCTCTGGTGGCCCGAGCACTCTGCCAGCAAAAACGGGCTTGCAAGCTCCGTTTTCGTCTGGATGGCCTCCTGCAACCCTTTGCCAGCGAAAACGGAGGTGGTGGGGGGAGGTCACACGTGGCCCTCGCGAGCTCCATTTTCGGTTGGGACGGCCTCATGCAACCCTCTGCCAGCGAAAACGGAGCTGGGGGGGAGGGCATACGTGGCCCTCGCGAGCTCTGTTTTCGTCTGGGATGGCCTCCTGCAACCCTCTGCCAGCGAAAACGGAGCTGGGGGGGAGGTCACACGTGGCCCTCGCGAGCTCCGTTTTCGGCTGGGATGGCCTCCTGCATCCCTCTGCCAGGGATGTTTTCGCTGGCAGAGGCACCACAGGCCAGTCCTTCGTTGTTTTCAGGGTGGCTCCACAGACCAAATTTAAGCACCCAGCGGACTGCATCCGGCCCGCGGGGCTTGAGTTTGATCCCCCTGGTCCTACCCTCTCTGAATTGTTAGGGCCAGGAAATGGCAGGTAACTTACTTCCAGAATGGGGTGCATCACACTCTCCACGTTGCAATGTCTCCTCTTAAGAGTAGAAAATTAAGACGATTTTTAAAAAGTCTGTTTCTTTGGCTCAGCTTGGCTTTGAGGTCTGTGTATGCCTTGCAAGGTTGAGATAAGGTGACGTGTCGGTCACTGGCCAAGAGTGAGAGATATTTGGATTTTTCCTAGTTTTCCTCTAGGCCTCTGCTTGTTTTTTTATATTAAAACTGAGGAAAAAATAAAGGGGTTCCAATGAAATATTTAGGATAACAAATATCCTATCTCCCCCCCCCCCCACACACAATATTTTCTAACTTGTAATAAGATGAGCCTACAAGAGAAGAGACATTTCTGCCCCTAATTCCAAGGTCAAGTGCATAGTGAAAGTGATAGTCCTCTACAACCATAGAGCCTGGATTTACAATTGTAAGTTGCGTTGGTCATAAAGCAGGTCACCGTGTGACTTTTTTTGCGGCGGTCATTGAAGCAAATCCATTGCCCTGATTGAGGGGTGACTTTTGCAGGAAACCAGCAGTAAATGCTGGTTTCCAGCAAAACATTGTAAATTGTGGTCTTGTGACTGCAGGACTCTGCAGGAGGACGTCAATGCAGGCCTGTTGCGTAGGACCCGAAATGCAATCATGTTGGGAGGGGGGCAGCTATCGGAACTTTGAATCTGGGTCATAAGTAGCCCTGTGGAGGTCCATTGTAATTATTCATGGTTGCCAAGCCAACTACTTGTGTGCCAGTGGTCTTGTCCTTTTCTCTTTCCCTCTCCCTCCTTCCTGACTATGTATTTAGCTACAATTCTGCGACAGATTAAGTATGCAAAATTATTATCCAAAGTTTACCTGGTTGATTAACAAGGGGCAGCATTCACTTTATCAATTATTTCCTAGTTTACATTTTTAAAGCATTTACTGCTTGGTCAAACTCAGTATCATATAATTATGGAGGAATTATGAATTATGGGAAAAAATTAATTATGTTTTCATTTCTGGAAGATAAAAAGGATTCAACACAAGACCCCTTTTATACTCTTCCTAACCTGATGACAGAAATTCACGTCTCATACTTGAGAAATATTGATGAGCAGTAAAATTAAAGCTCTATCTTCTGTTCCAGATATCATATTCTTATTTTGGACATTTGTCAAGGTATTTTCTCATATGTCAGATATATATATTTGTATGTATGTATGTATGTGTGTGTGTGTGTGTATATATATATATATATATATATATATATATATATGCATGTATGTATATGTATGTATGGAAAATAATATTCCCCAGTATCTGGAACAATATTCATGTTCTTTTTCATCTCTTTGCTTACCAGAGAATCAATGAAATTGCAATTTAATTTCTCTTATTTTATTCTCTTCCCCTGTCCATTGATAAAATCACCAGATACCAGGGTCAGAATTGGAGTAAACGTCGTTCCATAGAACCTCTGGTCACTCATGCTTCTGACAACAATCAAATCTGGTTCCAACCAAAAAATTCACAAAATTTTTGAATCTGGTCATGAACACATACTTGGGTGGCGGTCAAACATGGCCATGGCCGATTTTCCCCTTCCCGCGCCATTTTTTTTGTAAGCGTCAAATTTCAAGTCACAACCAAATCATTATGGAACAAATTATGGTCGTGACCAGAGGTTCTACTGTATGTTGTTTTCTGTTAAAATAGTGATCAAATTCTTCCCAGAGTCATTTTAGTGTCATTGGCCAATGACTGGAAAGGAACAGAGAAGAGACATTCCCTAAAATTCCCATCTAAATTAGAAGCTTTCTTGGTCCCAAGATTTAACGAGCGCTGAGATGATTCCTACCGAATGGAAATCAGATAAAAGTAAAGGATAATAAGAACCCCTCCCAACTTCCCCAGCTAAAATATGTGGCAGTTTAGAAGCAAAAAGAAAATTGTCTTCCAAAACTGACAGGAATATTGTTTGTAGAGGTCTAGAATGGTGCCATAATCTTTTTGGGAGTAATCTTTAAGTGTAGTAAGTATAAATGCAGTAAGTGTAGTTAATAATGTTTAAGTGTAGTAAGAACACTTAGAATACTGCATCCAGTTTTGGTCACCATATTATAACAAAGATGTTGAGACTGGAAGAAGAAAGCAACAAATAGGGGCTGGAGACTAAAGCATGTGAAGAATAGTTGCAGGAAACGGATTTGTCTAGTCTAGTGAAAAAAAGGACTGGAGTGACATGATATAGCAGTGTTCCAATCTTTAAGGAGCTACCACAAAGAAGAGGCTATTCTCCAAAGTCAAGAAACAATGGATGGAAACTAATCAAGGAGAGAAACAACCTAAAGGAGAAATTTCCTGACAGAAAAATGAATCAGTGGATCGACTTGCCTTCAGAAGTTGTCAGTGCTCCATCCCTGGACGCTTTTAAGAAGAGACCGGACAGCCATTTGTCTAGAATGGTATAGGGCAGTGATGGTGAATCTTTTTGGCGTTGCGTGTCAAAAGTCCGAGCGCGAGAGCGCTGTTGCGCTCCCGCGTGCTGGCATCCACAATGCAATGCGTGCCCCCAGTTGTGCATGTGTGCATGACCCCCCATGCTCCCCTTGCGCATGCACCCTGCACTGCATATGTGCGTGGGCCCCGAGCATGCCTCCCCCCAATTTCTCCAAGAGGGCCGGCGAGCCTCTTACCGGAGGCAACTAGGTACCGCCCCATTCCCTGTTGAGACAGCTGTTCCCTGGTAGGTGCATGGCACTGCTGAGATGGTGGGGCCCAGAGCGCTGCCGGGGAAGTCTTGCCTGGGCTTCTCCCCTCTGGGAGCTGCAGCCTGAGCAGGTGCAGCTGGTGGGGCTTTGGCAGCTGCAGGGGGAAGGGGAAGAGCGACCGGCCAGCTTAGGTGCACGGGGCAGCATTTGCTGTCTGAGCGGCTGGCTGCCCCACCTACTGCTCCTTCCGTGGCGTTGGTTTGGCCGGCAGCACAGCAGCGGGTGTGGTGGAGGTCGGGCGATGGGCCCAACCACAGGCGTCGCGATACCCTCACCGCAGTGCCGCCAGGCGAGCCAGAGAACGATAGCTCCCAGTGGGGAGAAGCCCAGGCAAGCTGTGTATTCAGAGCTCACTGGCTGTTGGTCCGCCAAAGCCCTGCCAGCCACACCTGCTCAGTCTGTGGCTCCCAGCAGGGAGGAGGCCAGGCAAGCCACGCATTTGGAGCTTCCCAGGTGGGGCTGAGAGCACTTCCACCAGACAGGGAACAGCGGCTCTGAGCGGAGAGAAGCCTAGGCAAAAGTACCTTGAGTGTTACTTTTCGTGAAAAGGTGAGATTCAGACAGCACGACACAGCCATCCTGCCACTATCACACTCAAGTATAACAACAGTTGCCCCCTTTATTTGACAGTGGAAACGCTAGAAGCAATTTCCTATAAAAACTATTTCAGGATTTGTTTCCGTCTCCTGATTTCTGCAAGCACAGCTCTTTAGTCAGATTTCGCCCGCCCCCCTACAAACGCGGCCCTTTTAAACGGGGAAAGAAGACGGGCGAGAGAACGAACACGTTTAGCAGGAAGCTTTGGAGTTGCCCAATCATCAGCTCAGCAAATTCCAGCTCTAGAGCAGCCCCAAACCCCACAGCCCACGAGTGGGGCGGAAGAAGAGGAAAAACCCCTCTCTTTTCAGTTCCCCATCGGGCTGGCTCCATCAAAGGCCGCCTCCTGGTCTTGCAGCCAGTTCCCTCCTGAAGTTTCAAGGGCCGCCACATCATTTCCATGAACTTGAGCTGAGCAGATCTGCGGTGCCGGGCAGGGCGAAAGCGGCAGCTTTTGGTTTTCCCAGCCACCAAGCGTTCACTTAGAGAAGAGCAGCCGAGGAAACAGGCAAGTTGCGGCGGCAGTGGGGGCAGGCAGGTGTCAGGGAAGCGCCGAGGGGATGCCCCTCCTTGGGTTTTCCACTTAAGCGGCGTCAGAGGAGCCTAGGCAAGCCGCGCATCCAGAGTTCACTGACCGCTTGTCCACCAAAGCCCCGCTACTACATCTGCTCAGCCTGCGGCTCCCACCGGGGGAGGAACCCAGGCAAGCCACATGTTCAGAGCTTCCCCGGCGGGGCCAGGACCGCTGCCATCAGCCAGGGAACAGCAGCTCCTACCGGGGAGGATCCCAGGCAAGCTCTACATTCGGAGCTTCCCCGGTGGGGCTAGGACCACTGTCACCGGCCAGGGAATGGCGGTTCCTAGTGGGACGGAGCCCAGGTAAACTATGCATTCGGAGCTCACCACCTGCTGGTCTGCCAAAGCCCCGCCAGCCGCACCTGCTTGGCCTGTGGCTTCCAGCAGGGAGGAACCCAGGCCACGGGTCATCTGCGCAGTCAGCTCATCACCACCACCACGCCCTCATTGGCTCCTGGTCCAGACTGCCTGGGGCCGCGCAAGAAACCCGCAGGAAGAGAGAGAAGCCCCGGCTTACCTTGCTCTGCTCCCTTAGGAAGCGACTGCCAGGATCCCCTCTCCATGTCTTTTGGCACACGCCTGTTGCTGGTCTTTGTGCGCACATGCGTGCCAGAAACCAGACCAGCTGGCCACTGCACATGCGCACTATGGAAACAGGAAGATCATCTTCCTCGAGTGCGCATGCGCAATGGGCAGCAGCTGGCCGGCGCACCAGAACCCGGAAGAGCAACGGGCGATGGCTCCGCGTGCCTGAAGAAATGGCTCTGCATGCTACTTCTGGCACGTGTGCCATAGGTTCGCCATAACTGGTATAGGGTCTTCGGCTTGAGCAGAGGATTGGACTACTAGACCTCCAAGGCCCCCTCCAACTGTGTTATTCTGATTTACAAATAACTTGATAGGTCCAATTTCTTAAGCTTCCCAGAGAAATAAGGGAGCCTAAATATTCTAATTAATTGGTGGTATAAATCATCGTTCTGGTGTGTGAATTTCCAGCTTCTTCAACTTCCCTCAATGTAGCTAATGCTGAGACTTACACAATAGAAAGTTTCATTGGCTGGAGAAGACTTTGTGGAAAGGATATGGATCAGGCAACAGGGAAACCAAACTGAAAGAGGACACAGATAAACCTACAAGTGCTTCAACGACCCTCTAAAAGAATGCAAATTGCCATCTGTCTGCAAGGAATATACAGTAAATCCTTCTGTTCCCCATTATCTTGTCAGAACTAAAGAAGCTTGGATGAGAAGTGAAACGTCTTCAAAAGAAAACAACAAGAAGAAAGTCCAGTTGCCTCCTGAAAAAGTACCTTTGGGACAAACTGAAAGAGCATGGAGAGCATCTTCATAAGATGAAGGTGGAAGATCTGATTGGATCTGATAGGGTGGGAGAAGTTAACTGAAAAGATTAAAAGAATCTCAGAAGAAGACTCTGTATTGCTGTAGAGAAAAACTATATGAACATGTTTATATGCACAACAGGGAGTCAACCTAGCTCATCTTAGTGGTTCAAAGCTTCTAGTTACTCATTGAGTAACTCATTGAGATTTTTCATATCCGTCCTCAATAAACAATATCTCATAATAAGGGTTTCATCATTGTAGCTTCTTGGACCTGAATTCAAATACTTCCAAACTTATTTTTTTTTCTTCATTATAGATTGTATGATCGAGATTTGGCATTTATATTTTCAGTTCCTTCAATATTTACTTATATAAACTACCTAGAATCCCGAGACGATTTCCCCATATAAACCAATCTTTTTTTTTTCATGTACACATAATTGCGTTTGAATTGGATTAAAGACTCAAGAGATATTTGTTAGATAGAAAAGGGTTGGGGGCAGGTTAATGCACTGTGAAAGCTCTTTGTATGAACTTTTAAGCAGATGTTTAACTTATCCGCTACAAATCTTTGCAAAGAGAGAGAGAGAGAGAGAAAAAAAAAAGTAGCTTTACGAATCATTTGGGATGTGGAAATTAATGTCTTAAGCAAAACTTTCATTAGAGTAAAATGCTTTTCAGATTAAGGGAAACACTGGGTTTGCATTTACTATATTAACAGAAAGGGCCTATAGAAACTATAGAATGGAAATCTTTGTTACTATGCCTAGTTTGAATCTTCCGTTCTTTGCCAAGCCCATGTGATTAAGCTAACCTCTAAAGGGCTTGTGGTTTCTCTACTTAAATGTTTACTAAAATCGGTGGTTCCGCTTTTTTTATCTTCGTTATTGATGGAAACAATCCCTTGAAAGGCATCAGTTTAATGCAGGCAAAGCTCTCTCGCATCGAGCATTAATAAAGATAGCAAGGCTCAACGTCGATGGGCCTCTCAGAAGAAGATTAATTCTTTGAGGTTATCAAAAGAAGTCATCTTTTTTTTGATCCATTATCCAAATGCGCTCGGCGATACTGCGGTCCGCAATAGGGGTTTAGTAAAGAAACAATCCTGGCTTAGCCTATTGTGCTCTGCGTAGAATTCGGTAATTCCTTTATTTGACCTGAATTTCGAGGTATCGTGTCCATGATCTGGGAACACAGGATTTTAATCCTTTAGCATTATAAGAAGACCTTAATCACACACTCCTCTATTATTTCTGAGCTAGGAGACTACATCGGAACACAAAGCTTACTAGAAGTGCAGGATGTAATCTAGCGATTAAAGAAGGCAAATCCTACTCATTCGACTTTGGAAATCTGATTATATTTCCCCCTTGTTGGTCTAGCCCTGTTCTATCTACAACTCAAATCGGTGTGCTGCCCATGAAAATAGCCCACTGGGGACTTTGGGTGTTGCATTGATATCATCCGTTTTTTTCTGAAAGCAGGAATGAATGTGAAAGGTACAATGCGTCCTCGGACTTCGAATCATTGCAGCATCCACCTGGTCACATGACCAAAATTCAACAAGCACGCATTTATGATGATTGCAGCATTTTCTGGGTTCATGCAATCATCATTTGTGACTTTTCTGGCAAACCTCCGGCAAGCAAGCAATGGGAACTCATTGGACTTGCTTAACATCCACATAATTCACTTAAAACCTGTAGTGTTTCACTCAAAGACCATGACAAAACAAAGGTAAAATCTGATGTGACTCGCATAATACCAGCCTTGATATTTTGCGAGCCACGGTGGTGCAGTAGTTAGAGAGCGGTACTGCAGGCTACTTCTGCTGACTGCCGGCTGACTGCAATTGGACAGTTTGAATCTCACCAGGCTCAAGATTGACTCAGCCTTCCATCCTTCCTCGGTGGGTAAAATGAGGACCCAGACTGTTGGGAGCAATATGCTGACTCTGTAAACTTCTTAGAGAGGGCTGTAAAGCACTATGAAGCAGTATATAAGTAAGTGCTGTTGCTATTGCTTGCTAAGCAATGGATATTCTACTTGCGGTACTCAAGGAATACTCGAGGAATTCCTACTCAAGGAATAACTTTAGCTTGTCTGTAGCTTGATTAGGATATTGTTTCCTGCTTGTTAGTTCGTGGATTAGGGTGTTGTTTACTGTTTGATTCTTTGTCTGGTGTTAATCCTGGTGTTAATCCTTGCTTATCTGGGTGTTGATTGCTAGCAAAGAGATTTCTGGTCTCCATGTTTCTTTTTTAGTTCCACAAAAATTAACTTGATAATGAGTCGAACAGCTGGAGTTTGCATTTCTGGCTTGTCACTTTATTTTTATTTGTATACGCGTCTGTTCTATTTTTAAAGTATGCCTCTTTATTAAATAAATTAGAGGTGCGTGACTTAATTTTAGGAGAAAGTGACTGTTATGCCAACAAATTCAAATACTGGCTTGAAACAAGTATCTGATAAAACTTTACCCTGTTATTTTTTTTTAGCTGCATATTTTTAGACCATTCCAAAAGTTTTTCTGCCCAGCCGTTTTATAGAATGTTTGCAAAAAATATTTGTATAAAAGCATGTAATACTTTAAAACTTGTATGATCATTCCAAGCTAAATATATATGGCAGTGTGTAGCATTAAAGGAAGAGTTTAGCTATGTGCAAATAAGTGATACAAAATGCACTTCTGAGGCTGCCTTCCTTAAATGGAATTCTGTGTTTTAGATAAGAGTAAGGAAGACTTTTGAGAATGAAGGTATATATATGTGTCCCGGGATAATGTTGCAGGATCCAATCTTGGTCAGTTACCTGGGACCAGAGATTTTGTCTTCCGAGCTTTCGGACTCGTACTGGAGCCCATCTTCAGAGAGAAGTTTCTTGAAGATGGGCATCAGCACGAGTCTGAAAGCTCAGAAGACAAAACCTCTGTGGTCCCAGTAATCAACCCAGATTGGATCCTGCAAGACTTTTGAGTTTCAATAAAGGATAGGGAATGAGTGGAATAAGGCAGGGGTGTCAAACTCAAGGCCTGGGGGCTGGATCCAGCCCACGGGGTGCTTAGATCTGGCCCGCAGGGCTGCCCTGGAAACGGCGAAGGACCGGCCCGCGGTGCCTTTGCCAGCAAAAACTGAGCTCGGGAACACCGTGAGTGCTCGAGCCACCACACGTATGAGTGACATCAGGCTGGCCACGCCCACCCTGGCTGTTCCCACTTGGCCCCCCAAAGTCAAACACAATCCTGATGTGGCCCTCAATGAATTTGAGTTTGACACCCCTGGAATAAGGCATATCCAGTGGTGGGATTCAGCCGGTTTGCAACGGTTCAAGCAAACCGATTGTTAAATTACCCATCCGCCACTGTCAAAATGGATTGTGGGTGCTGTGCTACGCTGCAGTGGAGAAACGGGCAACGAAGCAGCCGCTGTGAGGGAAAGAGAAGGGCGCTTTCCCTCTTTCTTCTCCCTGCTCCTCCTCCTTCCCTCGCATCAGCCGCTCTGTTGCCTGTTTCTCCAGCGCAGTGCAGAGGGTCCACTTTGATAGCCGGGGTGGTGGCAGTAATTTAACAACCAGTTTGCCCAGGGCAAGGTTGGCCGTCACAGGAGGCTCATCCTGCATGTATGTCGGAGCTGGAGGACGGGGATGAGCCATGGCGTCCCTGACAGCCAACCTGACTGTGGGCAAACAGGTTGTTAAATTATTTGAATTCCACCACTGGGCATATCTTTATCTCTTGGCAAGAGTTAATTATGCTTCATAAAAAAATGTTCTGTTTCCTAGAGTAGAAGAATGTGGGGGGAAGTAGAATCGGGCAAAGCAAAAACTTTCCGCAATCTTTCCCGCTTTGCAGACCGCGGTTGGGGAATGGATCTATGCGAGTGGCAGGTGCACAGCTCCGTTTGTGTGATCGATGGACGCTTGCATGTGCCTGTGCCCACCCCTTGTGCAAATGGAGATGCGTAGGCTTGTCTGCCGCTTGTGTGGCCCAGTACCCAGCCACAGCCCTGAGGGTTGGGTACCCCTGTCATACAGCATAAACATTTTAGAATGCAGGACTCACTACCCAATATATACCCAATATATGTCAGGGTTCTGACCGATGCCCTAATTAAATCAGGAGCCTCGAGCCAAGCTCTCGAGTTGCCAATACTGTGTTTCCCCGAAAATAAGACATCCCCTGATAGTAAACCCAATTGGGCTTTTTTTTTTTTTTTTTTAATTTGATTTATATGCCGCCCTTCTCCGGAGACTCAGGGCGGCTTACAGTGCGTTAAGCAATAGCCTTCATACTTTTGTATATTTATACAAAGTCAGCTTATTGCCCCCACAATCTGGGTCCTCATTTTACCCACCTTAGAAAGGATGGAAGGCTGAGTCAACCTTGAGCCTGGTGGGATTCGAACTTGCAGTAATTGCAAGCAGCAGATGTTAATAGATGTTAATAACAGGGTGCTTTAAACCACTGTACTACAGGCTCTACAAGCGTTAAAATAAGCCCTCCCTGAAAATACTTAAATGCATGTGCAGCCAGTCCTCGCCATTTCCTCTGGTTAGGGTTAAGGAGACAGAGCTGGAAATCAGGTAAGATGGCAAGAGGAGCCCCATCTCGCTCCACGCGCCCCAAAATAATAAGACCTCCCCGAAAATAAGGCCGAGCGCTTACTTTGCAGTTCAAACATATATAAGACAGGGTCTTGTTTTCGGGGAAACATGGTATGCTTCTTGGGCTGGATCTGATGGTTATGGAAGTGGGAGCCTTGGGTGGAAGATAAATTGCCCTAATGAAGTCTTGGCTGTTTCAAATGGAGATATGTTTGCTGCGCTTTAAGAAATCTCATTCTAAAACAAGTTTTGCATTTCCTGTTACAGAAATCGATAAGTTCCAGAAAGGAGAAGGCAAAGAAGAAGAAAAATACATCGATGTAGTGATTAATAAAAATATGAAACTGGGACAAAAAGTATTAATTCCAGTAAAGCAGTTTCCTAAGGTGAGTTCAATGCATACACAAACAAGATTAGCTGTTGGTTCAGGTCGTTGTGTTTGATACAGTGCACCGCAACTCTACAGATTTTCAGATTTGACAGTGTAGCTTGAAAGAATCATGCAATCTTTCCACAAATATTAGGAAAGATAGATCGTTTTATTTTATTTTTTTTAAAAAATTATTACCTGGGTATATTCACTAATTAGTTAAATCAAATAATAATTGATAATTAGTACTATGTAATTATAAAATGTTCATGTTACAAACCAGTGCAAATGAACACTTTTTCTGATTGCACAAAACATTGTTGAAAAAGCACTGTAGCAGCAGAAGAAGGGTGAAATTCTGAATAGTTTTGTGAATCTTTGTGTTTTGTGAATCCCTCCCCTTTTTTTAGATCAGTTTTTTAGTACTTTAGGCATAGATGATTTGTAAAACAATGAATATATCGGAATGAGTAACTTCTCCCCCCAAAGTCCCAATGCTTGATCAATAAATAAGGTCATTCTTAAAAATCATTAAAATAGTTGAACAGTAGACAATAGAATAACAGAGTTGGAAGGGACCTTGGAGGTCTTCTAGTCCAACCCTCTGCTTAGGCAGGAAACCCTACACCACTTCAGACAAATGGTTATTCAACATCATCTTAAAAACTTCCAGTGTTGGAGCATTCACAACTTCTGGAGGCAAGTTGTTCCACTGGTTAATTGTTCTAACTGTCAGGAAATTTCTTCTTTGACCTCAAAGTTACAACAGCACTGAGAAAAGCAACTTATGACCATTTTTCACACTTATGACCATTGCAGCATTCCCATGGTCAAGCATTCAGATGCTTGACGAGCGGTTCATATCTATGACGGTTGCAGTATCCCAGGTTTATGGGATCCTCTTTGGTTATCTTCTGACAAGCAGAGTCAATGGGGAAGCCAGATTCCCTTAACAACCATGTAACTAACTTTTAATAACTGCGGTGATTCACTTAACAACCGTGGCAAAAAAAGTTGGGAAAATGGGCAAAACTCATTTAGCAAATTTCTCACTTGGCAAGATAAATTTCTGGGCTCAATTGTGGTCGTATGTCAAGGATTACCTGTACTAGAAACATTTTAAAATGATAAAAACAATGGAAATGTCCAAAGTAAATGCTATTTTATTTTACTAATCAGTACTGCTTTTCAATGTTCTTTGACTTCCATAAGATGTTACCTGTATTGGTATTTCAAAGAAGAGAGAGGAAAGAGAGAGAAGGAGAGAGAGAGAGAGAGAGGAGAGAGAGATCTACTAACTAAAGTTGTGGTATTAGTTATTATTTTTTTGAACAGGTGATACAGTATCTGAAGCAGGATTAATAGGTATGTGCAAAACTTAATCTTCTAAGAATTGAATGTTACAGGGAACTGATCTGACTATTTGGGGAAATCTGAATTTCCAGGATTTTTGGGAAACAGAAAGTATTCGTGCCACTTCAGAATGTGGGTTGCTTCTGCTATGGAGGATTAAATCCAGAAAAACAACAGGTAATTCTTGACTTCTGACTGGTTGCTTAGCAACCATTTGGAGTTACGAAGGACACTTCAGAAGTTACTTACAATCCGGTTTTGAAGTTCCAACAGTTGCATACCCCATCGGACTATTTTGGGGAGCTTGGCAAGTAACTGAACTTTACAGGTGGTTGAAACATTCCATGGTCATGTTGCTGTAATTTATTATGTTTTTTTACTGGATTCCGGCCTTTTCAGCTGGTTTCTGGCCCAAAAAAGGTCCATGGGAATACATGGATTCGCTTAATGACCATGGCAAAAAAAGAGTCATAACATTGGATCTGGTCATGTGTGGGCTGTAACTTACGGCCTTCATAACTTAATTGAGCCTTGGATAGTACAGTGGTCTAAAGCACCCTGTTATTAACATCAGCTGCCTGCAATTATTGCAGGTTCGAATCTCACCAAGGCTCAAGGTTGACTCAGCCTTCCATCCTTTCTAAGGTAGGTAAATTGAGGACCCAGTTTGTGGGGGCAATAAGCTGACTTTGTATAAATATACAAAAGTATGAAGGCTATTGCTTAGCGCATTGTAAGCCGCCCTGAGTCTCCGGAGAAGGGCGGCATATAAATCAAATTTTTTAAAAAAATTGACAGAAATCTGGGTCGCGTTACGGTTATGAATCAAGGGCTACCTGTACAAGAAATCCTTCAGAACATTGTTATCCGCATAGGATGGTCGATCCTGCACATTCCTCGGCTAGAAAATAAATTAAATGGTGATTTGAATTAAGAATGTAGACAGGTATTTAATCCTGATGGTTATGTATGCAGAGGCACGGTTTTTGACACTTCTGACAGATGTTTCCAGCCATACCTCAGAATGCCCTTAATTACATTTCTGTTCTAGTTTAAATATAACCAAACAGCTGAAGATGGCTGATCCATTTGTATGTGTGTGGGTGAGTGTGTGTGTATGCCTTTCTATAAAAGGAAGAGTTTGAGATTATTTTTTTTTTTAGAATTGTTGGCTTGTAGGGATGCAGTGGCTCAATGGCTAAGACACTGAGCTTGTCAATCGAAAGGTCGGCAGTTCAGCAGTTCGAATCCCTAGGGCTGCGTAACGGGGTGAGCTCCCGTTACTTGTCCCAGTTTATGCCAACCTAGCAGTTCGAAAGCACGTAAAAAATGCAAGTAGAAAAATAGGGACCACCTTTGGTGGGAAGGTAACAGCGTTCTGTGAATCTTTGGCATTGAGTCATGCCGGCCACATGACCATGGAGACGTCTTTAGACAGTGTTGGCTCTTTGGCTTTGAAATGGAGATGGGCACTGCCCCCTAGAGTCGGTAACGAGTAGTACATATGTGCGAGGGGAACCTTTACCTTTAGCAATAAGAATGTGCCCACGTGACACCCCTCCTGTGCGAACTGCACTGGCTCCGAGTGGTCTTCCGGGTGCGATTCAAGGTGTTGATCACCACCTTTAAAGCGCTCCATGGCATAGGACCCGGGTACCTTCGAGACCGCCTTCTGCCACCAATAGCCTCCCACTGGCCAGTTCGCTCCCACAGAGAGGGGCTCCTCAGGGTGCCATCAGCCAAGTTATGTCGGCTGGCGACACCCAGGGGGAGGGCCTTCTCTGTGGGAGCCCCAGCCCTGTGGAATGAACTGCCCCTGGAAATGCGTAAGACCTCCGACCTCCGGGTGTTTCGCTGTGCCCTTAAGACCCTGCTGTTCCGTCAGGCTGGGCTATCAACGTAATTTTAAATCGGGGGTTTTAAATTTGGGGGGTTTTAAATTGAGCCAAAATTATTTAAAAATTTTAAATTATTTTAATTGATGTTTGTCTTGTGCTTTTAATAGGCTGAGTCCTTCGGGAGAAGGGTGGTATAGAAATAAAAGTATTATTATTATTATTATTATTATTATTATTCCTATTCAATTCAGAATAGGGCTGGAAGGGGTCTTGGGAGGTCTTCTAGTCCAACCCCCTGCTCAAATTGCCAAAGACCACAGCTTATTTTACCAATAGCAAAGGGAAGGCTTGCTCAGTCACAACAATTAATCGTACCCTGACACACTAACCACAATGCTGCTGTTTTTCGGGAGGACTCAAGGGAGCAGAGTCTGTTGCTGTGTAACTTCAAAATTCGGGAGGTGATGGTGGTAGAAACAGCTTTCTAAATTGCTTGCATCAAGTAACACAACTAGAGTTTAATATTTCCTAATTGATACTTTGGGTCGGTCTGCCATGCTCAAGTCTTCAGATTTATATCTTAAAGTAGCTGCTTGACATCACGAAATAGATTTCTTGCATGGTTTACTGTAAATGAGTAATTCCTCGTTTTACAAATGCACTGCAGATTTATTTATCCTGCTTTCCCTTAATAGCGTACCTAGCCGAGTATTTCAGGCCCTTACTTCGGTTACTGCAAAAAGAAGCCTTGCAATCATTAAATCATGACAGGATTTGGATTGTATTGACCACTGTTCCATTAAACTGAAAACTAGATCTTTATGTTTGTTAACTATGGAGCACATTTCAAGCAATGATCGTTTCTAATAAAGTGAGGGAATTGTTGACAAGGCATTACAGATGTCTGGAGGTTGGTTTTTTTTTTTAAAGTATTCTTACTAAATGAGGCTGAATTTATACAATCAAGTTTAATAGCAGTTCCCCTACTCCCTTCCCAGTAACCGTCATGGCTTTCTCAAAGATTAAAAGTTTGCGAATGCTGCTGAATTTTTCCTGTTCCCCCTATAAATTGCCCAAGTCCCATGTTAGCTTCAATTATGACTACCTAGATCCGTAGTTCTCAACATTTTCTTCACCACGAACCACCTTTAAATACCTTTTGTGGCCACCAACCACCAAAACTTAACTCAAGATTTAAATCATAACATTTCTTCAAGCCTTGTGGAGCCCCTGTGACAGTGGTGGGTTCCTCCTGGTTCGGCCTGGTTCTCCCGAGCCGGTACCGGTGACGATATGACGTCACCGAACCGGTTCTGCCCCCCGTGCCCCTCCCACCAACCTCCTGCATTATTCATACCTTTTATTTGGCCCCACCCCTAATCTGTTGCTGCCTCCTGAGTCCTAGCTGATGGCTAGAGGGAAAAAAACTGTTTAAACTCTTTCCCATGGGCTTCAAAGGGCCGCCCTACAGCTGATCAGTGTTAAAAGAAAACAAATGAGTAGACCAGTGCCTGCAAAAATACATGAGTAGATCAGTGCCTGCAAAAATAAATGGGTAGGTCAGTACAGCTCTGCAAGCAGTTAAAAGCCTGGTAGACCAGTACCTCTGCTAAATCCTAAATAATTGTCACATGACCACCAAGCCACGCCCACAAAATAAGCCATGCCCACAGAACCAGTAGTAAAAAAAATTAGAACCCACCCCTGCCCCGTGACGACAACATCCCCCCCTCCCCCCCGAGATCCACGGGCCACAGGTTGAAAACCACAGCCCAGATGATCAATTAAGAGGCAGCTTTTGTGAATTTGACCTCCTTCAGTTTGGTTGGGCTTTTTCTCCCATAATTCCCAGCTAGATTAGTCTTTGGGACTACAATTCCCAGCCAGCCTAGCTAGTCCCAGATTGGGGGAGGAAGTTGTGTGACGAATTCAGAGTTTAAATCATTGATGAATACACTGGTCTACAAGGAGAAAGCCTGGGAAATGAAAGTAGCTTAATTTGACCAGAATTGGATCACTAATAAAGGAAAATTAAGTCCTGAGTATTAATTGGCTCCAATTTCCAAGATCAGAGCTTCAGGTCAAAATTGCGTCCAAATAATTCAAAATTATGAGGGGTGTGTGCTGTTATTCTCCATAATTTTTCTGCAAAATGTGATACGGCAATGAGAATGGTGCCGCAGCAATCATTATAAATTTATCTTTTTATTGATTCCAGTAACATAACTTTCTGTGCATTTACTGGTTTTTCATGTAACATTTTTGCATGAAAATTGACAAGCTCTAACCTCAGATTAAAAGACAAGGTTCAATCTTTATTCGGTATCTAAACTGGGCTTTTTGGCTTTTCTCTTGTGGACTGCACCCCTGGGGAGATTCCAGCAGTAATCGGCAAGCATGGATGGACTCCATTTCCCTTGGTATCTTTTCTCCACGCCTGTCGATATCTCTCCCCATGCTCATCACTGCCATACAGTTCAAAGGGAAATAGTCTAAATGCGAGTGTAAGGAGTGAATTTTCAGTGGCATGTTTGCACCAAGTGCTTTATAGGACCTAAGCAAATTCTCCACGTGTTTTTCCTAGTCATCTGCCTTGCTGTTCCCAAAGTGAAGATAAATTTATACACTTCCATGTGGTATCATTTTCATTGTTCTACTATACTTTGTCGAGAAGTTACGAGGCATCATGGTCATTAGACACCTCTCTCTTATAGCCAAATATACCCGCCTGTGTATAAATATTTATTGTGAAATATGTTGAAAATTTTAACCAACCAGCACCTTCATCACCTGTTTTAGAATAGAATAACAGAGTTGGAAGGGACCTTGGAGGTCTTCTAGTCCAACCCCCTGCTTACGCAGGAAACCCTACACCACTTCAGATAAATGGTTATCCAACATCTTCTTAAAAACTTCCAGTGTTGGAGCTTTCACAACTTCTGGAGGCAAGTTGTTCCACTGATTAATTGTTCTCACTGTCAGGAAATTTCTCCTTAGTTCTAAGTTGCTTCTCTCCTTGATTGGTTTCCATCCATTGCTTCTTGTTCTACCCTCAGGTGCTTTGGAAAATAGCTTGACTCCCTCTTCTTTGTGGCAGCCCCTGAGATATCGGAACACTTTTCTAATTCATCTAATCAAAATATGTAAAATTAACATATTTTACCTCAGAGGTTGATAATTTTCCAAAATTTGTAGACCAGTGATATAAATAGTTTTCAGTGAAGGGTCCCTAGCTTTATTTCCTCCATTGTGAACTCTTTATTGTCTCCGCCCTTGTTCCTTAGCTAGTTAAACGACGATAAGCATCTTCTCTTTTTGTTAAAACAAACTAAATCAAATCCAGGGTCTAAGGAGCAAATGCATTTCTCCAAATAGCAGTTTGTTAACGTCTTTAAGTCATCCAACCAAAGTAATAACAACATGCCAAAGTAATAACAATGAATTCGGGGCTTCAATCATTTTAGCGAGATCTGAGTGATGCCATCAAGATGTTATTAGTCACGATAGCGGAGAAATGGCCTCAGAATAAACAAATTTACGGAAATTGATTGCTCGCAATGAAACTTTGCATACAAATCAGAGGGAAAATAGCTAGTTGATGACTGCATCTTCCCTCTGCCACATCCGATTCTATAAAACTTTTAATAGCTGTGTACAACTGTATGTCACAATATTTACAGCAGTAACAATTGTGGTAAACAGTATTTCTTATGTATCAGAGATTGTCCCTCACTATGTTGTCGCCCATTGGGCTTTTTTTATGTCACTAGGAATATCTTGCCCCTCGAATTCCCTAGGGATGTTCCACTCAAGGGTTAAACAGTCCCGATTTTACTAAAGTTGCCAACAAGAGAAAATTGAGAATGGATGTTCATCCCAAAGGTGCTTTTCCAAAAGGCAACTGGACTTTCTTGGGGTTTTTTTCCCCCCTTGAAAATGTTTCGCTTCTCATTCAAGGAGCTTCTTCAGTTCTGACATCAGATTTAACCAAAAAAACAACAACAACAAGAACAAAGTCCAATGGCCTTTGGGAAAGCACTTTTGGGACACCCATGACCTGGATAATTGAGAATCTTCCTAGAAGACAAGGGACGCTGTATTTATACACCTAGGTTGAGTTCCAATCTGCCTTACCTGAGTCTCAATTTAAATATTAATTAAATTATTATTTGTTAGAGTTGTCTAAAGTATTGGGACCCATGCTTCATGGAAAATTGCTCTTTATAATGCTTAGATACTGTGATGTTTGACAGTTTGGAATGACCGTGCCTGTCTAGATGTAGACTAGATTGCTGTCTTAGGTGGAACTGCTAAGACTCGTTAAGTAGCTCCTTGAAATAAACGGACAGGACAGGACAGGACAGGACAGGACAGGACAGGACAGGACAGGACAGGACAGGACAGGAC
>WNWU01000003.1:61994163-62006302 GCA_012654045.1 Ptyas mucosa
CTTGCTTGTTTTCTTGCAGACATTTCATTACCCTAACTAGGTAACATTACCAGTGCTAGGACTAATAAAAAACAAGCTCAAACAGCATGAAGAACCCCTTATTTCAACCCTGAGCTACAAATGTTCTCCTTTCTTTCTTTCTTTCTTTCTTTCTTTCTTTCTTTCTTTCTTTCTTTCTTCTTTTTTGCCATTTCTCTTTTACTGTTGTTACAGCCTACCTCCCCCTCTTCCTCCCAAAATCGAGTGGCTTATTATAACTTCTGTGGCCAAGAGTGCCTTGACTGAAACGCTCGAATTCTGACGATGTTCTCAAGCCACAGCGGAGGAGTGAATTGAACTCCCGAGTCCAATAAGAAAGGAAACGGCAGCAACTAAAAAAGTGTATTGCCGAGAAATTCTTTTTGCTTAGGGAAAGCGGGAGGGCCTCTTTCCAGAGGTTGAAAGCACCCAAGCTGTGCTTGTGGTGCTCTGCAGTTATCAATCACAGGACAAATGATGCTGCATTGTTGCGAAGGCACGCAGCAACATTCTTCTTGGATCTTTAGAGTGGATGTAATTGGATCATTGAAGTCTGAAGGCCCCGCATTGCATCTTGAAACGGTAGCATTGAGATTTCAAAAAACCGTACTCAAAACAGACTTGCTAACCGTCGGGCTGCCGTTTCTCTGAATTTTATATGAATCAGCAGTACATTGCTAGTCACACCCAAATAAATATGTTTTAAACACTCTCACGGATGCTGAGCTATTGTTGTTGGTAAAGGCAGCCTTTTCTCTCCATGGATGTATCCTGAATTTACAAGTTAGGAGTAGCCTTCCAACTCGGCAGGAAATGGAATAAAAATTTCACATCTAATTATTTGCTGCCATTTTTCAATGCAGCCTTCAGTGCTATATCAATTGAATACTGCTCGGTTTCCTCTTGCTTTTGCTAAGGGGAAGATTGAGTGCTTAAAGGTGAGCCATAGTATGTAGCTTTTTTCTCAGATTTGTGAATCAAAAAGTTATTTCTGATGGTCAACAGAAGGCAAAGTTGGATTGGGACATGTTGAAATGGTCCTAAACTCAAATGTGCCACATCCAAGTCCAGATCTTTGTGTGTGTGTGTGTGTGTGCATATACTTGTTTTATATACATATGTACGTACGAACTATCGTAAAAATACGAGTTCCAGGTGTAGCTATAAAAGAAGAGACAGACATCGCGATCTCCGGAACTTTAAAATATATTATCCACTTAGCTTTTGTTATCCCCTGCTAACATCATCAGCTCTGCTAACATATGTCTGTATACATTTTATATGCGTATGTATATATATAGCAATACCATTTAGACTTATATACAGCTTCATAGTGCTTTACATCCCTCTAAGCAATTTACAGAGTCAACATATCACTCCCAACAATCTGGGTCCTCATTTTACCCACGGATGGAAGGCTGAGTCAACTTTGAGCCGGTCAGGATCGAAGTCCTGGCAGTGAGCAGAGTTTGCCTGCAATACTGCATTTCAACCACAGGACACGCTGTCTCTCCCTCACTCCCTCCCCCCCCTCTCTCCATACACACACACACACACACACATATAAAGATCTGGACTTGGACGTGGCACATTTGAATTTAGGACCACCCCAATGTGTCCTAATCCAATTTTGCTTTTTGTTGACCATCAGAAATATCTCTTCAACTCACAAATCTGAGAAGGGGGGAAGAACTGACGGAGCAATTCAGCAGCCACATTCCACGCATACCTTCCTCAAAAGTTAGATCCCAGAGTACCAGAGCCAGTTTGTGAGGCGTGGTTTCTACAGCCTGTGAAAGTGCTACCTTGGAGAATGTGATTTATGACACAGTCTGAGAAAGGGGGTGGGGGTAACGGGGTCATAGTTGAGCAGTAAATTACGTGCGGCAGAGTTGACTACACTTGGAAAGCTGCCGACGTGTTTCTCCTTCTCTGGATTTCTTTTGAAACTTGGCTTGAGGCTCATGAGTTAATTAGGGCATTTGTCGGAGCCCTGACAGTTGGTTTTTAAGAAGAGATTGGACAGCCACTTACCTGGAATGGTAAGAGAGTGTCCTCCTAGTTTATTTGGCCAAGTGTGGTTAGATACACAAGGAACAGGAGGAAGAGATAGTGTGTAGCAGTGTTTCTCAACCTTGATACCTTTAAGATAGGTGGATCCCGGCTGGGGAATTCTGGGAATTGATATGAAAAGCTGGAGTGGGGAATGAGTTACTACATTGAAGGACTGAAAACCAACTGCAGCTCTACACTCATTATTCTTGAAAAGAACAAAAAAAGCCTCCCATTTGAAACATTGCACTATGTAAGTGAAGCTGCTTCCAGCTGTAATATATCTGTCTCAAGGATATCCATCACGTTGAGGTCATAAAAATGTATTCCTGTCTGCCTGCGAACAGACGTGAAGACGTCTCTTAAAATCTACTGCTCGGAAATACGGGATTGCTTGACTTTCACAAAGAAAAGTAACTATAATGGAGGTAAGAGTGAGTTTTAATGAGGCATCTGCTTTCTCTCCTTTGAAAGCAGGTCTGTTCCCAATAAAGCCGTGTTGTGTTAAAAGTGAGAGGCACTTTTTTTTTTTTTTACTTTTCTCAGCTCCACATGGCAGATGATGTCCTGCGAACGGCGTCAAATCTGGAAGGCTTCTTCAGCATCAATTACAAATACGTTTGAATTTTTAAACAGGCAACTTTGTTTTCCTGATCACAGAAGGCTCAGGGGAAGAGTTCCAAGTTTTTGCCTGCTCTAGTTGAGAAAGCAAAGCGGGGAGATGTGCCTGAGATCTAATCCCCTTCTGGCACTGTAAGTTTCTGTGTGCAAAGCAGCCAAGCTTTGTTCCCAGAAAGTTGCTCAGTTCAGACGTGGAAATTATGTGTGCGCGCTCCGTCGAAATGGCTCCCCAAGAAAGGTGTTTTAAATAGCTTTGGCTTTTGTGCGTCTTCTGCGTTAAAGCCTTTGCAGAGTGTGAACTGAGAAAGGAAATTTCTCAGTATAAAAAGTTCCAAGCAAGAAACATCTGGAAATTTCAGATACTGGTAGTACATTTTGTCTTTAAAACCATTAAAAAAAATTCCATGTCTATCCGAACCACGTGTTGTCTGGGCATAATTCATTTTGAGTAAAAGTATAACAATAACCATGATCATACTAGTAATCTTAATAAATATATCAGTATTAATCATAAAAATAAAACAATTAGTTTATCCGTCTTACAATATTTTCAATACAAATTTTTATTATCTCTTTGAATTCTTTTTAAATATTAACTTCTGTTTTTGTTAGTTAACAATCAGTAAGATATCTCCCATGTTAAGAAGTATTCTGTTTCTTCCTTTTCTTTTATTTTAAGTGTCAATCTACCCAGTATCCCCCAAAATAAGACATCCCCTGATAATAAGGCCAATCGGGCTTTTGAGTGCATGGCAATAAAGCCAAGCGCTTATTTTGGGGTTCAAAAAAATATAAGACAGGGTCTTATTTTTGGGAAAACACGGTATCCATCTCAGCACATTCTAATATTTTTTTATTGTACTTTCATCTGTTGGGACCTCATCATTATTCCACTGTTGTTCAAACACTATTCTTGCTGCCATTACTACATGCAGAATTAAATATGTATTCCCTTCATTATACTGTTCTGGTAGAATTCTCAGCAGAAATATTTCTGGTTTCAAATCTATGTGTTGTTTTATCTTTTTTTTCTAACCAAGTATGTATTTTAGTCCAGTATTTTATTTATTTTTTTGCCTTTTTGTCCACCACATATGATGATATGAACCTGGTGTCTGATTACACTTCCAACATTTAGCTGATAAGTTTTCAAACATCTTTGCTAACCTCACTGGTAGTAAATGCCATCTGTAAAACATTTTGTATAGGTTTTCCTTCTAGGCCGTTGACATTGTTAATTTACAGTTTCTATCTCACAATTTCTGCCATTTGTCTAGTTCTATTGAATAACCAAAATTTTTAGCTTTGGTTATGATAAGATGTTTTAGAAACTGTGGGAAAGAAACTGTTTCTTTCACTTGCTCTTCTTCCGTTTTAATACTCAATAAGTGGCTGTAATTTTTTTTAATTAATTTTTCATCTGTCCCTAGTAATATCTGGTCTAGTTCTGTTGGTTCTTTATAGAAATCATGCATTCTTGCATTTTTCACACTTAACAACTGTTGTAGCATCCCCATGCTCACGTGATCAAAATTTGGACGCTTGGCCACTGGCATGTATTTATGATGGTCGCAGTGGCCCGGGGTCACATGATCACCTTTTGCGACCTTCTGACAAGTCCAATGGGGGAAGCCGGATTCACTTAACAACCGTGTTCCTAACTTAACAACTGTAGTGGGTCACTGAAGAAGGGAAAGGGAGAAAGGTTGTAAAATGGGGTAAAAGTCACTTTACAGCTGTTTTAATTACCTTATTTTTCGGACTATAAGACGCACCGGACTATAAGACGCACCTAAATTTAGAAGAGGAAATAAACAAAAAAAGTTTTGGGCCTCTGCGGGCCCCATTTTTGGGCCTTTTCCAGCCTTTTTTCGGCCCATTTTCAAGGCTTTTCTCTGCCCGTTTTCTAGGCTTTTTTCAACCCCTTTTTGAGACTTTTTTGGCCCATTTTTCAAGGCTTTTTTCAGCCTGTTTTTAGGCTTTTTTCAGCCCCTTTTTGAAACTTTTTTCAACCCATTTTCAAGGCTTTTTTCGGCCTGTTTTTGAGGCTTTTTTGAGGCCTTTTTTTTTCTGGAAAAAATGGCCAAAAAGGCCTTGAAAATGGGCCAGAAAAAGCCAGAAAAACAGGCCGGAAAAAGCTGGAAAAATGGGCTGAAAAACCTCAAAAATGGGCTGAAAAAATCTGAAAAAATGGGCCGAAAAAAGCCTCAAAAACCGGCCAAAAAAAGCCCCAAAAATGGGCCAAATAAAGGCCTGAAAATGGGGCATGTGAAGGCAAAAAAATGGCCAGTGGGTGGGTGGGGCTTCGGCAATATTCTATAAGTCTATAAGATGCACAGACATTTTCACCCCCTTTTTTTCGGAGACAAAAAAGTGTGTCTTATAGTCCGAGAAATACGATAGCAACAGAAATTTGGGGCTCAATTGTCTTAAATTGAGGATGTTTCCTGTTTTAAAAAGGAAGGGGGGAAATCATCACTTTCCCATCCTGGCTGAAGGGATAGAAGGCAGCGGCGCTAATAATTAGCTAATTTATTTTTGTGGTTTTGGCGGACAGGAAAGGAATTTGTGGAGACAGCCCTGATTTAACTCTTGGTGTCCCCTGTGTACATGCAGTGTTTCAGAAGCAACATTGAGGATGATGTAAAGTCAGCTTCACTCTGCTTTGTAAGGATTAACAGATTAACAAAATAATAAAGTTGGAAGGAACCTTGGAGGCCTTCTAATCCAACCTCTTGCTGAGGCAGGAAACCCTATACCAGTGATGGCTAACCTTTTTGCCACCGCGTGCCAAAAGCGGGGAGAGCATGGTGGGGTCACACACATGCGTGCCCACATCCATAATTCTATGCACCCCCCCCCCCCGTGGTCTCCCTGCTTTTGGCACGCGATGGCACGGTGGGTCTGATAGGCCTGTTTTTTGCTCTTCCCAGGCTCCAGAGCCTTTCTAGGAGCCTGGGGAGGGCAAAAACAGCCTTCCCCACCCCCCAGAGGCCCTCCGGGGGCCAGAAACAGTGTGTTTCCTGACTTCTGGTGGGCCCAGAAGGCCCGAAAATCAGCTGGCCAACGCACACATGCATGCCGAAGCTGAGCTCACGTGCCCACCGTTATGGCTCCACGTGCCACCTGTGGCACCCATGCTATAGGTTCACCATCACGGCCCTATACAGACAAATAGCTGTCCAAACTCTTCTTTAAAAGTGTTGAAACATTCACAACTTCTGGAGGAAAGCCATTTCACTGATTAATTGTTCCAGCTGTCAGGAAATTTCTCCTTAGTTCTAGGTTGCTTCTCTCCTTGATCAGTTTCCATCTATGGCTTCTTGTCTTGCCCTCTAGTGCTTTGGAAGATAGGTTGACCTTCTCTTCTTTGTGGCAGCCCCTCAAATATTGCAACACTGCTATTATGTCTCCCCTAGTCCTTCTTTTCATCAAACTAGACACACCCAATACCTGCAACCAATTTAATTCTTCGGCAGGGAATGAAAAATGTTCAGGAATGGCGCAACTAAAGAAGAGTGTGTAAAACAGAGTTTTTCAAGCTGGACTTCAACTGCCAGAATTCCCCATCCGGCAAATCTGCAGCAAATTGTAGAAGGTAGAAACAGTTTAGACATGGAAGTGCCTGTCAATTAAAAATATTGGATATAGGGTACTGTATTTACTTGCTCTAGCCAAATCTGGTCACTCAGACAATGCATAATCGTTTTTTGTGGTTTTAATTGCTGTGGTATTATTCTGCGATCCATTGGATTAAGATGGGCGGCTAGAGAAATTGGATAAATAAATACATTCAAGATGGGTAGAATATCTTCCAGCGTTCCAGCCAGCTCATTAACTCCACTCCCAACCTGGCCTTTTGTACAACACCCAGGGATTAAGATGATGAGTGGCCTAAAAAAATAACCATCGGTCAATAAAAATAAATACGTTTAGAGGCGCCCAGCTTGGGGTGAAAAAAAGCCAAAGGAAAATTAGTACTTTAAAAGGGATCATCTGAAGGCTTATTCTTTGTGAGCCCGAGAGTGTTTTGTAGGGTGAGGGCTGTGACATGCTATTCTCAGAGATAAAAGACATTTTAAGATTATGCTACAGCTGGAGATTATCCCGCTTATATTTGTTTTAATTGCTTGGGAGACAACCAAGCAACCATTAGCTGTAGGGGATGAAAGCTGGCTACAAGTGCCAGCCTGGAATAAAGGATGAAAATCAGGGATTGATGTTCTTGCTGATGTTAAGCCTACCTCACCACAAAAAAAGGCACAAAGGAGCAAAGCATGAAAAGCCACGGCCGAAGAAACGGGGTTGCTATTGATTAGATACTGTCGTGCTAGTCTCAAACAAGAGGGAAGACGTGGAAAGATCTTTTTGTTAGAAAAACCCAAGCTGCCTCATCTGACATCCTTGGAAACGGTCCTGAGACCATTAGAAAATACAGGTGCTCCTCAACGTACAACCTCAATTGAGCCCAAAATGTCTTTTGCTAAGTGAGATGGCGGTTAAGTGAGTTTTGCCCCATTGTATGACCTTTGTTGCCACAGTTGTTAAATGAATCAGTGCAGTTGTTAAAAGTGCGTCTGGCTTCCCCGTTGACTTGGCTTGTCAGAAGGTGGCAAAAGGAGATCACATGACTCCAAGAACACTGCAACCGTCAAAAATAGGAGTCATTTGCCAAGGGTCTGAATTTTGATCATGTGACTGTGGGGATGCCTGTGAATTATATTCCTGATCTGGCCAGGTGGACAGAACAACGGTCAATTGGACGGAAAATTCTTTCAAATTTTTCCCACCCATGCAAATGTCTATGGAGGTTCTCAGTCATCCAGGTCATGGTTGTCCCAGAGGGGCTTTTTTCAAGAGGCAACTGGACTTTCTGGGTTTTCTTTGAAGACCTTTTGCTTCTCATCCAAGAAGCTTCTTCAGCTCTGGCTGGACAGTGGGGAATAGAAGGATTTACACTCCTTGCAGATAGCTGGTCATTTGCATTCTTTAAGAGAGTCATTGAAGCCGCCTGGAAGCATTACCTGTATCGTCAGGGTCACCTGAGTGGTGTAAATGGGTGTGGAGCCTTTTTGGAACTGTTGAAGAGGCCATCTATGTCAGAATTGAACAGCCTTCTCTCAACAGAGGGGGAGGGATACAACATCATCTATCGCCCGTCTACAACGCAGCCCTTTCAACAGTTCCAAGAAGACTCCACACCAATTTGCACCACTCAGGTGATCCTGAGGATACAGATAAATGTCCAGGTGGCCTCAATGACTCTCTAAAACAGGGGTATCAAACTCGTTTTCACTGAGGACCTGATGTGTCAAACGAGTTGACCTTATGGAGGCCGGGGGGATGTCAGGGGTGCCTGTGGTGGCATGAGCACTTTGCCAGCGAAAACGGGATCCTGAGCTCTGTTTTCAGCTGTGACGGCCTCTTGCAATCCTCTGCCAGCGAAGACAGAGCTCGGGAGGGCTGTGTGTGGTCCTCCCGAGCTCTGTTTTCACTGGCAGAGGCATTGCCGGTCCTTCGCCGTTTCCGGGCTGGCCCCACGGACCAAATCTAAGCACCCCGCAGGCTGGATCCGACCCCCAGGCCTTGAGTTTGACACCCCTGCTCTAAAATAATGCAAATGACCAGCTGTCTGCAAGGACTATAAATCCTTCCATTCCCCACCGTACAATCCAGTCAGAGGTGAAGAAGCTTCGTGAATGAGAACCAAAACGTCTTCAAAGAAAAATCAGAAAGTCCAGTTGCGTCTTGGGAAGAAGAAGAAAAAAAGCACCTTTGGAACGAGGATGGGGATGCTACGACTCTCACAAGTGTGAAAAATGGTCACAAGTCACTTTGAACGGATTGAGGACTGCCAGTACTTTTTGGAAAGTGCAAAGGTTGCACAAGGAACATGTTAGCATCTTCACTAAAAAATTTTTTTTTAAAAAAGCTTTCGTTTGCTAAGGAGCTGCTGCATAGATGTAGGAGAAGGCCTTTTACTCAGCCACGGGAAGGTAGGAGGATTTCATAATTCATAGCGCTACACCGAGCAGCCAGACTTGCCCAAGGTTTAACCTGATATGGATCTCCACGGCGGTTGATCTAACACGATTAGGCAGGTCTCTTTCCAGCTGACCGGAGGCTTTGAACCTGAAGTGCTATTCATGCAGAAGACGAAAGGTTTCACTTTGGGCATCCGAGTTACTCCGTGTAAGTGAACCATGCCGGAAACTCTTGCGTTGAAGCCTTTGCAAAGGTCAAGCAAGTAGCAGACTTGTAGACGCTAAGAGATGGAAGAGCTGATCTGGGAAACTTTGTTCCCTGGGAGTCCGTGGTGTTTTAGCGTATCTCCTCTTGCTTAGTGCCGCGTGTCGATTAATTTGATTTACGATCCTCTGGTCTATTGGAAAGATAGGATAAACCTGAAGATGGAAGCGAGCTGTTGCTTTAGGTCACCGTTTCTCAGCCGTGGCAGCTGGAAGATGTGGGGAGCTCAACTCCCACAATTTCCGTCGTACACAACCACGCAGAGGAGGATGGAAACAGGGACCAAGGAGCCTCTTGTTCCATTGAGAGCCCCCTGGTTTGTCTCAGTTGAAATCTGGAAAGTCCAACGTCTTGCTGGATTTCAGATCAACTTTATTACGAACCTGTTTGGAGAAATCTTATCCAACCCTTTGAGCCACCCTGTCGTTTTTTCCCATTTTTGTGCAGGTCCAAACCAGGTTTTTGTTTCGTCTACTGGCTTGTTTTAGGACAATTAAATGAATTCATCACTTGCTGGTCAGTTTCCGCCTGGGATATTTCTGGCACTTCGCGGTGACTTTGATTTAGTCGTTCTGTTTCGAGCCAGGTTGGAATTCATTTCATTCGATCATACATAAAGAACACAGTTAAAATGTATTTATTTCTTTATCACATTTAGACTCGGGCATGAATGACAGTTTAAAAGGGCCTCCTGTTTAGGAATAGGCACAATTGCTTCCCAGGCTAAAACTATAAACACCTTATAGGTTTGTGATACCTTTGAAGTCAAAAGATCTACAGGCCGGTTGCAAATCTGCTAGGTAAATAAATACAGGTAATTTTTGACTTGCAACAGTTCATTTACTGTCGGTTCAAAGTTACAGCGGCACTGAAAAAAGTTGTTATGACCATTTTTCACAACTTACGACCATGTACCATCCTGATGGCCAAACAATCAACATTCAAATGCTTGGCAACTGGCTCATATTTATGACGATTGTAATGTCTTGGGGTCGTGTGACCAGCTTTTGCGACCTTCTGACAAGCGAAGTCAATGGGGAAATCCAGATTGACTTAACAACCATGTTACTGACTTAACAAATGTAGTGGTTTAACTTAACAACCATGGCAAGCGAAGTCGTAAAACGGAGCAAACTCACTTAAGAAATGTTCCACTTAGCAACTTAAATTTTGGGCTCTATCGTCATCAGTCAAGGTCTTCCTTATGTTCTCTGTCCTAGTTTTGCTTTCCACTGAGAATGGCAGCAACTTTTAACTTCTTTTTTTCTGACATGAAACTAAAACAACATGTTAAGAGGAACGTCCAATGCCCCATGTTAAAAAAAAAAAAAAAGATTTCAGCACTTAGTCACGTCTTCTAACCACGCTGCTTTCCGGATTTGCAGATTCTGTCAATTTCCAACAGCCTTTCTGCTTACACCGTTTGGGCCCTCATGTTTGTCTTTCGGCCTTGCGCAACGAAAACTGCAGAACTACCTGCCGAGTATTTTTTTTCCCTCTGACCAAAATTATTTTATCGAGAAAAATGATAACAGCCCTTGAAGTCACAGGTGGGCACGTCGCAGTTTCGCTGAGCAGGGCGCAAAGAGCTTTATTCTGCAACAGGCCCTTCCTTAAAAATATAATTTCAGGAGGCTCTGAAGTGACAGCAAAAATATAAGACACACAAATACATTTTGTGAGCCTGCTGTTAGGCAAGAAGAGAATTCTCACCTGGTCATTGAACCCAGTAATCAGTCACCTAGCTATAGTTCCCTATGTGGTTGCAGCTTCCTTAAATAACCTAATATTTAGCAAAAGAGTCCTGAAGGTGCTTTTACAGGAGGCAACTGGACTTTCTTGTTTTTTCTTTTGAAGGCGTTTTTGCTTCTCATCCAAGAAGCTGCTTCAGCTCTGACAGGATAATGGGGAATGGGAGGATTTGTATTCCTTGCATTTATATTCCTACTCAGGTGCTTCAACGACCCTCTAAAAGGATGCAAATGACCAGCTGTCTGCAAGGGATATAAATCCTTCCATTCCTCCACCATCCTGTCAGAGCTGAAGAAGTTTCTTGGATGAGAAGCGAAACGTCTTCAAAGAAAAAAACCATAAAGTCCAGTTGCTTCTTGAAAAAGCACCTTGGGGACAACCATAACCTGGGTGACTGAGAATCTCTACAGACTATTTAGCAAAAGAGATTTTATAATTTAATAAACCAGGTCGTCTTCGGTCTGCTGAGGGTTACCCAAGCAGGATGCTGCGCCCCTCCAGGCCGAGGTGAACCCACCAAAATGTAGTTACTTTGCTTTGAGTTACTACTACTCTTTTTTTTATATATACGATTACTGTGGGTGAAGGGTCTGTCAGCTAATAACATTTGTGGGCTTTTTTCATACACCTTCAATGTAAATAAGTGATTTTTCTTCCTTTCCAAGGATTATTGGTTTTGCTGTTTACATGCCCACGAGAGGCGAGTCATGTTTACTTTAACAGGCGTTTGGGTTTGTGAAATGAAGCCCGGCCAAAGTAATTCTGACAGGATTGACAGGGAGTGGAAGAGGGGCTCAGCTGCTTGACGCTTCCAGCCTTGATGGCTCCTACAATAAGTAATCAAGATATTGTAGGGAAGGAATAGCAACTGTCACTGCAAAGGTCTCCGTCAAGATATGAGCATCTTGGTGTGATGGGAAGGGGTGAGGGGGGGACGTAAAAGTTTTGTGAGTCAAAAACAGTGCTGCGTTTTCTTCTCCTGCAAAGCTGTTCAGACTGTGTTCCATAATTCTGGTTGGGAGTTCTTTGTGGAGTATATTAGCAGCGGTGTCTCTTGGGCTCTAGTAGTATTGATAGTTATCTCATGGGCTTTCCATAGGGGAGGGCAGCTACCATACAGAGCGAGAATGGTTGCATTTAGTGAGATAACTAAGCGTCCAATTCATGGCCCGAGGCCATAAATGTGAAAAACCAGAACTCCTGCAGCAGAGAGAAAATGGTAGACTGTGCTGATTACAAATTCAAAATTGCAAATATGCAGTGCTGATTCATTTGGCAGGAGCCTGCTGGAGAATTTCTGGGGAGCAAACTGACATTTGGGAATCCTACCTTTAATTTAGAGCTCATGGGCCAAGGCAGGATTTGGCAATCTGCAAGCATCCGGCCACCTGCAGTCTACCTTTCCTTCCTTCCTTCCTTCCTTCCTTCCTTCCTTCCTTCCTTCCTT
>WNWU01000003.1:62011384-62036593 GCA_012654045.1 Ptyas mucosa
GAAGGGGAAGAAAGGAAGGTGAGAGGAACAGGAAGGAAGATGGGAGGAGAAGGGGGAAGGAAGGAGAGAGAGAGGAAGGGGGAGGGGAAGGGGAAGAAAGGAAGGTGAGAAGGACAGGAAGGAAGGCGGGAAGGAAGGACTCTTGGGCATTCTGCTTTCATGGGATTAGACAGATGTAACTTGCAACCCTATACCAGGAAAAAGAGCAGCTTTTAACTGTGGCTAAGGAGGGGAGAGGAGTACCAGTGTAATTCTGTGGCCTAGAGCTTGGCTGCCACTGAAGAATTAAGCTTGAGCCTAGCTTTTACCGAGACTTCGGATTGAGATCTGCCTCCTCATTCTGAGCCAGGTTTGAATTTTTGTTCAGAAATCCCATGCAATTTGTGTTTCGGGGGGCTGCTGAGGACAAAGGAAAAGGTATTGTGGAAGGGTGAAAAACCTTCCCTTTTGGATGTTGAATGTTTTTTTTTTTCCCCTCACCCATTCCTCCTCCATCTTGGAAAAAATAAAATAAATGTTCACCTTGAAGCTTGGTAGAAAACGCCTTACCCCAGAGGTCCCCAAACTTGGCCGCTTTAAGACTTGTGGACTTCAACTCCCAGAATTCTCCAGCCAGCACAGCCTTACCCCCTTTTCCAAACTTTGTGATTTCAGGACAGGAAGACTGGACCAACGCAAGACACAAGGCTCCTTCGGCCAGGTCAACAAAAGGAAGCTACAGAGAGCAGCCATATGCAAGATACTGATTATTCTGTCCGATGTTGTGAATTGCCCAATCTCCACCAGTCCTGTAAACTGTTCAAAGTAATTTTTTTCTATGAACAATCCCTTTTTATTAAAATCAAAGTGCTTAATCTGAATGGACGGACTGAGCTTAATCTATTTTTTGCTGACCGAAAAACCTGTACAGGAAGGAAGACACGTGAAATGAGCTTTCTTATTTCTGGATTGTATTTGGGAGAGGGTGTGGGGGGGAAGGAAAAAAAAAAGAAAGGAAAATAGGTGATCAAAAAAAAAAAAGAAATACAAAAAGGAAAAAAAAAACCTTTAACTAGTGTTAAAAACAGCTAGGTTTACTAAACATGTTAATCTATTATTTTAACCTAAGCGTAACCTTTTATTTTAAAGGTTTTCAACAATTAAGTTCTTCTCTAGTTTTACCTTTCAACTATTTTGCTAGTTTTTTCTCTTGCAAACATGCGTAAAAAAAAAAAGGGAAAGAGATCACAAATGCAAATAATGTGGTATTTTGTAATTTGAGTCTTGAAATGTTCTGTAGTGTTAAGCAAAGTTTATTCTTGCTTGATACTAAATAAACTTTTGAAAGAAAAATCAGTGTGTGTGAGAGTATGCATTATTTATTTAAAAACCTTAATAAATAGTTGTAAACAGGGAAGGAGTGATTTTTTTTAACCACGATCAGCATAAAATGGTTCCTCTTAAAATATCTGTTTCAGCTATTTTTTTTAAATGGTAAAAACCTAAAGGTGCCTTACGTTTACTGTAGCTCTCTCTCTTTTGTTTTCCATTTATGCACACAATATAGATTTAAAGAGTTGTTAAAGGAAGTATCCAAACGGTATTGAGCGGCTGGATTCCAACTTTAATATATATATATATATATATTCTTGTTTTAAAATAGCTAATGCATTTTCTGAATCAGATAAATTAAAAAAACAACGCAGAGAATCAATCAAAAAATAACCTGTGACTTAGTTTTTCATCTTGTTGAGCAATTTCTTCATTAGTGCAACTTTGGAATATTTTTTTTTGTTGTTGTTGTTGTTTTCTGAGAGTTTTGATACCTTAATGACAACCTCACTCCGTGCCGGAAGCAATAAACTCAAAGCTTTTAAAGATTTTCTGACATGACTAATTGCGGTCGCTTTTCGTCAGAGGCTGAGGATGTAACCCTTAAAACGGTCTTCATTTGCAAAAGGTAAATAAATCAAATAAGATTTTAATCTCACTTAATTTATCTTAATATAACCCATAAAAGCAGGGAAGCGTTACCAATTACCACAGTTTTATTTTAGATTACAGAGAGAGGCTTTTAAGATCAACCACCTAAAATTTCATCTTAAAAAGTTTAATTTGTGCTAGTACCTAAAAAAAAAAAAGAAAAAGCCTTAGTCAGTTTAATTGGAGCCAAGTCTTCATGATTAAACCAATGTAAAACATCATAACTAGTAACTTGTAAATCCTAGAATTTATGGACAAAATAATGTAACTAAGAACTCAAAAATGAAGAAATGTTTTTTGCCCCTTAAACCTTAATTCCTTTTTTGTTGGCTTGGTGTCTTTTAATTGTGGTGTTCATGGTTTACGATTTGCTCTTCTGATTTTAGATTTTTAGTAAAGTGTAGTTTCTTGAATTAATGTAAAAAAAACCCCATTTTCTTCTTTTTATTAGGAGTCACATGGAACGCACAGAGGCCAAAGAGACCTTTTTCTCTTGATACTTTGGTAGGTATCTATCTATCTATCTATATATATATTTTAAGCTTTAGTTAATAATGTACCAGAGAATTGCTTTCAATAACGTGTTTCAGACTGTTTGATGCTTTCCTACCCATCCAGAAGGAAATGGGAGATTTCTAACCAAATTTTTCTCCGCTTCCAGAGTGTCCCATTGCACCATTAAGGGTGACTTGGAAGCTATGGTTGATGCTTCTTACTGCATCTGAATTCAGAAATGGTTGATGTCGATGCAGTTATGACATTGGTCCAACCTCAAGATGTGGTTCCATTTTTGTGGGGGAAGGTATTTTTATGGGGTAGATGGAAAAAAAAAAACAAGAATGCAAGAGATTATGTTTGCAGTAGATCTGGAAACTCAGAGCCCAGTGCGAATCCTGTGTTGACATCCAAATTTCAGTGACTTTGCACCAGAGGTGGGTTTCAGCAGGTTCTGACCAGTTCTAGAGAATCGGTAGCGGAAATTTTGAGTAGTTTGGAGAACCGGTAGTAAAAATTCTGACTGACCCCGCCCCCATCTATTCTCTGCCTCCCGAGTCCCAGCTTATCAGGAGGAAATGGGGATTTTGCAGTAACCTTCCCCTGGAATGGGGTGGGAAAGGAGATTTTACAGTATCCTTCCCCTGCCATGCCCACCAAGCTACGCCCACCAAGCTACACCCACCAAGCAATGCCACGCCCACAGAACCGGTAGTAAAAAAATTTGAAACTCACCGCTGCTTTGCACCCTTTTAACATGGACACGTGGCTTTTGAGGTGCAGTTTGAACAATGAGCTTGCTAGACTATAACTCTCCTGATCAGATAACCTACTCAGTCTTTTTGTGACCTGTTATCATAAATATTCCTATAAATTGCCACCATTTTAGTGACTGCTTAAACTTACAAATGACACTGGAAAAAAATGTGACTTGAAAACCTGTCCTCAGATTTAACAACTGTCATGGCATCCCATGGTCACATGACCAAAATTGGGTCATTTGGCAATCAGCAGGCACAGGTAGTCCTTGATTCACAACAGTTTGCTTAGTGTTGTGGCCTGTACGCGGTCTGTGCGGCTGGTGGCTGATTACGACAGCGAGGAGGCTGGTGTGGTGCTGCGCCAGCAGCCTGTGCAGCTGGCACTCGAGTCGGACAATGAGGCTGGAGAAGATGTGCCAGAGGCGGGGATTCAGCCAGGGCCTTCAGAAGCTCCCTTAAGTGAAAAGGAAGAAGAGGAGGAGCCTCTTCTCGATGCACGGGCGCGCAGAGCTGCCAAAAGGCAGGAGTGGCTCCTCAAGAGGAAATCTCCTCAAGAGTAAGGCTTGGGGCTAATTGGCCACTCCCTTAGCCTATTTAAGGAGGAACGTCGACTGAAGCAATTTGCAGGGAACAACTTCATTCACTCTTTCGTGCCTTGATCTTAGTTCTCTGCAAATTGCTTCTGGGCTTTCTGCCAACCATAGTAAGATTAAGATTATTCTTTGGATTCTTGTAGGTTGTTAAGAAAGTTAATTAACAGCCTTTGTTTGGGGAAAAAAACTAATTTAATTTAGTAAACTAAGGTTTGTACAGACTTTGTGTGTGCTGTGTTCTTTGAGGTCCGTAGCTGGGGCAGAACACTTAGTGACCATTCGAAGTTACAACGGCACTGAAAAAAAGTGACTTACTATTTTTCACACTTGCATCATCTACATGGCCACATGATTTATATTCTGTTGCTTAACAACTGACCCCAAAACACAGCCTTGCCGCTATCCTTTCGGCTGACTCTTTTTGCTAAGTAAGAGTTGGTTTGGTGCAACCGCAGATAGAAACAGTTTTAGGTATGTCCCAAAGGTGCTTTTTCAAAAGGCAGCTGGGCATTGTTATTTCCTTGAGGACATGTCGCTTCTCATTCCAAGAAGCTTCTTCAGTTCTGACTAAATGATGGGAAAATGGAAGGATTTATATTCCTTGCGGTCATCTGGTCGTTAGCCCTCTTTCTGAGAGTCGTTGAGGCCACTTGGAGGTTTATCTGTGTTGTAAACAGGAGATAAATTGATGTCGTATTCCTCCCTCTCTGTTGAGAGAGGGCTGTTCAATGTTAACGTAAGTGGCCTCTTTGTGTACAACACAATTCCAAGAAGGTTCCACACTCGTTTGCACTATTCAGGTGACCCCGAGGGCACAGGTAAACCTCCAAGTGGCCTCAGTGTCTCTCAGAGTACTAACAACCAGATGACTGCAAGGAATATAAATCCTTCCATTCTCCACCATTCAGCCAGAACCGAGGAAGCTTCTTGGAATGAGAAGCGCCTTGGAAAAAGCACCTTTCGGACAATCATGTCCTGGATGACTGAGAATCTCCACAGACATTCAGTTTAAGGTATATGTTTAGAAAGATCAGTGTTTTTTTTTATAAAAGTTTGTTATTTTTATTTCTCATAAAACATATATAAATGTAGTCTCTTTAACCATTCTTATCACACATACTATCTTTTGGTTTCCATATTGGTACGTTCTTCATCCTAAAACTTTAAAATATGTTCGGAGTTGCTCTTCTACCATCCATATCTCCCTTCTTCCACAACAACCGTTCCTCTCCTTCTCCCCTCTTACCTTTCCCCCCCCCCTTTTTTTTTTTTAATTTTATATGCTGCCCTTCTCCGGAGACTCAGGGCGGCTTACAGTGCATTAAGCAATAGCCTTCATACTTTTGTATATTTATACAAAGTCAGCTTATTGCCCCCACAAACTGGGTCCTCAATTTACCTACCTTAGAAAGGATGGAAGGCTGAGTCAACCTTGAGCCTGGTGAGATTCGAACCTGCAATAATTGCAGGCAGCTGGTGTTAATAACAGTGAACAGTGAATTAGTCCACTACGCCACCAGGACTCTTCCTTCTTCTATTCTTTTCAACTTTCTTCTTTCCTCCTCTCCTTCCCCTTCCTTTCCCCCGCTCCTCCCCTCTTCCTCTCTTTCTAACCCTCTCTCCTACTCTTATTTCCCCTCCCTTTCTTCCTCTCCTTTTCCCTTTCTTCTTTCTCTCTCTCTCTTCCTCCCTTCTCCTCTCTCCTTCCTACCTGTCCCTCTACTCCTCTCTCCCTTCCCTCTCTGTTGTTCTGTCCATTTTCAATTCAATATTTTGTCAAGATGGTATTCGAGCAGCCCCGATCTTATATTTACCCACATTTTCCTTTCAATTTCTTTTCTATTTTGCTGGTTAAACATATATCATCCTTAACGTACATTTATATAGTATCTCTTTTTTCATTTTCCCCCTCCTTCCCCCTTTTTCATTTACTCAGGTGTCATCTGGATTTCTTTTTTTTTTTGCCTTTTCTCTCATTTATTTTTATTCATATTCCTTTTCTAGCTAATCATAAAAACGTCCCCATGTCTTGAAGTACACCGATCCCTCTTTATCTTTTATTCTTAATGTTAACCTGTTCGTTTCTGCACCTTCTAATCACACCACTTCCAAAGTTACATCAAAGAATCCGTTTATGAGATTTCAATAATAGCCAATTATATAGACTTTTGAGCATCAGTTCCTTACGTCTTTTCAATCTTGATCTGCTAAAGCTTGTTTACTCGGCATTTGGTGATATCATTCTTACACCATTTGGGAAAATAGCATGTGGGAAATAGTATGTGTTTAACCATGGCATAGTAGTGTGATAGCTCCTTCTTCAATAGCTTCCTCTCTCCCCTCCCACCCCCAATAAAAGCCTATTCACATAATGGCAGGTGTTTTCAAAGTATGAAATGCTGCACATTTTATGCGAATTCATGTACTTGCTCCTTAAGAGCACTGTAGAATATTTTATTGTTTTTTATCGAAGCCTGTTGCAGAATTTCCAGAAGTAAAAGTCATTTCGAAAAGTACAAACTCTCAGAAAGTAAAACTGCCAGCCTAGTAGTTAAAAGTGCTAACACAACAACAGTTTCAGCTTCAGTTTTTCTAGAGGTTAAGGCAGCAGGAATAACGCCGTATCTGGATACGCCTTTGAATCGGGTAGCGAACAGATGTGTTCACTTGAATGCTATATAAGCCTCGGAGAGCCACTTCTGTGTCAAATTAGGCTCCTGTATAAATGTACTTAATAAAATTTCATAAACACTCTTTAATAAATCTGCATGGAACGAAATACTGTATTTTTCGGAGTATAAGATGCACCCAAGTATAAGACACCTTAGTTTTTGGGGAGGAAAATAAGAAAAAAGCTGATTGGTGGTTGGATCGGCCTCACAGAATGCCCCCAATCAGTTGTTTCCAGAGGTGAATTTTAGCAACAGGTTCCTTGGTTGTCAGCTCTGTGCCTTGCGTTTTTTTCTGCCTTGAAACTTCTGAAAAAGCTTTTTTTTATTTCGTATGAGATTTCAGGAGATTCTGTTGAGTAGTTTTTTTGGGTCTTTCTCTTTAAGTTAATATTTTCTGTTTTGGTCTGTCAGTTAATTAAACACTCGTAATTACTGTGCAATCTAGAATGGTCTTTTACCCTTGAGATGGAAATAAAATGGCTGTCTAATGCACAGAATATAGGTACCGGTGTTTCAAGAAATGAACCAATTGATTCTTCATTTTAATTTAATGCATTTAAGTAGAGATATTGATTCAGTTTATCAATTATCTGTACATCTAATATACTCAGATCCAAACTATTCAATACTGGTCTAGGTTTACGAGAAAAAGCATTCCGTTTTTATGATTCTTGAAAATAATGCATTTTTTATACATACTGTTTCATAATGACAATAGCTTTATTTCTTTTTTTCTTGTGTTCATTAAAAGTTAAATCTCTGCCTAGGCAATATTTCTTTCCAAATGCATGATCTTCCGAAGAAAATATTATCTCTCTCTCTCTTTTTTTTTTAAAGGAAGTATAATTTAGAAGTCTTAGAACAGGGATGGCTGGCTGGGAAATTCTGGGAGTTGAAGTCTATCTGTCTTAAAGTTCCCAAAGTTGGATACTCCTGATATACAGAGAGGGGGGGGATCTGAAAATGTTCATCTGTTTTCAGTCCAGAGTGCAAGCAATAGATTGCTTAGCTTGAATGTAGAGTTTACATTTCTGCATGTCTGAATGTTACAACTATAAGAGGAGATGGGGCTACCCTTGAAGAGTGTTCGGAGACTACAGTTGGTCCAGAATGCAGCTGCGCGAGCTATCGTGGGTGCACCTAGATTCACCCACATTATACCAATTCTCCACGAGCTGCACTGGCTCCCTATTGGTCTCTGGTCACAATTCAAGGTGTTGGTTATTACCTTTAAAGCCCTACATGGCTCAGGGCCAGGCTATCTTTGAGACCACCTTCTACCACATAGCTCCCAGCGACTGGTAAGATCCCACAGAGTTGGTCTCCTCCGGGTCCCATCAGCTAAACAATGCCGGCTGGCAGGCCTGCGAGGGAGGGCCTTCTCTGTGGCTGCCCCAGCTCTCTGGAACCAGTTACCTCCTGAGGTCCAGACTACCCCCACCCTATTGGCCTTCCGGAAAGCGGTGGTGATCTGGCTTTTCCGGCAGGCCTGGGGCCGTTGATCTCGCTGTTTAATTTTACGAAATCCGGCCATGGATGGTGTGCATGTATTTTTAATGTTTTTAAAATGCTTTTATAATATTTTTTTTAAAAAAAATTATGTTCATTGTTTGTATTATTTCTGTTGTAAGCCGCCCAGAGTCCCTTGGGAGTTGGGCGGCATAGAAATATGATTAAATTAAATTAAATTAAATTAAATTAAATTTCCATTCACTATTCTGATTAATGATGTAGTTCACTCACTATTTTGATTAATAGATGGTAACAACAGAATATAGAGCTTAAAGCTGGAAAAATATCAAATTGGGGATTGCCTGACCTATTGGCGGAGTTCTCTTGCATATATTTTTAAAATATTAACCAATTGAAACAAATACTCTGGACAAAACAATGTGATAAAACGAATTGTAAGGCAAAACATACAGTGGTGGGTTCCTCCTGGTTCGGCCCGGTTCTCCCGAGCTGGTAGCGGTGACGATATGATGTCACTGAACCGGTTCTGCCCACCTCCCCCCCACCTCCCTGGTGCCCCCCCCACGCTATTTTATTAGGCCCCACCCCCAATCTATTGCCTCCTGAGTCCCAACTGATGGCTAGAGGGAAAAAAACTATTTAAACTCTTGCCGCGGGGCTTCTAAGGGCCGCCCTACAGCTGATCAGTGGTAAAAGAAAACAAATGAGTAGACCGGTGCCTGCAAAAATACATGAGTAGATTGGTACAGCTCTGCAAGCAGTTAAAAGCCTGGTAGACCAGTACCTCTGCTAAATCCTAAATAATTGTCACATGACATCAAGCCACGCCCACAAAATAAGCCACGCCCACAGAACCGGTAGTAAAAAAATTTAGAACCCACCCCTGAAAACATAGAAAAAGTTAAACAATCGGGTCAATTAATGAGGTCCATCGTGCTTTTAATGTTCTAGAAATGGCCTTCAAGGAAATTGTTCAGAAAACATACATACAGTGCATGTATGTATGTATGTATGTATTTTTATAAAACGTGAAGTACAGCGGTACTTTGGTACTCAACTGCTTTGAAACTCATCGAATTTGGTATTCAACCCATTTCAATGTGAAAATTTTGTCCCGGTACTCATTGTTTGTTTGGTAATCAATGCACAAGTTAGAAGCTGCCTTGTGACTCACTATGGGAAAAATTTGTTTGGTACTCATTGCACCTCCAGGAACCAATTAACGATGAGTACCGAGGTACCACTGTAAATTGATTTTTGCACATATAGATAGTTCATGCTTACATACAGCTTTGTAAGTTCCGGTCAAAATCAAGTTACTGATTTTGTTATGTCAAGGGTCCCCAGTCCATGGCCCGGTACTGGAGCGCAGTCTGTTGAGAACTGGGCCGTGCAAGTGGTGGGCAAATACATGCACGTGTGAAGTTCCATTTGTGTAAATGGCAGACACGCCCACAAAACCATCCTCTCTCCCCCCTCCCCACCTCCACTGCTGCCGTTGCTGCCACTCCACGGATCCAGGAAGGTTGGGGACTGCTGTGTTATGCTACAGTTCAATTCGCAGGCAGTCAAAATAATGACAGCCCTGTTCCTGACATATCTCCGTTTGTTTACATTTGAAGCATGAAATATTAAAAGGTCTCTCTTAATGCGTAGCCTGCTGTTTTAACCTTTCAGTCGTAGATTATTTCTGCCAAACGGTAAAGCCAAGCCCGTGTTAATTTGTTCGTTCTCAGTTTCCTCAAACAAATTATTACTCTTTTCTAATTGCTATTTTCCACCCTTGCAACATGAATGTCCCAAGAGAAGCATCAATCGTTATTAATTTCAATTAATATTATATATATATATTAATTTCAATATATATATATATATATATCTAAAACAACTATGTGTCTTTTGTTCTGCTGTTTTCCAGGGATTTCGGTCATGGATACGGACAGCTTCAAAATCCTTCCTTCACCAACGTGCCTCCAAAACTATAGCCAGTTCGTAGATGAAACACCAGTACGATATTTATGTTACCGCTCCTCCCCCCCCACCCAACTTTGTAACACACAATAGCTTTTCTGGATTTTTGTTTTAACTCCAAAGTGTTTCATCACTTATTATTGTACCTTTGTAGAGATGTAAATAAACAGATTTTTTTAGAAAAAAATGTGTCCTGCGCAAAAGGATCTTCTTCAGTGATGAAACTTTTTTGTAGATGGATGACTTCAATTTTCACATCACTCAATGACTCTTTTAAGGATAACTCAGGATATAGTTTCTCTCAAGCTTGCCTATTGTAGAAAGGTGGTTATCTACTACGGGTGCAATCAGAGGAAGTAAACAAGAGGCAGAAAATACTTTGATTAAATGTCAACAGGCTTTCTAGATACAAAATCCCATGGAGAGAAAGGATGGGGAACCCAATATTTAATGCCATGCCGTTGGTAGAAATTCAGTTAACCAAAAATCCTACTCACTTGTGTTGAGCTGTCGCCAGCACAAAGTGTCTAATAACAATTTTAAAACCACATCCACCTTCTTTCAATCTAACTTGCCATAAACTATACCCAGCATAAATAAGGGGAAAATAAACACCCTTCTCACACTCCTTTGCCAATCTGGAGCTCAGTCTGTTTTGGCCATGTCCATCTGGACTTTAACTTTCTGTCCTGTGCAAAGGTTTCTCCTCAGAAGACAATAAGGTGTTCTGGAATTCCTGGTTTCCTAAGAACCTTATACAACTTGTCATGATTGATATGAATAAAGATCTTTTTTAAACATACAGATTCCTCTTTGGTACTCTTCAGGTTTTCTCAGACATCCAGCAGGGAACATCAATGTGGTGTCTTGTTCCTTAACCTTTTCTTAAGCTGGCATGAGCATGTGGCATCTCCCTTTCCACGTTGGACTCTTTAGCTGCCAACAGACAATCCCAAGCATTATGTTGCAACCAAGTGAAGTTAAGAATTGTACAATACATTCTGTTAAGTCTTCGTTCTTCAGTTTTGAGAGGTAGATTGACCTCTTCTGTCGGCCACTGTGTCGTTCTCCATATTTGCTGGCCTAGTTTGCTTGGTCCTTTATTGGATCTCCTGTTGCTTTCCGTATTGTTGTGGCTTGTCGGCCGCCGGCCCCTCCAGCAGCCGAATCAGATGATGAGGTGGAGTGGGGGCCAACATCGAGGCAATCTCAGAGCTCCAAGGGGGAAGAGGGAATAGAGCTCTCCAAGAGGTGGAACCTGGGCCGTCCATCAGCCCCCAGATGGAGAGTCAACAGCCCCCAGGTCCAGAGGTTGCTGATGTAGAAGAGGAGGAACAGCGTGGATGCACAGAAGGCAGAGGAGAGGAGAGCAGCAAGACACTATGGGCCAGTTCTCGGCATGGAAGAGCGACCACTACTAGCTAAGCCCCACCCTAGCTCTGGGGATAAAAGGCAGGGGGCAGAGACGAATAGGTGTGGCTGACAACTATTTGTTTCCATGTCGGTCGGCCACTGATAGTCCAAACATCTGAATCCTGTCTGGAACTGTATGTTCTGTCCCCGTCTCCCACACGCACAAACACCCACCCCAAAGGGTTAAATAATTGTTTCAAAACAGTCAAAGGTTCGTTATCAAAACTTGGCAGCAATGCAGCAGCTGCCTGCCAAGAGCTTTTACTCCAAGAAGGAGGGGTTGTTCCTCCACCAGATAACACAAAAATACAGACAGTTTGAATTAGTCCAGAAACCCACAACAGATGAGGCGTTGTTCATCCAGAATTGCAAGTGACTCGCCAGAGTTTTTGCTTTGTCCGTCACAGAGCTGGAATGGCCATCACTCTCTCTTATATAGCCTGTGGGGTGTGGTCCAGTGACTCAGCTCAATCTCTGGCACGCCTCCTCATCTGCTGTGACCATTTAGCACGCCGACGCTGGCGTGGATCCAACCACAACTTGTCTCCCTCATCACTCTCCGACAGATCGGAGACACCTGGCTCCTGGCCAATCTCCTCTCCTTCGGCCGACACCTGAGGAATTGCCAGAGAGGAGGGGCCGGGAGAGGGAGGCCTGGCCGGCTCCTCTCCTTCATGTTCGGAGCCTTCTTCCTCCGATACGATGGGCTCGGGGGTCGGAGCCACAACACTGTATCAGACTTGTTAAAATCTTCCAGTGATGAAGCTCCCACAACGTCTGAAGGCAACTTCTGTTCCATTGGTTGATTGTTCACTGTCAGAAAGTTTCTCCTTATTTCCAGGTTGAATCTCTCCTTGTTCAGTTTCTATCCATTATTCTTTGTCTGGCCTTCAGGTGCTTTGGAAAATAGCTACTCTTCTCTGTGGCAGCCCCTCAAATATTGAACACTGCTATCACGTTCTCCCCTGGTCCTTCTCTTCACTAGACTAGCCATGCCCAGTTCTTGCAACCATTCATCATATGTTTTAGCTTCCAGTCCCCTGATCATCTTGGTGGCTCTTCTCTGCAGTCTTTCTAGAGTCTCAACACCTTTTTTATAGCGTGGTGACCAAAAATGGATGCAATATTCTAGGTCTGGTCTTACTAAGGCTTTCTCTTTGCTGTTACCATTGAGTTCTTCCAGCTCCTTGTATCAATAATACACTCGATTTGATCTGATAGTATGTATTATATAGGGATCGTTTTGTTTGGAAATGGTGTTAGCAACGAAAAAACACTTTAGATTGACAGGAGAAGCAGGAGTCATTGTCTTGCTTCATTATTTTTTCTCTTCCTAATCCATACTGTCAAACTGTTTCCTTCTGACTATTTCCAATTTTGGCACTCCAGTCTCTACCACAAGCAGTATATCTTGCATGTTTTGTCAATTTCAGATTGAATTTGACATAACGCTCTCCAAACTTCTCTTCTCCTGCCTTTTAATGGTTGGAGCATAAACTTGGATAGCCGTACTATTTAAAGTGTTGCCTGCAAAGTCTAATTGATAATTGGTCATTGACTGTGCAGTACCCAAATAGTGTGTTGGCCATATTCATCCTGATTGGGAAAGAAAATCGTTTCTTCGTTTTTGATGCCTTCAGTAGCAAATTGTGAGATCTTCTGACTTAGTGTGTTTTGCCGAGTGTTAAAAGTAGTGTGTCAGGGTTCCAAGCAATAGTTCCAAAGCAAATAAAACTCCGAGGGTTGTAGATTCCTCAAAAAAATAGTTTTATTGGATATATCACATTGGCACAGATCTGGTGAAAACCAACTCTGAGGGTTCCCATGGTCTTCACCAAATTAAAAGTAGAAGTTTTTCTCCTTCCCCAAACATTCAATCACATGGTCCAATCAGGGTGCCATCCATTGCTTGGTAACTTCACTCCTCCTCTCTCTCTGACCAAGTGTGAGAATGTCCTTGTTTCCCAAGAAAAAAGTATTTTGTTTTGACTACAAACCCCAGCTCTCTATAATTTCTCTTTCCCTATCCCTCAGCTCCAGTGTGGCAACACAGAAACTCCAAAATGGCTCTGGTCAGGTCAGCTTCAGAGTTGACACAGTGATCGGGTGTCTTGGCAATTGGTTCTTTTGGATCCAGAGGCAATGAACACTCCAGTAAATAAAGGGATTTGATGCTTTATGATTAGCTCAAGCAAACTGATAGAAAAGAATAGCGTAAAAAGCCTACGTAGCAAGCAAAATAATACTCAAATATCTTACAAACTGCCAGGAACTCCTTAATAATCACAGCAAAGATACCCCATAGCCAGCCAGTTTCTACAAATACCTAATATCTAGGTCAGGGGTCAGCAACCTGCGGCTCTGGAGCCGCATGTGGCTCTTTCATCCCTCTGCTGCAGCTCCCTGTCGCCAGTCAGCTCCACAATTCATAGGGCTTTCAGTTAGGACAGGTAGAGGAAAAAGGATGCCATGCTAGGAGGAGACTCTATGGTGGGGAAACTAGATAGGAAAAAGAACACCACGTTAGGACCATATTCTATGGTGCGGTAACTGGACTTCCAGCCGGCTCCATGCAGAAACTCAACGAATAACTCTACCATTTTTATCAAAACCTGGCACCAGGATTTCATGGCCCTACTATGGTCAGGAGACCAAGACCTGACTTTGAATGGGTGGCACATGATTCTGGGATGGGAATCGGACGTCTTGAGACTTTCACAGCGTGAAAAGCTTTGAATCTATGTAAGCTTCTCCCCCTCGCCTTCCTTAATTCAGAAAACTAAGGTTAAAAACAAGCCGGCTAATTCAGAATGATCTCTGAACTTCTAATCTTCCTAATATGAAGGAGAAGTCAGAATAATGTCAATAAACTTGAAATAACAATGGTCTTACTCATTTCCGTTACAGTGAAGTGTTAATGGGAAGTGTTAATACCATTTTATAATGCCTTGGTAAGACCACATTAGGAATATTGCATCCAATTTTGGTCACAATATAAAAAAAAGATGTTGAGACTCTGGAAAGAGTGCAGAGAAGAGCAACAAAGATAATTAAGGGATTGGAAGTTAAAACATAACAATGAACGGTTGCAGGAATTGGGCATATCTACTTTAATGAGGGACGTGGTCAATCAGAAGGTCGGCAGTTCAGCGGTTCGAATCCCTAGCACCACATAACAGAGTGAGCTCCTGTTACTTGTCCCAGCTTCTGCCAGCAGTTCGAAAGCACGTAAAAAATGCAAGTAGAAAAATAGGGGCCATCTTTGGTGGGAAGGTAACAGTGTTCCATGCGCCTTTTGCGTTTAGTCATGCCGGCTACATGACCATGGAGACGTCTTTGGGCAGCGCTGGCTCTTCGGCTTAGAAACGGAGATGATCAGCGCCCCCTAGAACCAGAAACGACTAGCATGCGTGTGTAGGGAAACCTTTAACTTTTACCTTACTTTAATGAAAAGAAGGACTCAGGGTGACATGAAAGCAATGTTCCACTATCTAAGGGACTGCTATAAAGACAAAGGGGTCAACCTCTTCTCCAAAGCACCTGAAGGCAGAACAAGAAGCAACGGATGGAAACGAATCAAGAGAAGCAAACATTTTCCGATAGAACAATTGGAACGACTTGGCTTCAGAGGTTGTAGGTGCTCCAGCACTGCAAGTTTTCAAGAAGAGATTGGACAACCGTTTGTCTGAAATGGTATAGTCTTCTGTCTTGAGTGGGTTGGACTAGAAGACCTCCAAGGTCCCATCCAACTCTGATTCTCTAATACAGAATGTCTAATCCTAGTCAATTCTTTTAGGCCTAACCTGTCTGTGTGGACTTGTATCACATTGCACTGTGCTGAACATTTCTGCATTCACGGTTCTCAGACTGCATTCTCCCAATGGAATGGTCAGCTGCTTGAGATAGGCAAGATCAAAATAGAGACACCGCAGAGATTCCAGGAGTGTCACTGATTGTAAGAATAACAGAATCTTGAGAGCCTCTCCCAAGTGTGACCCAACTTACCAACTGAAACTGAATAAAGTGTAGGTGGAGTTATCTTGAGTTTCTTTCTCATGCTTCCCTTTCTCAGGACCATGTAATCTTTCTGCAAGTTTGTTCTGGCCTGTCGGCCGCCAGCCCCTCCAGCAGCCAAATTAGATGAGGAGGAGGCGTGGGAGTCAGGTTCAGCATCAAGGCAACCTGAGAGCTCCGAGGGGGAAGAGGGAATGGATCTGGCAGAGATAGACAGAGGCGGAGCCTGGGCCATCCATCAGCCCTCAAATGGAGAGTCAACAGTCCCCAGGTCTGAAGATGGCTGATGAGGAAGCGGAGGAACAGATGGGTCCAGTGCCTGACGTGTGGATGCACAGAAGGCAGAGGAGAGGAGAGCAGTGGAAATCTATGGGCCGGTCCTTGGGACGGAAGAGCCACCACTGCTAATGAAGCCCTACCCTATCTCTGGGGATAAAAGGCAGGGGGTGGAGATGAATAGGTGTGGAAGACAACTATTCATCTCCCTGCCGGACAGACTTGTTAGCCTGCTGTGAGAGAGAAAGAGATTTTTGCCGGGGCTGCTGGCATTCCTAATAAGAGAAACATTTAGTTAAATGTTTAGGACAGAGTCCCTCCATTAAACAACCAGTGCCATTTCTATTGCTAATACTAACTGAACTCACTGCCAGAAGTTTGATCCTCATTCGACAAGTCTTAAAGCTGCCAAGTTTGAAGACCTCTGTTAAAGACTGATCCTACGAAGGAGAAATTATTGAGCCTCAGTGGTGCAGTGGTTAGAGTGCAGTACTGCAGGCTACTTCTCCTGACTGCCGGCTGCCTGCAGTTTGGCAGTTCAAATCTCATCAGACTCAAGGTTGACTCAGCCTTCCATCCTTCCGAGGTCGGTAAAATAAGGACCCCAAATTGTTGAGGGCAAAAGCTGGCTCTGTAAACCACTTAGGGCTGCAAAGCACTGTAAAGCAGTATATAAGTCTGAGTGCTATTGGTATTTCTACATTTTGAGTCTAATCATTTGTCTATTTTGTCTGGGTTTTTTTGGATTTGTGTCAGATTTAAACTGTGCACCGTTATTCACAGTGACACCCCATAAAATGCATCAAGCAGTATTCCTAAAGGGTATCTTAAGTCTTTTAAGTTTAAGTTCGTATAGCAGGTTAAATTTCGGCTGTATTTAAAGGAGACAGCTTGATTCTAGAAATTCTTTTTTTAAAAAAAAAAAAAATACAAGTACCTTTAAGCACACTGTCATGTCCTCAGTTGACTGCAGTAAAACCAGATGGAGGAAAAGATTACATAAAACCTTCTTCTGTACTGCAGCTCGCTTTGCTCTAAAGAAGTTCCTTCCCCACCACCACCACCACTTTATATCTATGTAATATTAAATAAACACTTTTAGAAGATTAAGCCATAAAAATGTGGAGCCAAAGAATGGTCTTTTGAAACTGAAGGACGGGTTCTGCTTCCCGGATACGTATTTTTAAATATTCATCTTCCTCCTCAAAACCATCGCTCTAAAATGCTGAATACAATGGTTGTTCTGTAATTTAAAAGCTGCACCGTCGACCGGGCATTGAGTAGGGTTGTGCTGCGCTAATAAATGTCATTAGGACAGAATTAAAATGGTCTATAGCCCGGGGAGAGCTAACATAATTGGAAAGGGGAAATAGTCCCATTCACCCCAATCTCTGGGTCTGTAGCTAGATTCATCTTCTCCTCTTCTGTCCCCAGGAGAAAAACAGTTTGGTCAGTAGTTGTAGCAACCAGCAGTTCGTTTGATGCAGCTTTGTGCTTTGGTTAAAAAAAAAACAACAACAACATTTGAATCCCTCCTCAAAACACAAGAGAAGGGAAAGCGGTTTGTGTTTTTTTAATTTAGAAAGAATTGTGATTTTTTTTAAAAAAATTTAAGGCTGACTTTTTTATTTAGCTTTCGGTACTTTTGTTCCTTGCCACTATCTGCAATTGCGCTATAGTAGCAGCATTGCCTTAGAGCAGGGGTGTTAAATTCAAGGCCCGCAGGCCAGATCCTGCCCCTGGGGTGCTTAGATCTGGCCAGTGGGGTTGCCGTCGAAAACAGCAAAAGACTGGCCCGTGGTGCCTCTACCACCAAAAACGGAGCTCGGGAGGGCCGCGTGTAGCCCTCCCGAGCTCCCTTTTTGCTGGCAGAGGGCTGTAGGAGGCCATTGTGGCGAAAACAAGGCCCAAGGTGGCCCACGGTGCCTCCGCCAGCAAAAACGGAGCTCAGGAGTGCGCACAGCCCTCCCGAGCTCAGTTTTCGCGGGCAAAGGGCTAACAAAACAAACTAAAGACAAAACAAAAGGAGAAATGTTTCCCGTTTGAGCATGCAAGAATGGGCAGGAAAGGAGAAAGGGAAAGAGGAAAAAGAAAGAAAAAGAAGGGAAGATGGGAAGAGAGCAAGGAAGGAAAAATAAGGAAAGAGGGGAAGGAAGAAGAAAGAATGAGGAGGGAGGGAAGGAAGGAAGGAAGGAAGGAAGGAAGGAAGGAAGGAAGGAAGGAAGGAAGGAAGGAAGGAAGATTATAATGAGAGTGAAGGAGGGTTTGAGGGAAGTCCTTCCTTAGCACTTGGCCACCACAGGTGCTCCCGACACGAGTGACATTGAGCTGGCCACACCCATCCTAGCTACGCCCCCCCCCCCCCCCCCCCGGTGAGGTCAAACACAACCCTGATGTGGCCCTCAATGAAATTGAGTTTCACACCCCTGCCTTAAAACAAGGGTATCCAAACTTGGCGACTTCAGTGCAAATCAGGGAGTGAAATCCCACAAGCCATAAGAGTGGGAAATGGTTAAATGCATGCAGAGAAATTCTAATAGCTAGTTAATTGGATTAATTTTTTTAAAAAAAACAATGAAATATAGCTTTTATCATGGACTGACCCATTTTTATTTTTTTTTTACAAAACCAGCACATCAAAGGCCAAAACAACTCTTCCTCTTGGAAGAAATAATTTACGCATGAAATAATTTCACCAGCCATTCAAACGAGGGGAAAGATAACCATTTAAAAACGGTTTGCGTCCAAGCAATTAAAACCAAGGATTAACCTAAAATGGGAAATGAACTACCATTTTCCTATTGGGGCACCCACAGTGACAGTCACAAGTTTCTTGACAATCATCTTGGCAATCAAAGCCCACTCCCATCCTTTGTGCATTGTATGCCTTTAGTTGATTTTTATCCTGCACTTATTACTTTCTAAGTAACTCAAGGTGGTGAACATGCCTAATATTCCTTCCTACTATTTTCCCAGCAACAACTGAGATGGGTTGGGCTGAGAGCCCAAAATCACTCAACCAGCTTTTATGCCTAAAGATGGGATTAGAACTCACAGTCCACCGGAGATTCACCTAGTATGGATGTCAGCAACCTGCGGCTCTGGAGCCGCATGCGGCTCTTTGGGCCCTCTGCTGTGGCTCCTTGTCGGGTGATCCCACCACTGGTTGGCCCCGCCCCTCGCCCTCCCCTCCCAGTCACTCCTCGCCTGGCCTGAAAAGGTAAGGGTGACCGCGTGGGATGGAGAAGTGGCTGGGGCAGAGGCAGAGAAATACAGAGAGAGGGAGAGAGAGAAGGGAGGGAAGGAGGGAGGGAGAGATGTCAAAAGGGTTTTGTGGTTCCCAGTGTTTTTTAACAACCGGTTCTCTGCCCTAATGACCGGCCGGGTAGGCGTGGCTAGGGGGTCATGTGACTGGTGGCAGTGAGTGACGTCAAGTTGGCCATGCACACCCATGTTTTGTGGCTCCCGGTGTTTTCTGTGGGAAACAAGTCCAAATGGCTCTTCGAGTGTTTAAGGTTGCAGACCCCTGATCTAGTATCACCCAGCCAGCTGTCATGCCTAAAATGGGACTAGAACTCACAGTCTCCTGGTGATTGGCCCAAAGTCACCCAGCAGTCTTCATTCCTGAGGCAGGACCAGAACTCACAGCCTCCTTTTGATTGGCCCAAAGTCACCCAGCTGACTTTCATGTCTAAAGTGGAACCAGAACTCACGGTCTCCTGGTTTCTAAGCCAGCACCTTTCCCGTTGCGCCAAACTGGCTGTGCATTGCCTGCGCATAAAAAGGGATGGAGTGTTCATCCTCACATTCATGCTCACCATTCTGAAGCCAGTAACTATGGCATAGATCCGTGATGGCGAACCTATGGCACGGGTGCCACAGGTGGCACGCGGAGCCATATCTGTGGGCACACGAGCATTGCCCTCGCTTAGCTCCAGCACGCATGTGCAAGCCGGCCACCTGATTTACAGCCCTTCCGGGCCCACAGGAAGTCAGGAAACAGGCTGTTTCCGGCCTCCGGAGGGCCTCTGTGGAGTGGAGAAGTCCGTTTTCGCCCTCCCCAGGCTCTAAAAAAGCCTTTGGAGCCTGGGGAGGGTGAAAAACGGGCCGACCGGGCCCACCGTGCCATCATGTGCCAAAAGCAGGGGGGAGCGTGGGGGGGGGTCATGCACGTATGAAGGGGAGGCAGGGCGTATTGAATTATAGATGTGGGCATGCACGCGTGCAAACACCCCCCCCGCTCCCCCCGCTTTTGGCATGCAATGGCAAAAAGGTTAACCATCACTGGCATAGATCGATGTTGTTCTTCCCACGTAGCCTTCAGCAGCCTCCTGTAATGGAAGACAATCTAGAAAGCAGTTGATATGACGGCATGGAAGTTCCCTTGAATACATCCTATTTTGTAAATTGTCATAAATAGCGTTGCGCTCATTGCATGATCTCTGCTGCCTATGTTTTCCTCTCGTTTTTCTTTCTGTGGCCCTGCAAGGACAAAACCCCCAATCAATATAAACCCAGTTGTCCTGTGTAATTGGCTCGCGATGCATTGCAAAAATGATGAAACCAGATGGAAAAGGAAATCAGCTGTTGCAAGATGGTGAGTATTGACAGAGAAGAGCAGCATAAAATGATGCCATGCCAGAGATGCAGGATGAAATAATGTCGCGTCTAGGTCCGTGATGGCGAACCTATGGCACGGGTGCCAAAGGTGGCACGCGGAGCCATATTGGTGGGCACGCGAGTGTTGCCCTAGCTCAGCTCCAGCGCACATGCACGCACCAGCCAACTGATTTTCAGGCCCTCCAGTCCCACTGGAAGTCGGAAAATGGGCCGTTTCAGACCTCCGGAGGGCCTCCAGGGGGGATGGGGAAGGCTGTTTTTGCCCTCCCCAGGCTCCTAGAAAGCTTCTGGAGTCGGGGGAGGGTGGGAAACGGGCCTACCAGACCCCCTGTGCCAAAAGCAGGGGGAAGTGTGGGGGGGTCGCATGCGCATGCGCGGGAGACCGGGGCGCATTGAATTATGGATGTGGGCACCCGCACCCACGACCCCCCCATGCTCCTCCCACTTTTGGCACGCGACGGCAAAAAGGTTAGCCATCACTGGTCTAGGTTGTGACTTCTCAATGCACCCAGGTGAGTGAGTTACCGCTCATATTCCATCTAAGTAAAGGTAGTTCCCAACTTACAACAGTTCATTTAGTGACCATGCAAAAAATTACATCAAAAAATTGCAACGTGACTTATAACCATTTTTACAACTGTTACAGCATCCCCATGGCCACATGATCAGAATTTGAATACTTGGCAACTGGCATGTATTTATGATGTTGCAGAATCACAGAGTCATGTGGTCACTTTTTGCAACCTTCTGACCAGCAATGCCAGTGGGAGAGCCAGATTTGCTTAACAACTGTGTTACTAACCTAACAACTGCGGTGAACAACTGTGGCAAGAAAGGTCATACAATGGAGAGAAATTCACTTAACAAATGTCTTGCTTAGTAACATCAATTTTGGGCCCAGTTGTGGTCGTAAGTTAAGGATCACCTGAACCAGGGGTGAAATGCTTCTGGTTCGGACCAGATCACCCAATCCGGTAGTGATGGAGGCGGGTGGTTCGGAGAACCGGTAGCAAAACTCCCTGCCCCCCTCCCTCCCATGCCCAGCTGAGCTGCACAATCATCAGAGGCTTTTTTAAAAAAAAATTTAAAGCATTTTTTCTACAACCTCGTCGGCCGAAAAAATGCTTTTAAAGGTTTTTTAAAAAAACCTCTGATGATCGCGCAGCTCAGCTGGGATCGTCAAAGGCTTTTAAAAGCATTTTTTCTACAATCTCTTCAGAGGTTGTAGAAAAAATGCTTTTAAAAGCTTCTGATGATCCCAGCTGAGTTCCCTGATCGGGAGAGTTTTTTTTCTCTTTTAAATGCCTCTGACGATCCAAGCTAAGTTGCCTGATCGTCAGAGGCTTTTAAAAGAAAAAAAGCCTCTGCCAATCAGGCAACTCAGCTGGGATCGTCAGAGCCTTTTGAAAGCATTTTTTTACAACCTCTTCGCCGAAGAGGTTGTAGAAAAAATGGTTTTAAAAGTAAAAAAAATAAAAAATTGGCCACACCCACCCAGTCACATTACACCACCACCACCAAGCCACGCCCACAGAACTGGTAGTAACAAATTTTAGATTTCACCACTGACCTGAACACATTGCAAAATTTGCAACCCTGGAGAGGAAATGTATGATTAAAATGCTACCAAAGCACACGATGGGGTGTGGAATGTTTAAATGAGGGAAAACAACACAGAGCCATTTTAGCAGCTTTTAATTCGTGTTTAAAATCACAACAAAATGAATTTGAAAGCCAAAGTCGAGAGCTGGGGAATCATCTCTTCGAGGAAGAAACGCAGAAATTATCTAATAACATTTTTTTAACACAAGATAGCATCTAAGATAATGTTATCCAGGAACTATCTGGATTAACGTGTCCAAGCCTTAAGGAAAATAATTTTCCATATTCAGAAGAAAAAAAAAAGATTGCAAATACTCCGTACTCAGAATTTGTATTTCTTTATATACCTGCTCAATTTCAGGTTAGTGATCCTTACAGATATTTCTTTTTGTAACGTGCAGGAAAAAAATCATCACCACTATTATTCCAAAACCATTTTTGTAGATTTCCGACAGACTTGTATTCCGGATGTTTCTTGACATAATCACAAGCCAAACATAAGTGTGATTTCCAGAAACTAGGACGGTAGACCGAAAAATCCTTCTTCCACTCAAAGTAACTTAGGTAGAGCGTATCATTTTGGTCGAGCATCAGAAGGTACTCTGAGAGTTTCTTAGGTGACTCAAAATCGTCCACGTGGATGAAAGACTCAGGTAGGACGTAATCCTCATAATTTTCTCTGGGAGGACCCAGAACCACAGGTACAGTTCCAGCCAAAAATGTGGTGTAAATTTTCTCGGTAATATAATCTTTAAAGATAGAATTTTCAAAAGCCAGATAAAACTTGCAAGAGGAAATGATAGGCCTAAATTCTTTCCAGGTCAGACGGCGCCCAAACAATTTCCCATAAGTATGAATTTTAATATATTTCTTTAATTCCTTGTAATATCTAATTCTCTCTTGGGGATACCGATTGCTGACTACCCAACATACGAGTTTGTCTTTCGGGGGCACTTCTGCCCGAGAGGCGTTTGGGCTAAAGCTGAGCATGCCGTAAGGTATGTGGATATCTGCATCCCGGCGGTAATTGAGGGTTAGGTTGAACATGCGGTTCAATCCATGCTTGGGGGGCGAGTGGCTGGGTGACTCCATGTTCATCCAGATCCACTTCTGAAACAAAGGCCTGGGTTGCTGAGGGAGGTTTCTGAGATTCCACCAAATGTCTCGGTGGTGAAAGATGACCGCGTGGGACCGATTGTACATGCTCCGATCCATGGAGATGTAGCAGTTGGAGATGTTTAGGTCCAGACAATTTAATGGGCTATAACTGCACCCAAAAGGACTCAGCCAGAGCAGAACGAGAGTGACATTGCTTTCGTTATTTTGAAGTTCATCCTGATTGAAAGACACATTTTGCTTTGATGTAGAATTATCCTGGCTTAGTTTGAGGTAAAACCAAAGCTGGGTAGGTTTGATGTAGATCAGCAGACAGGCCCCAAAGCAAACCAGCACCAGGAAGAAAGCCAGGCCGGACCAGAAAACTTTGGATGGTAGGTTCATGGCACAACCTGAACCCCAAAATCACTTCGAAGTACTTCAATAATCCCAAAAAGATGACCCAAGGCTGGATGGAGAAGGATGACCAACTGCCTTTGCCAGCTAGCAGTTGTCCAGCTATTTCTGAGGAAAAAAGGGGCGGAGCCACTGAGGTGGAAGGCCTTCCCTCTCCTATTGAACTCTTCCTGCAAAGGGAGGCCATGCCCCTTCCTGACTGGAATTATTCAGGCCATGGAGAAGGCCTCTTGGCAACGTGGAGGCCTGCAGTTTAAAAATCCAGAAAATTATACATTCCTACAAATATTCATACAAACATACAACCTATTTGCCTTCAGTCCACCTTGTGGCTCCATAGGTATATATGGAATCACGAGAGGATTCGAGGCAAACAAGTAAACCTTTAAAAAATAAAATAATAATGAATAAATAGACAAATTTATCGATGGGCCCAGTCCTCTCTCTTCCCAAAAGCCTGGATCTGGAGCACCACTGACTTTTCAGATGGCCTGTAGCAGAGTGTTTCAACCTTAGTAGCTTGAAGATGCGTGGACTTCAACTCCCAGAATTCATAGCTGACTGGGGAATTCTGGGAGTTGAAGTCCACGCATCTTCAAGCTGCCAAGGGCTGAGAAATACTGGCCTAAGGGTAGCTGTGTACAAATAGGGGTGTTAGATGGGAGTTATTGGGTGGACTGCAAGGAAGGCTCGGATGGGATAAAGTGACTGAGGGTGTGGTCCTTCTAGGGGAGGCAAAGAGCTGGGGAAGGGGCTGGGGGCAAGGTGGAGGAGAAGGAAGGCAGTGGGAAGATACCCAGGAAGAAGGACCCTCAAAGCAGGGCAGCTTTCTGAAATTGAATGGGGATAGGTGTGTGTGTGTCAGCATAAAATGTGAGTAACAGCATACACAGCACAACCACCTAGCTGGCCTGGTGTCCTTCAGCTGTGAAGAAGCTTCTTGGATAAGAAGTGCAAAGAAAAAACAAACAAACCAGAAAGTCCAGTTGCCTCTTGAAAAAGCATCTTTGGGACTACCTAGATAACTGATTTGACTGGATGAGACTGGTTGTCCTGTATCCATTCAGAGGCTATTCTGGCCAGCTGATCCCCAAAATAGAAAATGGATGAAGACGGCTCTTGGGGCAAATGTCGGACACATTTCTTAATTCCCACAATACTGTCAAACTATTTACTAAGACTGTATTACTATTATCCTTCTCGTCCTTCCTATTACCTATCTCCTCCTACTTATGACTATAACCTTGTTGCTTGTAGCTCTACGATTTATATTACTTTAATTAGTTTCCTAGTATGATTTGATTGCTTATTTACTATCCTATGACGATCACTAAGTGTTGTACCTTACTATTCGTGATAAATGTATGCACCAAAGACAAATTCCTTGTGTGTCGAATCACACTTGGCCAATAAAGAATTCTCTTCTCTTCTCTTCTCTTCTCTTCTCTTCTCTTCTCTTCTCTTCTCTTCTCTTCTCTTCTCTTCTCTTCATTTTTTTAAAAAAATGTTTTTATTCAACATTTACATCTTAAAATCTTAGTTACACTTTTACAGCTTTCCAATACTGGCATTTTTAGTAATATCCAATTTATCTTTCAGCCAACTATATACATACACATTTTGTTTGTTACATACTTATTCATATAATCAATACATTTTATATACATACCTACTACACATTAAACATAACATTCTATTATAATATCTTCTCTTTTGCTATACACTATCCATTAATTTTAGATTCCTTTCCCAGCCAATCATACCATCTCTTCCATGTTTCATAATAAATTGTTTCTGGTTCTATTCTATTCTATTCTATTCTATTCTATTCTATTCTATTCTATT
>WNWU01000003.1:62038229-62051040 GCA_012654045.1 Ptyas mucosa
AATAGAATAGAATAGAATAGAATAGAATAGAATAGAATAGAATAGAACAGAACAGAACAGAATTTTATTTGGCCGTGTGATTAGACACACAAGGAATTTGTCCCCAGTACAGAAGCTCTCAGTGTACATGCAAAGCAACAGCGTAATAATAATTTTAATATTAATACTACCAATAAGATAGGGTAGTAAAGGAGATAATAAGAAGGCTAATAATAATAATACCACAGCCACACCACATGGCTAAATATTCTTAAACATAAAACAATACTATGAGGATTAGATGTCCAACAGAGTGATGACGTGAGGGGAAAAAAAACTGTCTCTGTATCTAGTTGTTTTGGCATAAAATGGTCGTCCGGAATTGAATCAGTTTATGTCCAGGATGTGAGTGGTCTGCAGATATTTTCTCAGCCCTCCTTCTGACCCGGACAATTTTAAATCAATAAAATGAAATAAATAGGACCACGGTAGGGCTTACGATCCTTTCTGGCCTGAAAGAAATAAGCCCAACAAATTAATACGATACAAAAAATGGCTGTTTTTCCTTCCTTCCTCCAAGCTCCAGTAGGGCAAAAGGATTCTCCTTTTGATAAAAGGAAGATTTAAAGCCTTCCCCCCCCCCCTTTTCTTTCCTGCCTACATTTGCAAGCGGTATCAACAGAAGACAATTATGACAGAAGGTTAAACGTGTTTTTTTTCCCTTTAGGTTGGGCAAAGAGCTTTTAATTCCTTATAAAAGCAAAGAGATTGAAAGCAGGAAGGTGGAGAAACCGCTAATGGTAGGAAGGTAACTAAGATGCGGTCTGCCCCTTCTCTCACCACCGTCATCTCCGGGGGTGGGGGAGGATAATAATAAACCATTATTTAATGGATTCTTGAGAACTGAATTCAGGGCAAATCAGCTGATGTTTTGATGGCCGGAAGAGTCAAATTACTTTCAATTGGCTTCTTCTTCTTTTTTTCCCCCCCACGGTAACTTCAAAGCATCCTCCCCCAAAGTACTTTTTCTTTCTGAGCAATTAAAAAAAAGTGGGGGCTGGCTTAATCTACTCTCGAAGAGAATCTATTCCTTTGCTGAAGGTTCTTGAGAGGCCTGGATCAGATCTTGCCTTATTCAGACAAAGAATTCTCTCCTTTGAGTATTTCCTTCCCTTTTTCAGCTGCTTTTAAGTTCCTCCAAGAAAAGGGTTTGAAAAGCTACCAGAATAACAGAGTTGGAAGGGACCTTGGAGGTCTTCTAGTCCAACCCCCTGTTCAGACAGGAGACCCTATACCAGTGATGGCTAACCTTTTCTGGATCGAGCACCCAAAGCACGCACATGCGCAAATGCGTACGCATGTGCCCGAACCCCAAAATGCAATGCATGCATGCCTCCATGAATGCGCCCCACCCCCGTGCATATGTGCGTGACCCCCAGCACGGACCCACGCATGCATGCATGGCCCCCTGCATGCATCCCACGCCCCCTGCATGCACGGTCCCCTCCCCTCATGTGCCCAATTACTTGCACATGCATGGCAGATACCCAAAGACCAGCTGGCTGGCTGGAGTTGCACTCGCATGCACGGCAGAATTGAACTGGGGCGACAGCTCGTGTGCCCACAGAGAGGACACTGAGTGCCACCTCTGGCACACGTGCTATAGGTTCGCCATCACGGCCGTATACCATTTCAGACACATGGTTGTCCAATCTCTTCTTTACGACCCCACAAGTATTGGAGCACCCATAACTTCTGGAGGCAAGTTGCTCCACTGGTTGATTGTTCTCGCTCTCCTGAAATTTCTCCTTAATTTTAGATTGCTTCTCTCCTCGATTGCCGTATTTTCTGGCGTATAAGACTACTTTTTAACACAGGAAAATCCTCTCAAAAGTCGGGAGTCGTCTTATACGCCGGGTATAAGCCTACCGACGCTCTGACTTCCCCAGCTGACTCCCAGTGATGGTGAGCCCCAGCTGTCTGGGGAAGTCGGAGCGTCGGTAATATCCACCTGGATACCTGGGACGGTGGGGGAAGCTCTGCGCAGCAACCAGCTGGGTCCAGCAATAAGCAGCATGCAGCCCTGACAAGATCGGCACAGCTTCCCGAATCTGAGTTGCCGGTGCTGACCGATGACGCTACAGGAGCGCCGACAACATTGAGGGGTAGTCTTATACGGCGAGTATAGCCCAAACCCTATATTTTAATAGGAAAAGTAGGGGGTCATCTTATACGCCCAGTCGTCTTATACACTGGAAAATACGGTAGTTTCCATCCGCTGTTTCTTATCTTACCTTCTGGTGCTTTGGAGAATAGGTTGACTCCTTCTTCTTTGTGGCGACCCCTTAGATCTGTGATGGCGAACCTATGGCAATGGTTGCCCAAAGTGGCAAGTGAAGCATGCATGGCCTTGCCTGTTTGTCTTCCAGGTTTCTGGTGCACATGCGTGCGTGACGATCAGCTGCCCTTGATGCGCTGCAGTGCCGAAAATGGGTGTGCGCATGCGTGCCGGCCAGCTGATGCTAGAACCCAGAAGTTTGGCTTTTCCAGAACGTGATCCTGGCGAGCGCGAGCACGCGCGCACATTATGTTTCCACGCTACCTTTTTGGCACCTGGTGCCGAAAAGGTTTGCCATCACTAGTCATTCTTTTTAGGAGCCTGAGTGGCGTAGCAGGCTAATGCCTCCTATTAAGGCAGCATTTAACATCCAGCTGCCTGCAATTACTGCAAGTTCTAATCTCACCAGGCCCAAGGTTGACTCAGCCTTCCATCCTTTCTAAGGTGGGTAAAATGAGGACCCGGTTTGTGGGGGCAATAAGCTGACTTTGTATAAAATATACAAAAGTATGAAGGCTATTGCTTAACACATTGTAAGCCGCCCTGAGTCTCCGGAGAAGGGCGGCATATAAATATAATTTTTTTTTAAAAAAATCTTTTTCTATTAAACTAGACATACACGATTCCTGCAACTGTTCTTCATATGTTTTAGCCTCCAGCCCCCTAATCATCTTTGTTGCTCTTCTCTGCGCTCTTTCCAGAGTCTCAACATATATATATATATTTATATTGTGGTAACCAAAACGGGATGCAATATTCCAAGTGTGGCCTTACCAAGGCATTATAAAGTGGTATTAACACTTGATGCAGGGGTGGGTTCTAAATTTTTTTACTACCGGTTCTGTGGGTGTGGCTTATTTTTTGGGCGTGGCTTGATGGTCATGTGACAATTATTTAGGTTTTAGCAGAGGTACTGGTCTACCAGGCTTTTAACTGCTTGCAGAGCTGTACCAATCTACCCATTTATTTTTTGCAGGCACTGGTCTATCCATTTATTTTTGCAGGCACTGATCTACTCATGTATTTTTGCAGGCACTGATCTACTCATGTATTTTTGCAGGCAATGGTCTACTCATTTGTTTTCTTTTAACACTGATGAGCTGTAGGGCGGCCCTTTGAAGCCCTGTGGCAAGAGTTTAAACAGTTTTTTTCCCTCTAGCCATCAGCTGGGACTCAGGAGGCAGCAATAGATTGGGGGTGGGGCCAAATAAAAGGTAAGAATAACACGGGGGAGGGGGACGCAGGGGAGGCAGAACCAGTTCGGTGATGTCATATCATCACTGCTACCGGCTCGGGAGAATCGGGCCGAACCGGGAGGAACCCACCACTGACTTCATGTGATCTTGATTCTATCCCTCTGTTAATGTAACCTAGGACTGTGTTGGCTTTTTTGGTAGCTGCAGCACACTACTGGCTCATATTTAAGTGAACATCCGCTAGGATTCCAAAATCCCTTTCACAGTTACTGCTGTTGAACCAAACACCACCTATTCTGCACCTGTGCATTTGGTTTTTCTTGCCTAAATGTAGAACCTTACTTTTTAAACCATTGAACCGCAGAGATCTTTGAAGGGAATCTAACCCGGAAACAATTTGGTCATAAATGCATAAGAAGGCTTCTGCAATTAGAAAGCTAGCTGCCCACGATTGGCAAGGATCTTTTCCTGCCTGGTATGCTCCAGTTTGTAGCAAGCCCCATTTGCTTAGCCCTGGTAGAAAATGGTTCCATCAAATGAGATTCAGAGGGCTGGGAGTGCACAAAAGGAATCTTGTAAAAGAAACCCAGGAAATCTGATGATAATGGCTTCGAACAGCAAGAACGGATTCATTCTGGCATGAAATTCTACGGTCAAGAAATCTTTGCTAGGTCAGCTTCCAAAGTCACATTTCAAAACAGTGATGCATGTTTTTTTTAAAAAATAACCCACTGTACTAGATTTATAGAAGTACCTACACATGCAGGTAGAAGTACATTTAAGGTTACCGAGAAGTGATATAATCTTTAAATGACTCCTGCAAGTAGAAAACTAGCAGCAAAGGCCTAGATAAGAACCTTTGTCCAGGGGTGGGATTGAAAAATTTTAGCAACCAGTTCTGGGATACAAGATCAAGATTCATTTCTCCTATTTCCCAGAGATTCCCCGGTTCACCTGATACGTTTAGCCTTTATTTCCTACTCCAGGACACAGACCCCAACATAACCTTAAAGGTGGCAAAAAATTTTGCTGCAGTCGTGGCTGGGAAAAAACGGGAGAAGAGACGGGTAAGCCCTACGGCAGAGGATTTCTAGTATTGATAGTACAGATTGTATTTGAGGCAGTAGATGGTGCACTGTCACATGATCTATCTATATTTGTAAAACATACTCTCTTTCTATGTGTATTTGATTTGGTCTTCGACCGCAATAAAAGCTTACTTACTTACCTAGCAACCAGTTCTCTGCCCAGTTGCTCGGTGGGCGTGGCCATGGGGGCGTGGCCTAGTCAGCTTCTTGAACCATGGCGGGGGAGGGGGCAATTTCGCCCTCCCCAGGTTCCAGAGGCTTTCCTTGAGACTCGAGGAGGGCGAAAATAGCCTCCCCCAGGCTCCGAAGGCCCTCCAGATGGGGGAACTGGTCCAAACCGGCTGAATCCCACCCCTGCCTTTGTCCCTTTATATGCTGCTTTTCTAACTGCGGGGACATATTTAATTTACAGAAAGAAGCAAAATGACTTAGCTGAGATATAATTAGTATTAACAAGAGGTAATGATTTCTACAATTTGCTTTAATATATATTCTAATCTCAAAGAAGTCAGAGGAGGCAAGGAGTGTGTAGGTGTGTTATTCAAGAATGCTAAGGGTGCAGAAAGCACAGAAAGTTGTTAAACTAGGGACACAACCTCAGATGTTAGATAAAGAGGTGGGATCAAGTACACACAAACCATTAAATGTGAAAAATAAATTAAAACTAAATTAAAATAGTAGAATAAATAAAATCAACGCCAGGATATAAACACTAATCTATTGAGCTGTTATCAAAACGGATGCAAGGATAACCAATTCCAGTTTGATTATATTTTTTTTAATCCGAAAAACAAAGAGCTGGACAAACTGTGCTTAAAATCTGTGGATTAGGAGATTATTAATGAAATCTGGGGGTGTTTAGGGGTGGTCCCTAATCCTCATTTTGAATCCCTCCGGCACTTTCATTTTTTTCATTTGCTAGATTTCTGAAACAGGCCTTGGGAATAACAGAGCTATAAACTGTTCCCTCCTGTAATCTGGAGACTAATAAATGCAAAGATTCATTTCTTTACTTTTTTTTAATTAAGTTTCCTTATCAAATAAAAAGCAGAGAAAAAAACAAGAGTTAGGCAACTAAGAAAAAGAAAGAGAAAAGTGCAAAAGGGAAATAAAGAGTGGTGACTTCCGATTTTCTTCAGCGCAAATATATATATACATGTGTGTGTGTGTGTGTGTGTGTGTGTGTGTGTGTTTTCGTAGATTTTCATGTATAGAGGTATGCAAGTTTTGGTGTATTCGGGTCTTTTCCCGTGTAAGATTGAAAGTATCTTGGCGACGTTTCGACGAGGTCCCACTCGTCATCTTCAGGCTGGAGTCCTCGGCTTTGTGCTTGTGTGAGGAAAGCATGATCGGAGCTGCCGTCTCTATAAATACTGGTGGGGAGGTGTGGGGTGCTGGCTTTGTTGCTATGAGCGGGTTGGTTGCCTGTGTTGCCACATCCTGATTAGCTGATGGAGTTGATGTTTGCAGTTTGCAGAAGTTTACAGCTGACTAATCTGCAAACATCAACTCCATCAGCTAATCAAGATGTAACAACACAGGCAACCAACCCGCTCACAGCAACAAAGCCAGCATCCCACACCTCCCCACCAGTATTTATAGAGAGATGGCAGCTCCGATCACACTCTCCTCGCACAAGCACGAAGTCTGCTTCTTTCTTTACACACACACACACACACACATAAATACAGCTAGTCCTCGATTTATGACTACAATTGAGCCCCAATGTTTCTGTTGCTAAGTAAGACATTTCTTAAGTGAGTTTTCACCCCATCGCCACGGTTGTTAAGTAAATCCCCAAAATTGTTAACACAATTAATTGTTAAGTGAATCTGGGTTCCCAATGGACTTTGCTTGTCAGAAGGTCACAAAATCCCCGGGACGCTGCAACCGTCATAAGTACGAGTCGGTTGCCAAGCGTCCAAATTTTGATCACGTGACCATGATCACGTGACCACATGATGCTGCAATTGTTGTAAGTGTGAAAAGCAGTCATAAGTCACTTTTCTTCAGTGTTCCTTGCAACTTTGGTTACTAGATGACCTCTTGAGGTCTACCTAGGGGTGAAATCCAGCAGGTTCTGACAGGTTCTGGAGAACCGGTAGCAGAAATTTTGAGCAGTTTGGAGAACTGGCAAATATCACCTCTGACTGGCCCCACAGTGGTCTGGGAATGGAAATTTTGCAATATCCTTCCCCTGGAATGGGGTGGGAATGGAGATTTTGCAGTATCCTTCCCCACCAAGCCACGCTAACCAAGACGCACCATGCCCACAAGCCACCTACAGAACCGGTAGTAAAAAAAAAATGGAGTTCACCACTGGGTCTACCTGTATAGGTGCAGAAAACAGTCCTTTCTATCCTGCCATTATCATTGAAAAAACTCCAAAATATTTAGAAAAATCCCCAAGCATTTTGCAGGGCAATATAGAAAAACAGAAGTTTCTCTTTCTTTAGTTTAAAAACTAAAGGAAGTCTAAAGGATCCCACTTTCTCCATCTTTCTTTTGCTACAATTTTATTTTCATTCATTAAGTTAAAAAAAAAAACCAATCAGAAAAACTGAACGCAGAGAGGGGAAGAAATAGAATACGGATAATATAATTGCATACATAGCAATATAATCCCCGATTTATTGATGTTGTCATTGGCCTTTTACATTTTTTTTAATTAACGTTATTGCTTTTGAAAGGTGGATTCCAAAGATGAGATTGGTGATTAAAAACAATTAAAAGAAAAAGAGAATAAAATGTTTGTGTCTATAAGGAAAAAAACATCAAGCATCCCCTATTTTTTCCCCAAAAGCTAACAGCTAAATAAATATTTTTATAGGTAGCCCTCACTTACTGGCCACTCATTCAATGACTGCGAGATATATGAAACTGAGACCATCACAGCATCCAAGTGGTACCAAGATTGTAATCTGTGACCTTTCTAGCCAACTCCCAACAAGCAAAAGTCAATGGGGAAGCCAGCAGGAAAACGCAAACTGCAATCGTGTGACATCACAGCTAACACCAGAACTGGTGCTGGCGTTACTGAGCAATAATAAGTCATGTGCTGGTGCCAGGGGTGGGTTCTAAATATTTTTACTACCGGTTCTGTGGGTGTGGCTTATTTTGTGGGTGTGGCTTATTTTGTGGGTGTGGCTTGGTGGTCATGTGACGATTTAGGATTTAGCAGAGGTACTGGTCTACCAGGCTTTTAACTGCTTGCAGAGCTGTACTGGTCTACCCATTTATTTTTGCAGGCACTGGTCTACCCATTTATTTTTGCAGACACTGGTCTACTCATTTGTTTTCTTTTAACACTGATCATCTGTAGGGCGGCCCTTTGAAGCCCCACGGCAAGAATTTAAACAGTTTTTTTCCCTCTAGCCATCAGCTGGGACTCAGGAGGCAGCAATAGATTGGGGGTGGGGCCAAATAAAAGGTAAGAATAACGCGGGGGGTGGGGGGGCAGCGGGGCAGAACCGGTTCGGTGACGTCATATCATCACTGCTACCGGCTCGGCCGAACCGGACCGGGAGGTACCCACCGCTGGTTGCTGCCCCACTTTACAAATGCATCACTTAGTGATGGAATTCCAAGGACCGCCCATAAAATTAATAAATAAAATTAATAGTAGGCCTGGATTTGTCCTCAGTGCAAACCTGATTTTGCAATTAAATGTGGAAACGAGGTGACAAGCAGTATACCAAAAAGCTTTCTTAGTTCACACTCCCACGAACCATCACTGGAGATTTTAAAGAAAAAATTAGAAAACCAATTGTCTGGAACAGTATAGGGCTGGGATGGCGAACCTATGGCATGTGTGCCGGAAGTGGCATGTAGAGCCATCTCTCCAGGCATGCCAGCCATTACCCGTTGCTCTTCCAGGTTCCGGCACGCACATGCATACCAGTCAGCTGGTCTTCGCGTGCACAGGAGTGCAAGAAACCGGACGAGCAGCTCCCTGGAGTGCATGCACACACCGGGAAGCTGAGTTTCCAGTTTCTGGCATGTACATGCGTGCTGGCCAGCTGGTCTTCACACATGCATGTGCACCAGAAACCGGAAGACCAGGTGACTGGCGCGCAAGCGTGTGCCGGAAACCGGAAGCTGAGCTTCCGAAAGTGCACATGCGCGCCAGGGAACTGCTCTTCCAGTTTCCGGCACTTCCCCTCACGCACGTATGCGCTCCTGTTTTGGAACTCGGTGCCGAAAAGGTTTGCCAACCCTGGTATAGGGTCTCCTGTTTGAGCCAGGGGTTGAACTAGAAGTCCTTCAAGGTCCTTTCTAACTGTCCCTTTCTTAACGACTGTCCCTTTCTGAAGCTTTGCAGCCTATCTTTGAGCTTCAGTTGGTGACAGCCAGCCTTATCAAGGAAATGGACATAAAGAGGCTTGTCACATTATTGTCAGAGACACCTGCCTGCTTACTCATAGTTTTCTATTTTTACTCTGGTTCTGACCTGGTTTTGCCAAAGCAGATCGTCCCCTTGAAAAGATGGATGAGAATTGGAGAGTCTTGAGTCCTCCTCCATCTCGTGCTAGAAAGCCTTGAGGAGATGAGACAGGACTTATGAGCCCCAACCTGAATCCTTTCCTTTCTCTCTCCAAGCCGAAGTTGCCATTTTCCCATGGAAACAAAATTCCTACAATTAACTCTTTTTAGGAAGTCAAGCAAACATTTAAATAGTGAAAATGGATTTCCCTTATCTAAATGAACTGTTCTCCTTTGGGGTTCTTTTTTATTTTGTTTAATTTTTAATAACATTTACAGCAAAGAAAATAGATCTTGGGGTCTTATTCTGCCTAAAATTCTAAAATAGGGGAATAAGTTTCTGGGGGAAGCTAATAGGTGATTGATTGATTGATTGAATGGGTGACTGGTTGAAATTCATAATGTTTTTGATTTGCTATGCAGTTAACATCCATTGAGGACCTGTATACTGCACGAGTCAAAAGGAGGGCTGTGAAAATATTTACAGACCCCTCGCATCCTGGACATAAACAGTTTGAACTCCTACCCTCAAAACGATGCTATAGAGCATTGCACACCAGAACAACTAAACACAAGGACAGTTTTTCCCCGAACACCATCACTCTGCTAAACAAATACTTCCCTCAACACTATCAAACTATTTACTAAGTCTGCACTACTATTAATCTTCTCAGCATTCCCACCACCCATCTCCTTCCACTTATGACTGTATGACTGTAACTTTGTTGCTTGTATCCTTACGATTTATATTGTTTCCTAGTATGATTTGATTGCTTATTTGTACCCTATGACTATCATTAAGTGTTGTACCTTCTGATTCTTGACGAATGTATCTTGTCTTTTTATGTACATTGAGAGCATATGCACCAAGACAAATTCCTTGTGTGCCCAATCACACTTGGCCAATAAAAAATTCTATTCTATTCTATTAACATAGATTGGTGGCTGATTGACACCATATCCATGCCCAAGATTAGTCTACTTTTTCTTCTTTATTTCCTGTTTTACTAATTTGGGTGTTGAGACAGAACTTTGTATCTTCTTCAACACCTGAAGCAGGAAAAGAGAAGGAAAAGGAAAAGGCAGGAGGAGAAGGAGGGGAGGGGAAGGGAGGAGGGAGAGGGAGAGGCAGAAGGAGAGGCAGAGATAGGGTGGGGATGAAGGAGGAGGAGGAGGAGGAGGAGGAGGAGGAGGAAGAGGAAGAGGACTAACCTTGGGCATGCATATGGTGGCAACCAGCCACAAACCCATCTTACTTCAACCATGGTTTATCCAACTAACCCAAGGCAACAGCAAACCTCTTCCATAATATTGGTAAGAAAACAACACAGACACACCTGTCAGCGTTCAACAACATTCAAAATAACTCAAGAGAGCTAATTTGGTGTAGTAGTTAAGATGCTGGGCTTGAAATTAGAAGACCAGGCAGTCTACTTAAGGTCCTCCCTTAGACACCAAAGGTGGCTGGATGGTTTTGGACCAACACCTCCATCCCTCCCTTCCCCACCCCTCTCTCTCCCTCCCTCCCCCTTCACTCTCTCTCTCTCAGCCCTACCCACCTCACAGGGTGGTGGTTGTGGGGAAAATAGGAAGTAGGAACATTAGCTAGACTGTCTTGAGTCAGTCAAAATAAAAGTGGGATTAAAAAACTAATAAGAAGAAAGCCTTTATTTTTAAGATGCATTAAGTGGACCTGATTATGAACCCCCAATAGAGATCTGATGGGGGACAATTAAGTAGTAAAAGGCAGATTAATTAATTGTCACTGTTGGTTGTTTGCTCTTTTGCTGATTTGCCTGAAAAGTTCAAATTTATCTTTCAATTAGGGTGTTTTTCTTTTTTATTGTTTAGTATTAAAAGGGGGGGGGGACAGATAATTCCTTGCCGAATGAAGTTTTTATTTACTTCCTGTACATTTCAGAGTGCATTTCATCTTGATGTAGTCTTTAAATGAATAAGCTTCCTTAAACGTATATTCACACAAAACAATCACATCACACTACACTATACCACAATCAATAGGTTAGTCGTAAAATACGGGCGGCAGGAAAATGCCATCTTATTTATTTTCCTTCTGATGCCGTGTTCCACTATTTCTCCAATAGTTAACAACACAAATGCACATAAAATATATCCAGGGTAAACCAAATTAAGCAATTATTTAAAAAAAGAAAGAAATCAAATTAAATTAAAAACCTTCCCAGCAATGGTAACAAAAACAATTGATAGATGGATTTTACCGTTTTTGTAGGCCAAAAAGATTCTGTGAGAAATCCAACAAGTTAAAATGGTAAAAGCAACAATAGAAATCAATCCAAATACTGAAAAAGTAACCCTAATAAGGAATCAGCCTTCTTGCAAGCTGGATGTGGGTAAACTTTAACTAGAATTGAAAACCTGAGGAGATAAAACTTTCAAGATCTTCTAAGAATCATGAAGGAAGGATATTTAAGGACCTCTGCATGAAGAGTTACAAGGTCTGGGGGCTATGGAGGAGGAGGAGGAGGAGGAGGAGGATATCAGTGGTGGGTATTGGTAGTGGCTGCAGCGGGAGGCTCTGCCCACCCACTCGCACGTCATCATGGATGCTCTGCGCATACGCGCACTCCCAATTCTGAACCGGTAGCGAAGGTAAGCGGAATTCACTACTGAACCATATATACAATTCCAAAGCTTCATTCAAAAGACAGAAAACATCATCTAATTAACATCAAAAGTCTTCTAGAACAATACTACCTTCACTGATTTCCAGAAAGTTATAAAAGATGGAGTAAGTCTATGTTCAAATGGGACAGTAATCAAACAAAGTCAGAGAAAACACGTCACCAGCCATCAGCAATCCTCACACTGAAAATCACCCAAAGCATCTTCTGGAATGGGTTGAGTCCAGCTGGAGAATAACAATAGCACTTAGACTTATATACTGCTTCACAGTGCTTTACAGCCCTCTCTTAAGCTAACTTAACAACTGTTGCAAGTAAGGTTGTAAAATGGGGCAAAGCTCACTTAACAACTGTCCGCTTAGCAACCAAAAATTTGAGCTCAATTGTGGTCATAGGTCAGGGACTACAGACAGACAGACAGACACAGACAGACAGACAGACAGATTGTGTGGATGGGTGGGTGGGTAGATGGATGGATAGATAGATGATAGATAGATAGATAGGTGGTTGGTTGGACTGAGATAGAGAAGTAGAGAGATGGATGAACAGACACAGATAGACAAAGATAGAGGGATGGATGGATTGAGATAGAGACAGAGATAGTGGGATGGATGGATGGAGAGAGAGAGGGAAAAAAGAGAGAGCCTTGGTGCCGCAGCAGACTAAAGTGCTGTTAAGTAACACCACCTGCCTGCAATTACTGCAAGTTCGAATCTCACCAGGCTCAAGGTTGACTCAGCCTTCCATCCTTTCGAGGGAGGTCAAATGAGGACCCGGATTGTGGGGGCAATAAGCTGACTTTGTATAAAATAGAACACCGCTTGGGGGGCGGCGAAAGGCCTACTAAGCAGATATATACAAAAGTATGAAGGTTATTGCTTAATGCATTGTAAGCCGCCCTGAGTCTCCGGAGAAGGGCGGCATATAAATCAAACAAACAAACAAACAAACAAACAAATAAATAAATAAGAGATAAACAGAGATAGAGATGGATTGAGATAGAGATAGAGAGATGGAAAGATAGATAGATAGATAGATAGATAGATAGATAGATAGATAGATAGA
>WNWU01000003.1:62051050-62093793 GCA_012654045.1 Ptyas mucosa
AGATAGATAGATAGATAGATAGATAGATAGATAGATAGATAGATAGATAGATAGTAGATAAATAGATAAATAGATAGATACATACTGTAGGTAGGCAGACAGACAGACAGACAGACAGACAGACAGACAGACAGACAGACAGACAGACTAGTACTTCCTCAATGGATTTTCTCTCGATTCCTTTGATGCTGGTTGGGCAACAGCCAGAAAATACAGCGGGGGGCGGGGGGAAGCTATATCACAAACACAAGACAAAGTGACAAACACACACACACACACACACCAGTGCTTGCAATTCAGTTTGAAATACTACCCATTTGGCAGTCTCTATCAGAAGTGGGTAAAAAAACCTCCCAGGCTTCTTGTATTTTTTAATATCCACAGGCCAATAACAGGGAAGCTGAGCTCCACTAGTTTACATTTGCCCATCAAGGAGGCCATTCGGTCCCTCTTCCCTGCGAGGGTGCAGGTGAGGACGGATGCCTTCTCCTCCACCGTGCGGTTCTGAGCAGTGGTGGGTTGCTACCGGTTTGCTCTGGATCAGACGAACGAACTGGTAACGGCGGCGGCGGGAGGCTCCGCCCACCCACCCAGATGTCTCTGCGCATGCGAGCAAACCGGTAGCGGCGGGATTTTAATCCCACTACTGGTTGTGAGCGACCACAACCCTCCCCTTTTGATTTCCCTCCACTTCCCTCCGCACCAAGTTGCTCAAATAAGAAAAAATGCCGTTTCAAACTGAATCTGATCCTCTAACATACGTTGGTTGCTCTCTGAAAGGTGTCCTGGATTATGATTAATACAGTGAATGGCTGGCGCCTAATCGAGGCGATGCTTCTCGATACAGCAGGCCAAGCGGCCCAGCGTTTCAGGCAGTAAAAATGAAGGAAGGCAGAGAAAGAGTCATTTCGTCAATGAAACACTCGGCGCTCTTTTGCTTTACGCGACGCTGCTGCTGTTTTAATGGCTCTCTGGTGGCGTTGTTAATCTGCAGGGAACCAAATTTTATTTTCTAAACAACTAGCCTTAGAAATTATTCTAATTAAATACAACCCTTTCATGTGCATAACATTATTTTGCATAAGTTGTTTTTTTTTAAGGACTCGGAATAATTTACTAATCACAGAAAAAACCCGCAGTGATATTGGGGAATCTAAATATATTCCCTGCAATTCTGACTAAGATTCCTCCTCCTCCTCCTCCTCCTCCTCCTCCTCCTCCTCCTCCTCCTCCTCCTCCTCCTCCTCCTTCTCCTCTTCCTCCTCCTCTTGTTCCTTCTCCTCCTTCTCCTTCTCCTCTTCCTCCTCCTCTTGTTCCTCCTCCTCTTCCTCCTGTTCCTCCTCCTCCTCCTCCTTTCTTCTTCCTCTTCCTCTTCCACTTCCTCCTCCTCTTCCTCCTCCACCACCTCTTCCTCCCTCCTCCTCCTCCTCCTCCTTCTCCTCCTCCTCCTCTTCCTCCTCCTCCACCTCTTCTTCCCTCCTCCTCCTCCTCCTCCTCTTCCTCCTTTCTTCTTCTTTCTTCTTCTTTCTACTTCTGAAACAAAGCTGGGAGGGGTGGCTAATGCAAGTAGTCCTTGACTTACAACCATTCATTTAGTGACCATTTGACGTTATAAATATACACTGAAAAGGGTCTTACTACTGATCCTCACCATGGTCACATGACTAAAATTCAAGTGCTTGGCAAGTGGCATGTATTTATGATGGTTGCAATGGATCATGTGATCAGCATCTGCCTTCTTCCCAGCCAGTTTCCAACAAATAAAGTAAATAAGGAAAGCCATATTCACAGCTATGAAATTAATTTAACAACTGCAATGATTCACTTAATAACTTAATTCACTTAATGGCAAACAAACCCCATGTATTCTTACATTGCCTTAATACTCGTTCCCCCTTTTACCTATAAAGCAATCTAAATTCCTATTTATTGGGCTACCACTATCATCATTACAATCTTTAAAAAAGACAATGTGAATGAGCCCAGAAAAAGAATAATTATTCAAGCACGCTAAGACCATTTCAGCAAATCTTATATGCCTGGAATCTGGACTAGATACCGTAGGGCTGGTCGGAAGAAGAGAATTGTCTGATTGAGAAACAAGCAGATTTAGAGCAGAATATTCAACTACAGTTCAAGCTTCCTATAGTACCTGAAGAAAAGGACCAGGGGAGACAGGATGGCAGTCTTCCAATATTTGAGGGGCTGCCACAGAGAAGGGGTCAAGCTATTTTCCAAAGCAGCTGAAGGCCAGACAAGGAAGAATGGATGGAAACTGAACAAGGAGAGATTCAACCAGGAAATAAGGAGAAATTTTCTGACAGTGAGAACAATCAACCAGTGGAACAGAAGTTGCCTTCTGAAGTTGTGGGAGCTTCATCACTGGAGGCTCTTAAGAAGAGATTGGACTGGCATTTGTCAGAGATGGTGTAGGGTCTCCTGCTTGGGGGGGGTTGGACTAGAAGATGACCTACAAGGTCCTTTCCAACTCTGTTAATCTGTAAACGCCTCTACTGTATCTGTTAAAGAACCTACCACAGGAACGCAAACATTAGTAAACCCAGGTGTAGGATATGTCAGACCACATCCTAGTACCTCAAGGTGGTTCTGCATTTACATACCTTTCTTTAAATGAACTTTAAAGTCCACCTCTAGATAAATCTTATAGGGAAAAAAACTGAGCTTTCTCCCATAAAGAAAGATTTGCTCATCTCCAAGCTCCTTGTGAAGACATAGACGATGCAGCCCTCAGGGGCAAATCTCTAATTCTATTCCCAACTCCAGAAGCAGTTAAGGAGACCTGTTTACTGTTTGTCCCCTCTCCCAAATTTCATTTTTGACTGTCAGGTACCTGCCCAACGTGCTTTGCTTAGATATAGCTTGTCATTAATTACTTTATGCTGGTGATGCAGAGATTGTATCACAGGTCTCAATTGAACTCAGGAGAGCCTTGAGAATCTTCACTGAAAGCTGCCCCGATAACCATTTTCTGGTTAATTACTGGAAGGTAAAGATAATTGCATTTGCCCCAATGAGTAAAGGGACATATCTAAGGTAATATAATTGAGCATATCTGATGGGGAGGGGTTAATTGCTTCGGGTAGGAAAAGGGCCTTGAGGTTCAGGGTTGGCAGCATAGGAAAATACAGCAGATCTAACATTCTTCGTTTGAAAGGATGGCAATGGACTATTTGAGATTACAATAACAGAATAACAGAGTTGAAAAGGACCTTGGAGCAGGGATGAAATCCAGCAGGTTCTGACAGGTTCTGGAGAACCGGAAGCAGAAATTTTGAGCAGTTCGGAGAACCGGTAGCGGAAATTTTGAGTAGTTTGGAGAATCGGCAAATACCACCTCTGGCTGGCCTCAGAGAGGGGTGGGAATGGAGATTTTGCAATATCCTTCCCCCGGGAGTGGGGAGGGAATGGAGATTTTGCAGTATCCTTCCCCTGCCACTTCCACCAAGCCATACCCACCAAACCACACCATGCCCACCAAGCCACATCTACAGAACCGGTAGTAAAAAAATTTGGATTTCACCATTGCCATGGAGGTCTTCTAGTCCAACCTCCTGCTCAGGCAGGTAACCCTGTACCATTTTTTAAAATATTTATTTATTTTAAATACAAGTAATTTATTTAACATATATGTACCAGGGGTGGGTTCTAAATTTTTTTACTACTGGTTCTGTGGGAGTGGCTTATTTTGTGGGCGTGGCTTGGTGGTCATGTGACAATTATTTAGGATTTAGCAGATGTACTGGTCTACCAGGCTTTTAACTGCTTGCAGAGCTGTACCGATCTACCCATTTATTTTTTGCAGGCACCGGTCTACTCATTTGTTTTCTTTTAACACTGATCAGCTGGAGGGCGGCCCTTTGAAGCCCTGCGGCACGAGTTTAAACAGGTTTTTTCCCTCTAGCCATCAGCTGGGACTCAGGAGGCAGCAATAGATTGGGGGTGGGGCCAAATAAAAGGTAAGAATAACGTGGGGGGTGAGGATGCGGGGGCGCTGGGGTGGTGGTGGCAGGGAAGAACCGGTTTGGTGATGTCATATCGTCACCACTACCGGCTTGGGGGAATTGGGCCGAACCGGGAGGCACCCACTGATACGTACACATCTAAATACATTAAAAAAAAATTACAAATAATACAGTGCACCCCCAGCCCTGGAGACCATTTTTTCCCCTTATATTTCTTCTTCTATAACAGCTAAAAAATATACAATATATTCTAATTGTGCCCTTATCCCCTCCAAAATAACATATATTCTTGAGTAGGTTTATTCCCTTTGCCTTCCACTAACACTGATTTTATAAAATCCCCCCTGCTTCATTATAATTGTTTGCTTTGATCATCCCTTTCTTAAATTTAATTTCTGTTGTTAATTTATCATTTGTTGCCATACTCCAAATTTCATTATACCATTCATTTCTTTGAATATCCCAATTTCACCCCCAATATTTAGCCATCACTAATCTAGCTGCCACTATCAAATTTACAATCATTTCCTTTTTTGTTTCATTTATGTCCCGTTGTTCCAGCAACAATAATGCAATTATCGGTGACATATCTAAATTTACATTCAAAAGTGCTCTAATTTCTCTAAACACCATGTCCCATATTTTTTGTGCACTATCACAATCCCACCACATGTGTTTATATGTTCCGACCTCTTTCTTGCACCTCCAACAAATATTTGTATATTTACCATCTATTTGATTTAGTTTACGTGGTTAAGTATCACCTCCATATCACTTTATATCCATTTTCCTTAACTCTAACTGACATATTCTTATAAACTCTTCTATTCCAAATATTTTTCCAATCACTATCATTTATTTCTCCTAAATCTGATTCCCTAACCCTAACCCTAACCCTAACCCTAACCCTGTACCATTTTAGACAAATGGTTGTCCAATCTCTTCTTAAAAACTTCTAGTGTTGGAGCATTTACAACTTCTGGAGGCAAGTTGTTCCACTGATTAATTGTTCTCACTGTCAGGAAATTTCTCCTTAATTCTAGGTTGCTTCTCTCCTTGATCAGTTTCCATTCATTGCTTTTTGTCCTGCCTTCAGGTGCTTTGGAGCAGAGGGTCACCAACCTTTTGGACCTCAGGGACCACTAAATTCATAATTTTAAATCCCACGAACCACTAATATATACATACATACATACATACATATATATATAGATATATTCGATTTATATGCCGCCCTTGCCTGGAGACTCAGGGCGGCTTACAATGCGTTAAGCAATAGCCTTCATACTTTTGTATATACCTGCTTAGTAGGGCTTTCGGGCCCCCCCCAGTGGTGTTCTTTTTTATACAAAGTCAGCTTATTGCCCCCGCAAACCAGGTCCTCATTTTACATACCTTGGAAGGATGGAAGGCTGAGTCAACCTTGAACCTGGTGAGATTCGAATTTGCAGTAATTGCAGGCAGCTGGTGTTACTTAACAGCACTTTAACCTGCTGTGCCACCAAGGCTCTGTGTTTCCCCAAAAATAAGACCCTGTCTTATATTTTTTTGACCCCTGAAATAAGCACTTGGCCTTATTTTCGGGGAGGTCTTATTATTTTGAGGCGTATGGAGCAAGATGGGGCTCTTACCATTTTACCTGATTTCCAGCTCTGTCTCCCTAACCAGAGGACATGGCAGGGACTGGCTGCACACACGTTTAAATATTTTTTTTGGGGGGGGGTGGTATTTTAGCACATGTCCTCAAAAGCCCAATTGGGTTTGTTTTCAGGGGATGTCTTATTTTCAGGGAAACAGAGTATGAATTTTTTAAAAAGATAAATAATATTTAGTGCAATATAAAAAAATGCAAATAATTTTTCAGCGGACCACCAAAATTTTCTCACAGACCACCAGTGGTCCACGGACCACCAGTTGGTGACTGCTGCTTTGGAGAATAGCTTGACTCCCTCTTCTTTGTGGCAGCCCCTGAGATATTGGAACATTGCTATCCTGTCACCATTAGCTCTCCTTTTCATTAAACTAGACATACCCAATTCCTGCAACCGTTCTTCATATGTTTTAGCCTCCAGTCCCCTAATCATTTTTGTTGCTTTTCTTGTGCTCTTTCTAGAATCTCAGCATCTTTTTTTTTTTTACATTGTGGAGACCAAACTGGATGCAGTATTCCAAGTGTGTCGGCTGAGATCCCATATGGTGCTGAGTTGAGACCTGACTGCAGGCATTCCTGTTTAGAAACATCGCAATGCAATTTTGAGAGGACTTTATTTCAGATTCTCAAACCTGGCTGTTTTTCATGCTGGCTTGGGAATTCTGGGAGCTGAAGTCCATAAAATAGAACAGAATAACAGAGTTGGAAGTCTTCTAGTCCAACCTATATCATTTCTGACAAGTGGCTGTCCAATCTCTTCTTGAAAACTTCCAGTGATGAAGCAGCGACAACTTTTGAAAGCAAGCGGTTCCATTGATCGTTCTCACTGTCAGAAAACTTTCCTTATTTTTAGGTTAAACAGTGTTGGCTACCCCTGGTCTACAGCTTGATTTTGTGCCAAAACTACAAGGCTTAAATGTGGCTCCTAATGAGATAATAACGTCTCTTTTGACGTAGTGTCCCTATTTACATCCAATTTTTCTGGTAGTGAATTGCAACTGTGGCGGAAAGCTGTAGGGCCCTGGCAAAGAAATTAAATCTCTATTGAGAGATACTTTTTTATACAAAGTCAGCTTATTGCTCTTGGATACCCCAAATTGTTGCACATACTTTGGGGTGTCTCTATGTACTTGTGAAGCAAGGTAGAGAAAGGGAGAGTTGTGCAATTTATATCTCCAAATAGTATTGCTACGTCGTAGAGTGCAAAAATCATTAGAAAATGAAAACCTGAAGATTGCAGGTTTCTGGTGCGTATGAGCATTTTATGGTGGGATATTTCTTTCTCTCTTCTTTTATTCCTTTTATCAACAGAAAAGTCTGGAGAACACATTTACTCTACGTATATTCATACATACAAATGGGATTTGCAGCATTGTAATTTTAACAACGGCTATCAATTGCAGCTTATTTTACCTTCCAATAAACACCTATTTTCCCCTATTCAGCCCTCCTTAGAGCAGGTAATGATAGACGCTAAGGATGTTTGTTTATCCTAAAATCAGGCTTGGATTGAACAGCCCATCCAATATTTCATGTTCTAGAGTTATTTTTAGGCCAGTTCAGAGTGGTGAAAGGAGGAATCACATTCCAATTGCTTTGATCTCCTTTTCTTTACGCCAACTGAAAAGAAACTTAGAGCAAAACTGCTGAATTTGCTTCCAAATTTCTAAAATGGATGCCACATCGCCTTCTTCTCCACTGTCTTAACTGGTTTTGATAGACTAGGTTTATCTCATTGAAAACTTTCCAACCTTTTGGCTGGAATCTACTGTATTTTTCGGAGTATAAGACGCATCTCCCCCCCCCCCCCAAAAGGGTGAAAATCTGGGTGTGTCTTATACTCCGAATGTAGCCCTGCCCAGCTTCACAAACGGAGATTTCAGAGGCTGAAAGAAGCCTTTTATCTAAAATAATATGGCAAGCAGCAAAAGAAGAATCAGTAAAGGTTCTAACCAAACTATGCCAACAAATCTGGGGAATGACACAATAACCAACAGATCGGAAGAGGTTAATCTACATAGCAATACCAAAGAAAGGAGATTGAACAGAGTACAGATAGTCCTTCAGAATAAAAGCCTCTGAAAGAAGCTTCAGAAAAAAAGCCTTTTTTTTTTTCTGACGCTCTGTTTCGGAGGCTTTCAGAGGCAGAAAACAAAGTTTTTTCTGAAACAGAGTTTCAGAAGTTTCAAGGTAGAAAAAAAAAGCAAGGCACAGAGCTCACAACCAACAAACCTGTTGCTAAAATTCACCTCTGGAAACAGCTGATCAGGGGTATTCCACGAGGCCGATCCACCTACCAATCAGCTTTTTTCTTATTTTCCTCCCCAAAAACTAAGGTGCGTCTTATATTCCGGTGCGTCTTATATTCAGAAAAATATGGTAGTTTTGGATCCCCAAATCCAAAACTTTTTCGTTGACATCTAGTTATTTATTTGTTTGTTTGTTTGTTTGTTTTTGTTTCTTTGTTTGTTTGTCAAACACGTACAAGATAGCAAGCATAGGCATGAGCATAAATATACACAAAGGAAGTAAGTACAGATAAACGGGGACAGTAAGACAGGGACGGTAAGCACTCTGGTGCGCTTATGCATGCCCCCTTTACAGACCTCTTAGGAATGGGGTGAGGTCCACAGTGGACAGTTTAAGGTTGAAGCTGTGAGGGTTTGAGGTTGTAACAACGGAGTCGGGTAGAGCACTCCAGGTATTGACCACTCTGTTGATGAAGTCGTATTTTCTGCAATCGAGTTTGGAGCGGTTTACCTTGCGTTTGTATCGATTGTTTGCCCGTGTATTTTTGCGGTTGAAGCTGAAGAAGTCATTGACAGGTAAGATGTTGTAGCAGACAATTTTGTGTACTGTGCTTAGATCGGACCGCAGGCGGCACAGTTCCAGATTGTCCAAGCTCAGAATTTCAAGTCTGGTGGCATAAGGGATTCTGTTGCGAGTAGAGGAGTGGAGTAGAGGAGTAGAGGACTGAAGTACTTTTCCCATTTTGATCACCATATTATAAAAAAAGATGTCGAGTCTTTGGAAAGAGTGCAGAAAAGAGCAAGGAGCTGAAGATTAAAACATATAAACAACAGGTGCAGGAATTGGGTATGCGGTGGCTCAGTGGTTAAGATGCTGAGCTTGTCGATCGAAAGGTTGGCAGTTCAGTGGTTCGAATCCCTAGTGCCGCGTAATGGGGTGAGCTCCCGTTACTTGTCCCAGCTTCTGCTAACCTAGCAGTTCAAAAGCACGTAAAAAATGCGACTAGAAAAAATAGGGACCACCTTTGGTGGGAAGGTAACAGTGTTCCGTGCGCATTTGTCATTTAAACATGCCGGCCACATGACCACGGAGACGTCTTCGGACAGTGTTGGCTCTTCAGCTTTGAAACGGAGATGAGCACCGCTACCTAGAGTCGGGAATGAATAGCACATATGTGCGAGGGGAACCTTTACCTTTACCTAGTTTAATGAAGAGAAGGACTAGGGGTGAGATGATAACAGTATTCCAATATTTGAGGGGCTGCCATGAAGAAGCAGGGGTCAACCTGTTTTTCCAAAGCACCAGAAGGCACGACAAGAAACAATGAATGGAAACTAATCAAAGAGAGAAGCAACCTGGATTCGCAGTTATCCTTAGTGGACCATCTTATGGCCGTGACCAGGGCGGCTTTTGCACAGGTTTGCCTGGTGCGCCAGTTACGTCCTTTCCTAGACAGGGATGCCCTCCGTACAGTCACCCAAGCTCTTCTCATCTCTCGTTTGGACTACTGTAATGCCCTCTACATGGGGCTGCCCTTGGGGTGTACCCGGAGGTTCCGGCTGGTCCAGAATGTGGCCACGTGGGTTGTTACAGGAGTTTCCCGTTACTCTCGTGCAACACCTCTCCTGCGCGAGCTGCACTGGTTACCGGTGGTCCTTCGGATTCGCTTCAAGGTGCTGGTACTTACCTATGAAGCCCTACATGGCATGGGCCCAGGGTATTTACAGGACCACCTTCTCCCTGCCTCCCACCGCCCTTTGCACTCACATAGGACTGCCCTCCTCCGGGTGCCATCGACCAGACAATGTCGGCTGGCGGCGCCCAGGATGAGGGTGTTCTCTGTGGCCGCACCGACCCTCTGAAATGGGTTACCCACGGAGCTCTGGACGGCCCCCGACCTCCGTTCTTTCCGCCGAGAGCTGAAGACATGGCTTTTCCAACAAATTTGCTGATCTGATGGGTGGTTTTTAATTGGATCGATTTTAAATTGATTGTTTGTGTAGTTGTTTTTACTGTTTTACCGTTTTCATTGTCTTAATTTCGGTAAGCCGCCCCGAGTCCCTTGGGAGAAGGGCAGCATATAAGTATAATAAAATGAATAAATAAATAAATAACCTAGAACTAAGGGGAAATTTCCTAACAGTGAGGACAATTAACCTTTTGAAATTATGAGTGCTCCATCGTTGGAGTCTTTTAAGAAGAGATTGGACAGCCACTTGTCTGGAATGCTATAGGGTCTCCTGCTTGTGCAGAGGGTTGGACTAGATGACCTCCAAGGTCCCTTCCAACTCTGTTAGTTTGTCTGTTCCATTTTTTCCCCCATCTGTCAGTAAACTTGAGTTATATATGATGTGTGTGTGTGTTTATTGGCTTGAATTCCATAAAAAATATCAAGGAGTATCTCTCATTTATTTATTGATCCTGCCACTGGGCTCCTTCTGTGGAAGGCTGATTATAACCTGCTGAATAACAGAAACGATGTTGTAAAAATAACAATGCAGCTTTGAGTATCTCCTTCCTTGTTAGTCGCAGCAGCCTCCTTTCCTCAAACCTTCATTTTTGTCTCTTCGGTTCTTTCATCACAGAGATGTCAGTTTCTCTCACACCCTTCTTGCTTTCAGATCTTATACTGCAAGAGGCTCCGGTGGTTAGTTCAATATTCCGTCTGTAAGAAAAAGTCGAGTTGTTTGAAGAGTTAGAGTCTCTGGGAAAGCATGGAAGGCTAGAAAAGGTGGAAGGAAAAAGAAGAAGAGGATGGCAGGAATAAAGGAGAGGGACAAAGTGACAGGGTTGATGGGTGAGTCTTTGTTAAGCTGAAAGAGGATAAATAAGGATACAATGTCAAGGGGGGAAATTATATAGTCACTAGAAGTGAAATTGATATCACATAATCAGTCAGTCAATCAATCAATCAAGCAAGCAATGTGGGTGAAAACCATTTACTGAGAGTAAATGTTGAATTTATATCTGTTTTTTGAAGAACTGCATAGCTCTACATCTACAATCCTCCTTCTCCGTGGCGCAATGATTATAATGCAGTACTGCAGGCTACTTCTGTTGACTGCTGGCTGCCTGCAATTTGGCAGTTCAAATCTCACCAGGCTCAAGGTTGACTCAGCCTTCCATCCTTCCGAGGTCGGTAAAATGAGGACCCAGATTGTTGGGGGCAATAGGCTGACTCTGTAAACTGCTTAGAGAGAGCTGTAAAGGCACTGTGAAGCAGTATATAAGTTTAAGTGCTATTGCTATTCTGTTCCAAAATAAAATAATTTCTCCCAATATTAATAATTTCCTCCTCCTCCTCCTCCCTCCTTTCCCATCTCCCTCTCTCCCTCTCCCTCCTCCTCTTCCTTTTAAAAGAAGCCTTGGTGGCGCAGCAGACTAAAGCACTGTTAAGTAACACCAGCTGTCTGCAATTACTGCAAGTTCAAATCTCACCAGGCTCAAGGTTGACTCAGCCTTCCATCCTTTTGAGGTAGGTAAAATGAGGACCCAGTTTGTGGGGACAATAATCTGACTTTGTATAAAAAAGATCACCGCTTGGGGGGGCCAAAAGCCCTACTAAGCAGATATATACAAAAGTATGAAGGCTATTGCTTAACGCATTGCAAGCCGCCCTGAGTCTCCGGAGAAGGGCGGCATATAAATCGAATCAATCAATCAATCAAACAAACAATCAATCAATCAATCTATGGTTAAAACCACCAAAATTAATCAAGGTGAAGTGTTGATATTCAAATATACTACTGGTAGTAGGACCTGTTTTAGGACCTCGTTCCAGAGCACGATACCATAGTCTCTTGAGACTGAAGGATGCCAAAGAGGACTGATAGTAGGAGAGTTTGAACTGGTGCATTATTGGGAAGTTTAATGGTTTCCAGAGATCAGTTCTGAATGTATGAACCATTTAGTAAATGGAAGATGTTGTGCATAAATTGGGGAGCATTAAAAGTGACTGCATTGCTGCCTAGTCTGTGTCTGCAGCTGATGCACAGAAGCCCAGCTAAAGTACTACATTCCAGAAGAAGCCAGAAGTAATTACTTTTTCAGTCCACTAATATTATTATGTAAGCAATGCAATTCCTTAACGAGTGCTGTGAAAGTCTTTCCTGTGAAACTCAGCAAACCCAGATTAAAGATTGCGTGTAGCTCTATTCTTTCTAATGTCCCCCTACGTTCCTCAGATCTCTCATTCGCTTCTTCTGTGCACTAAAAATGCAGTACCAGATCTTTTCAGAATTAATAGTATTAGACCGGATTTAGATAAGGTCACCCTTGAAGTAGAGTCATTAAAATGAGCAGAATTCAATTTTAATCATAACTCCAGCATTTATTTGGATAGTGAATTTGGACAAATAGTTATGGAAAGAGCATATCAAGAAGAAGGCCTAAATGCAAGACAATGGAAAGCAGATTTAAAAGACTATATCAGGGGTCTGCAACAGTGGTGGGTTTCAAATTTATTTTACTACCGGTTCTGTAGGTGTGACTTGGTGGGGGTGGCGTGGCTTGGTGGGCGTGGCTTGGTGGGCATGACAGGGGAAGGATACTGAAAAATCTCCATTCACTCCCCAATCTAGGGGAAGGTTACTGCAAAATCCCCATTTCCTCCCGATCAACTGGGATTTGGGAGGCAGAGAATACATGGGGCGGAGCCAATCAGAATTTTTACTACAGGTTCTCTGAATTACTCAAAATTTCCGCTACCGGTTCTCTAGAACTGGTCAGTACCTGCTGAAAATCACCTCTGGTCTGCAACTTTAAACCAGGGGTGAAATGCTCCCGGTTCGGACCGGATCACCTGATCCGGTAGCGATGGTGGCAGGTGGTTCGGAGAACCGGTAGCAAAAATCCCTGCGTTTCCTCTTTCCCCCATGCCCAGCTGAGCTGCACAATCATCAGAGACTTTTTTTTTTACTTTTAAAAGCATTTTTTCTTCAACTTCTTCGGCCGAAAAAATGCTTTTAAAAGTTAAAAAAAAAAAAGCCTCTGATGATGGCGCGGCTCAGCTGGGATCGTCAGAGGCTTTTCAAAGCATTTTTTAAAAAGCCTCTCTGACGATCCCAGCTGAGTTGCTTGCTCGGCAGAGGCTTTTCAAAGCATTAGAAAAAATGCTTTGAAAAGTTAAAAAACAAAAAAAAGTTGGCCACGCCCACCCAGTTACATTACCCCCTCCCCCACCAAGCCACACCCACAGAACCGGTAGTAACAAATTTTACATTTCACCCCTGCCTTAAACACTCAAAGAGCCATTTGGACCCGTTTCCCACAGAAAAGAAAACACCGGGAAACATCTCTACAGACATTCCCAAGGTCACATGATCAAATTCCAGGCCCCTGGCATATACTTCTGACAGTTTCAGTGTCCCTCAGTTATGTGACTGCCGTTTGCCATCTTCCCAGCCAACCTTTGACAAGCGAAGTCAGTGGGGGAAGCTGGGTTCACTTAACAGCCACATGATTCATTTGAAAAAAGGAGTCATTCGCTTAATAATTGAACTAAAAAGGTAGTAAGATCAGACATGATTCACTTAACAACCATCTCACTTAGCAATGGAAATTCTGGTCCCAATTGTGGTCAAAAGCCAAAGCTACCCCTAATAAGTAAATGCGAGCCATCAGTTTTACTAAAATCTTCCGCATATTTTCCTCAGAGTAAATCTTGTTCAGCGATATATGTAGCTTTCTCTAATGCAGATTTCTACAGATTGTCTATCTTTTAATAGTTGGCGTCGAACACCTATAATATACAATAGCGGCCAAAATTGGTAGTGGAAACGTTTTGGGAACAGTGGATTTTGTAAAACCAGCTAATAACACCGCTTTTTTGGGCAGTAGTACCATAAAATTATATATCAGTGGAAAGATAATTTAATCAAGAATGTAATGCGATAACTTTTATGAAGGATTTGTAATGAGAATAGCAGTTACAGTATAAAGAAGAAAAGTGAAACACGTAGAAAAAATGAGATATACAAAAATGATCACCATAGAAAAAAATGAGATATAAAAAAATTATCACCATGTCAGTAAATACTTAGTTGGGTAACCTTTAGCATGAATTACGGCCTTACAATGTCTTCCCATGGAGTGAACCAGGTCTTTTAGTTCTGCAGCTGTTCTAATGTGAAACCAAGATTGAATGATGGCTTCTATTAACTGGGTTTTATTGCTGGGTCGCTTCTGACTAACAAGTTTCTTTAGTTGGCTCCATAGATTTCCAATTGGGTTAAGGTCTGGGCTATTCCCAGGCTATTCCAGCAGTGGAATAGGATTATCTTGAAACGCCAAAACAAAAGTGGCGTTATTAGCCATCAAACCTCAAAAATACACTTTTCCCAAAAGGTTTCCACAATTTTGGCCTCTACTGTAAATTTAGCAATTTGATTTCTGATAAGATTAAACCAACGCCATTTGGTTTGATAGAAAACTTGATGGAGCTCTCATTTTGGTTTTGCCTTGATTTTTTTTTAAAACAAGAATAAATAATTGACAGTTTAGCTGACAGCAGTGGGATGAATTACGCTTCCAACCTTCAATGTAGGAAAATATGTATTTACAGTATATATAAAAAGGCAGGTCAAGAAGGAATATATATCCATTAAGGATTGATTGCTGTAAATTGCTTCAACATGTCACATTTTGCATTGGTCAGCACCGCTGAGTGGATGGAGAAGGAGACTGTTTGCGCATACAAGTTCATTATTTTTTAAAATCAAATTATGAATGAAACACGACTATATATGCACAGTTCAATTTAAATGTGCAAATCTTTATTTAAAGTCTTTAAGATCCCCCTATTCTACCGGGTTAATGCAGTGCGCTGTCAGCAGTTCCTCTAGAGATATGGGAAACCTTGAAAAATGTTGTCTTTAGCTACCCTACTTAATTTGAAGAAAATCTTCAATCCATAATAAAAGAAAGGTGGATCTCTTCCCGATAGTGAGAAGGATCCAGGAAATGGATCGCTCAAATTGTCCACCAAAGAAATCTGTAGCAAATATCTTCCATATCTTTATATCTTCATGCTTCGCCCGACTTCTCATGAATCTTATTGAACGTCTTATTGTAAGCCACTCAGAGCTGCTTTGAACTGTGATATGGGTGATGTCAGACCTGTCCCAGTTTGGGCACTTAGGAAAGAAAGACCCTCGACTCCATTTGTAGTGAAAGCAGGGGTGACATCCAGCAGGTTTTGACAGGTTCTGGAGAACCAGTAATGTAAATTTTGAGCAGTTCGGAGAACTGGTAGCGGAAATTTTGAGTAGTTCAGAGAACCGGCAAATACCACCTCTGGCTGGCCCCAAAGTGGGGTGGAAATGGAGATTTTGCAATATCCTTACCCCAGAAGTGGAGAGGGAATGGGGATTTTCCAGTATCCTTCCCCTGGAGTGGGGTGGGAGTGGAGATTTTGCAGTATCCTTACCCTGCCACTCCCACCAAACTACGCCCACAGAACCGGTAGTAAAAAAATTTGGATTTCACCACTGAGTGAAAGATATACTTTTACTAAAAGCCAAGTGGTTACAGCATAAGCAAAGCCAGATCTGGGGGATTCCCACATAAACCTGCTAATTTTCCCAGGCCCTTCCCCAGGGTCATCTTGTTAGTGTCCAATCAAGTTCAAATTGGTTGTTTTGGTAACAGTTCCCAAAGTTTGGCATCTCTTCGATGAGCATTCGTATTCCATTCCCGTGCCCGTTTCCTTGGATCATTCAACTGTTGTCTCTCTGGTTCCTGTCATTCCACCTCCCTCTCTATATCCCTCCGTTCCCCCCTCCCCATGCTTTATGGCAGATTGCCATCAAAATAAATCAGGGCTGAAGTGGTGTGATGGCAGATCTGACAGGTGACAAATAAAGTTAATAATAAACACATAAATAAAAATCAAGTCTCTTGTTTGGATTCAACATTTATTGGAAATGCTGTTCTTCGAAGAACTTCTACATCCCTCTAAGTGTGCTAAGCTTTTAAAGTGTTTAACAACATTGGAAGAAATCCTTTGTATTAATCCTTGCATTATTTTTTTTCTAAAGCCTTATCCAGTGTGGTGAATATTCTGCAGATATATATATATATATATATATATATATATTTAATCCATATCCCAGATTACAAATCTGGGGAAGATTTGTGGATAAGTGGAAGATATCTACCATATCTGTTTATGCCATATCTGCTTAGCTCTTGCAACACAGGTGCCAAACTCACCGTGTCATGTTGCTGTCACATGATATTTCACAACATTTTTCCCATCCGTGTAGTGGAAATCTTGAGTAGTTCGGAGAACTGGTAGTAAAATTCTGACTGGCCCCGCCCCCATCTGTTCTCTGCCTCCCAAGTCCCAGCTGATTGGGAGGAAATGGGGATTTTGCAGTAACTTCCCCTGGATTGGGGAGGGAATGGAGATTTTACAGTATCCTTCCCCTGCCACGCCACCAAGCCACGCCCATCAAGCCACGCCCACAGAACCGGTAGTAAAATTTTTTGAAACCCACCATTGCTCTATAGGGTCAGAAATGGCTGATAACAAGTGGACTTGGCCCTATTAATTATCCGTAGATCTCGTGATCTACGGTACTCAAAAGAGCTACTTCCTTTCATCCAAGAGTCTGACCAATTTACTGCTCATTTTGGGTATAATCTAGAAAATGGTTAACCGTCAAGACCATTCATCTTCAATTGTGAATGAAAAACTTTTTTGCTTTATCCGTTCGGTAAATAGGTAAAAGCCAGAATCTAAATATCTCGTTGGAGTGAGCAGTAATGGGAACGTGGTTATTTATGACCTATTAAAGTGTGCTTAAAATAAAAAAGTGGTTTAAATTAATACAGTTTTTCCTATCTTTGGAAGTCAGCTTCATCTTCCTAAAAATTACTAAATTACACTGGGAAAAATATTACAGTGAACATTTCTCCTTCTAAGAAAGGTTGTACCATGGGGCAAAAACCGCTAACGAATGTCTCATTTAACAGCAGAAATTTGGGGCTCGATTGAGATCATAAGTCGAGGACTACCTGTATACAGATTGTTAGTAATAGTTAACACAGTAATAAAACGCAATGCCTTTTCATTTTATGTATACCATTTCCTGTTGACCTTTGTTGATTTGTAGGCCAACGGGATTTCAGTTACAAACAGTCACCAGAGCCAAACACAACACTAAACAGGTAATATTAAAATCAGATCCGAAGTAAGAATAGCAAGAGACTAACACAGGTAGTCCTTGACTTACAACCACAATGGAGCCCCAAATTTATGTTGCTAAGTGAGACATTTGTTAAGTGAGTTTCACCCCATTTTACGATCTTGCTTGCCACAGTTGTTAAGTGAATCACCGCAGAGGTTAAGTTAGTCACAGGGTCGTTAAGTGAATTTGGCTTCCCCATTGACTTTGCTAGTCAGACGGTTGCAAAAGCTGATCGCTATGACCCCGGAGCACTGTAACCGTCAGAAATACGAGTCAGTTGCCAAGCATCTAGGATTCTGATCCACGTGACCATGGGGTTGTTGCAACGGTAATAAGGGTAAAAATTGGTCATAAGCAGGGGTGAAATGCTTCCGGTTCAGACCGGATCGCCTGATCCGGTAGCAATGGAGGCGGGTGGTTTGGAGAACCAGTAGCAAAAATCCCTGCCCCCCCTCCAATTGCCCAGCTGAGCCGCACAATCATCAGAGGCTTTTAAAAAAAACTTTAAAAAGCATTTTTTCTACAACCTTTTCGGCCGAAAAAATGCTTTTAAAAGTAAAAAAAAAAAAAGCCTCTGCCGATCAGGCAACTCAGCTGGGATCGTCAGAGCCTTTTGAAATCATTTTTTTTACAACCTCTTCACTAACGAGGTTGTAGAAAAAATGGTTTTAAAAGAAAAAAAAATGGCCATGCCCACCCAGTCACATTACCCCTCCCCTCCCACCAAGTCACGCCCACAGAACCTATAGTAACAAATGTTAGATTTCACCACTGGTCATAAGTCACTTTTTTGAGTGCTGTTGGAACAGTCACTAAAGGTACTATCGTGCGTGGAAGGGTTGCCTGTATTTTTCCAACGGGTTTGCAAACAGCCGTAAAAGGCCCACACATAAACGCACACAACAAAACCCAGAATTATTTCCCTGTTTGTGAAATGTAGCATTTCCTAGGCTGATAAATCTGAAGGTGAAGGAAATATTCATCTGGGAACAATATATATTTTTTTCCAGCTGCCACCACCAATGACTCCCGCTTCCCTCAAGAGGTTTGTAGACAAAGGAAGTTTTCAAGATAAAGTTTCTCATTTGCTGCCATAGTCACCACAAGATACCTCCTGCTTTCAGCACTGAAAAAAGGGTCCCCCCCCTTTCTATTCTCCAAAACAGAAGCCTGGAAGGATTAGAAAGAAAGGGGGGGGAAGGGTGAGGGAGGAAGGCCTCAAAAGAAATGTGATTATATCAGAATCGATTAAGCCCGCTGTAATTCTCATTCACTGATGACAGACTTTTATCTCAGAATGAGTTTTCCTGAAACATTTAAAGAAAGAGGGGGGGGGGGAATACACCGTTATTAAAAGCACCTTTAATAAGTCAGACCTGCACATTTCTGTCTTTATTCTTTGACTTTCAGAAGTAGAGAAAGAAAGAAGACTAAATTAATAAATAGAGGTGGAATGGCCTACAGCCGTGATGGCGAACCTGTTGGCACGCAAGCATTGCCCTAGCTCAGCTCCAGCGTGCATGTGCATGCTGGCCACCTGATTTTCCGGCCTTCCGGGCTCACCAGATGTTGGGAAATGGACTGTTTCTGGCCTCCAAAGGGCTTCCAGGGCAGTGGGAAAGGCTGTTTTTGCCCTCCCCAGGCTCCTAGAAAGCCTCTGGAGCCTGGGGAGGGCAAAAAATGGGCCTACCGGGCCTTCCATGCCAAAAGTGGGGGGATCGTGGGGGGGTTGCACACGCATGCACAGGGGAGGTGGGGCACATTGAATTATGGGTATGGGCATGCGCACGCGTGACCCCCTCCCCCCCACGCTCCCACTTTTGTCACGCGACAGCAAAAAGGTTAGCCATCACTGGCCTACAGAAAAGATTGGTTATTGGTGTGAATATTTTGATTAGGTCACAGTAAAGACGGAACATGAGGAATAGACTGGTCGAGGGGTTGGCAGAAAAGTCAGTCTATCGTGTACAACCACAACAGAGCCCGAAATTTCTGTGGCTAAGTGAGGCAGTAGTCCAGGGAACTTTGCCCTATTTTACGACCTTTCTTGCCATAGTTGTTAAGTGAATCACGGCAGTTGTTAAAATTCGTAGACAGTTGTAAAGTGAATCTGGCTTCCCCGGTGACTTTACTTGTCAGAAGTTTGCAAAAGGAAATCACATGACCGCAGGACACTGCAACCATCATGAAAGTGAGTCAGTTGTCAAAGCATCTGCATTTGGCTCATGTGACCATCAGGACGCCGTATTGCTCGTAAGTGTGAAAAATGGTTGTAAGTCAGGGATGAAATGCTACCGGTTTGCTCCTGTTCGGGTGAACCGGTAATGATAAAAGCTACAGATTCGCTTGAATCAGTAGTTAAAAAAAGCTACCAGTTCGTCCGAACAGGTATTTCCAGTGATCAGCTGTGCCGCGCGATTTAGCTTCGCTAGAAAGCAGGAAATCCTGCTTTCTAGCGAAGCTAAATCGCGAGGCACAGCTGTTCCCCCCTCGCTATTCTACTTACCTAGTGAGGTCTTTTTTTTTCGTGTGAAGCGTGCATTTGGTGCACATTGTGCATGCACACCCAGCATGCTTTTGGTGCGCATCATGCATGCGTACATGCAGCATGCACTTGGCATGCACTGCACATGCATGGGCAGAAAACCAGTGAAATCCAAGGAGGATTTCACCACTGTTGTAAGTCACTTTTTTCAGTGCCGTCGTAACTTTGAATGGTCACTAAATGAACTGTTGCAAGTCCAGGACTACTTGCATATAGTTCTCTTATTTGTTCAATCTATACAGATAGTCCATGAAATACAACCATTCATTTAGGGGTTTTTCAAAATCGCAAACTACGGATTTGTAATTACAAATTTGTAATAATTTGAGTAAATGATACTCGATCGTTTATTTATTTGAATAAATAAAGGAACAGATTTGAATAAAGTAAAAATCTGTAATAATTTGGAACGACAAATTGCTTCTTGGATGAGAAGCTAAATATTTTCTTCTTCTTCCGCAGAGGGGAAAAAAAACAAAACAGTCCAGTTATCTTTTGAAAAAGTCCATTGGCGAAAAACTACGACCTGGATGACTGACAATCTCCACAAACATTCAAAATTAAACCCTCATTGGAAAAAGTGACTTACAACTGGTAATGTCTAGAACTTTGCAACAGTTGGTAGAGAGGAATACTTCAGTAGTTCTTATGATCCCACAATTAGCTTCCAATAAATCTGAGATTCAGTATTGTCTTGAAATGAAGGTTTTGGACGAGTAGAGCTTTCCCTGCATTGTGTACATAATTGCATTGTAAAGGACAATGCAAAAATCAGTAGTTCCCAGGGTAACAAAAATGTCAGTTGACAGTCAAAGACAGTCTAGGGCAGTGATGGCTAACCTTTTTGCCATTGCGTGCCAAAAGCGGGGGGAGCACGGTGGGGTCACACACACGTGTGTCCACATCCATAATCCTATGCACCCCGCCCCCCTGTGCTCACCCCACTTTTGGCACGCGATGGCACAGTGGGCCTGGTAGGCCTGTTTTTTCGCTCTCCCCAGGCTCCAGAGCCTTTCTAGGAGCCTGGGGAGGGCAAAAACGGCTTCCTCACCACCCCAGAGGCCCTCCGGCGGCCAAAAACAGTGTGTTTCCTGACTTTTGGTGGGCCCAGAAGGCCCAAAAATCAGCTGGCTGGCGCACCCATGCGTGCTGGAGCTGAGCTCGCGTGCCCACTGATATGGCTCCACGTGCCACCTGTGGCACCCGTGCCATAGGTTCGCTTTCACAGATCTAGGGAATGGCCAAATATAGGTCGCCCTTAGCTTACAACCACAATTGAGCCCTGCATTTCTGTTGCTAAGTGAAACATTTGTTAAGTGAATCTCGCCTTGTTTTATGTCCTTTCTTGGCACAGTTGTTAAGCAAACCACCACAGTTATTAAATTAGTAACATGGTTGTTAAATGAATCTGACTTCCACATTAATTTAGCTTGTAAGAAGGTCGCAAAAGGGGATCGCAGGACACTGCAACTGTCATAAATATGAGTCAGTTGCCAAGCATCCGAATTTTGATAATGTGATAATGTGACCACGGGGATGCTGCAATGGTCATAAGTGTGAACAATTGTCACTTTTTTTCAGTACAATTGTAACTTCGAACGGTCAGTAACTGAACTGTTGTAAGTCAAGGACTACCAGTAGACCTACATACTGTACGGGTGTTGACTTCTGTGTCCTTCAGTGAGCAGTAGACAAATGTTCTATGCATATATACCTTCATCCTTGTCTGCAATAGAGAATGAGCTCATCATGTCACTCCTGCGGATCTTCTGCTGAGCAAACCAAGTGCAGAAGTTGAAACTCAGTGTCTGGAAAACCAAGATTTACACCCATGTCTGTCACTGCTACTTAAATTATCAACGTCTGTAATAATAATAAAAAAAGACACTCTAAATCTCCTTACATAAATCAGTACGAATCTTCAACACTTCTAGAGTTCTTATGATCCCACAATTAGCTTCCAATAAATCTTTGATTGCCAGCTTAAGATATAGATTGGAATCCGGAGTGAGTAGCTGTCTCTTCTCTTAACACTGCCATTTGCAACACAAAAGGTTTAAAAATACTGATGAAAACGAAGGCCGGGTCTATTGGATTGGTATACATATACTGTATAAGGTAAAAGGTAAAGGTTACCCTCGCACATATGTGCTAGTTGTTCCTGACTCTAGGGGGCGGTTTTCATCTCCATTTCAAAGCCGAAGAGTCAGCGCTGTCTGAAGATGTCACTGTGATCATGTGGCCGGCATGACTCAATGCCAAAGGCACACAGAATGCTGTTACCTTCCCATCAAAGGTGGTCCCTATTTTTCTACTTGCATTTTTTATGTGCTTTTGAACTGCTAGGTTGGCAGAAGCTGGGACAAGGATCGGGAGCTCACCCCGTTACGCGGCACTAGGGATTCGAACCGCTGAACTGCTGACCTTTCAATAGACAATCTCAGCGTCTTAACCACTGCGTGTACGTATATACATATACTATATCTGACTCTCACTTCTCTTGCAAAATACTCAGTGTACTTTACATTTCACCTTCATAAAAATCAGAATAACAGAGTTGGAAGGGACTCTGGGAGTCTTCTAGTCCAACCTCTTGCTCAGGCAGGAAACTCTAAACCATTTCAGACAAATGGTTATCCAATCTCTTCTTAAAAACTTCCAATGTTGGCGCACCCACAACTTCTGGAGGCAAGTCGTTCCACTGATGGATTGTTCTAACCAGAGGTTGCTTAGAAAATGTGACTAAATAGGATGGCATAGTGCTGGGGTGGGTGGGCGGGCCCACCTGTAGATCACCACTACCGATTCGCCTGAACTGCTCCGAACCGGCTGAATACCACCACTGCTTCTAATTGTCAGGACATTTCTCCTTAGATCTAGGCTGGTTCTCTCATTGATTAGTTTCCATCCATTGCTTTTTGTTCTGTCTTCAGGTGCTTTGGAGAATAGGTTGACCCTCCCTCTTTTTTTGACAGGCCCTGAGATATTGGAACACTGCTATCATATCACTTCTCATCAAGCTTTTCACTAGATCAGGGGTCAGCAATCTGCGGCTCTGGAGCCGAATGTGCTCTTTCACCCCTCTGCTGCGGCTCCCGGTCACTCAAAATATGCATCACAACCGCCAATGTACGACACCCGCCGGCACGCAATTTAGGCCAACCATGGATAAATCCAAGAAAAGAAAAGTTTCAGAAGAAAACAGAACATTTACTTCAACTACATACGCTAGTTTTGTGGCCGCTCAAGAAATAGTCAGGCACAAGAAGGGTTTTGTGGCTCCCGATGTTTTCTTTTCTGTGGGAAACGGGTCCAAATGGCTCTTTGAGTGTTTAAGGTTGCAGATCCCGGCACTAGATAGACATACCCAATTCTTGTAACTGCCTCCAATTCAAAGGTGGGATTCACTCACCTTCCCTACCGGTTCGCAAATGTGAGCGCACGACTGGATCAGAAGAGACACGTATTGTAGATGCTCAACTTTATTGTAAGGATTCCTTGGAGGACAGTCAAACAACGGGAGTTGATGTGATCTATTCTCCCTTTAGAATTTACCTTCCCAGTTATGATGTAAACGGCTGTAATCCATTGAACTGAGCAAACCAATGCTCATTTTGCATCTAATTTGGGCCATGTTGGGGCATCGCTGCCTCTTTAGACTTGATGAGGGAGTCCCAAGGCAAACAATTACAAGAAATCAGGGAATCTCTGCCCTCTAATTGAACTCCATTAATTCAAGGCAGGCCCAGGAGTCACCCTATGGAGCACACCAAGCATGCAATTACTGCACGGTTACTGGCAATTATTAGCATCTTTATTACGACTGGCTGGAGTCTGTAGCCCTCACCTGATTGTGAGTTTTTAGGGAAGGATTCTTGATGGTGATGATGGGGGTTTAGGGTAATAGGTTCAGGGGTAAAATCCAGCAGGTTCTGACAGGTTCTGGAGAACCGGTAGCGGAAATTTTGAGTAGTTCAGAGAACCGGCAAATGCTACTTCTGGCTGGCCCCAGAGTGGGGTGGGAATGGGGTTTTGCAGTAACTTTCCCCTGGAGTGGGGTGGAAATGGAGATTTTGTAGTATCCTTCCCCTGCCACACCCACCAAGCCACGCCCACCAAGCCACGCCCACAGAATCGGTAGTAAAAAAAATTGGATTTCACCACTGGTTACAAGGCAGCCTCTACCACAGCCATTTGTTTTCCATATTTGACATCTGCTTTGGCCCTTGGTCCCTGAGTTCCTCTCAGACAAATCAGCCACCAACAGGCACATAGTGGTAAACAACATCTACATACCATTCAAAATGTCCCTAAAATGGGCAGGAGAGTGAAAGGAGATTGCTAAGAAATAATTAAGGAAAAATCTGAAGCTAGAAGAACAATATTGCAATGGGGGGGGGTCTTCTCTGTTTTGCTGTCTTATTTGTGTTAGTGATGCACTTATTTGCTTTACTTTGACAAGATTTTTGACTACAGGGGAGGAACAATAAAAGAAACTGTTTAGAAGAAACTCGATGTCTTTTTTAGGTTTTTGGAGCTGGATTAACCACATTAATTAATTAATTAATTAATTAATTAATTAATTAATTCAGATGTTGCCCATCTCCCCGATAGCGCAAATCTGGGTGGTTTATAGAGCTTAAAAAGATAAATAGAGAAGCAGTTAAAAATTTAAAAGTATGGTTAACAGAGGGATTTGAAGATTTTAATGCACATTAAAAATTTAAAACCATATCAAAACCCAGAACCAAGGAGACAGACAACATGGGGATAAAGTCTCCTTATCCCATCAACCACCTCCAGTGGTGAGCATCCCAATTCTGAGCTTACTAGTGGCCTTCCTCTTATCCCTTGGGAACACCATTAGCTGCAGTAACAAAAACAACCACAACAATTACACTCCCACCACCACAAACAAAAAGGAAATTTCATTTTTTTAAAAAAATCTCTGTTTCTCTCAGCATAACAGAGTTATCAGCAGTGGTGGGATTCAAATAATTTAACAACTGGTTCTCTGCCCTAATGATTTCTTTCAACAACCAGTTCACCAAACTGCTCAGAAAATTAACAACCGGTTCTCCCAAAGCAGTGCGAACTGTCTGAATCCCACCACTGGTTATCAGGGACCTTGGAGATCTTCTAGTCCAACCCCCTGCTCAAGCAAGAGACCCTACACTATTTCAGACAACTGGCTGCCCAATCTCTTCTTAAAAGCCTATAGTGATGGAGCAATCACAAAGTCTGAAGGCAAGCCATTCCACTGATTAATTGTTCTCACTGTCAGGAAATTTCTCCTGAGTTCTAGGTTGCTTCTCTCCTTCATTAATTTTCATTCTTTGCTTCTTCTTCTGCCTCTGGGTGCTTTGGAGAATAGGTTGACCCCCTCTTCTTTGTGGCAGCCCCTCAGATATTAGAATACTGCTATTATGTGTCCGTCTTTTCACTAGACTAGACGTACCCAATTCCTGCTACCGTTCTTTATATGTTTTAGCCTCCAGGCCCCTAATCATCTTTGTTGCGCTTCTCTACACCCTTTCCAAAGTCTTGACATCATTTTTACAGTGTGGTGACCAAAACTGGATGCAGTACTCTAGCTGTTGTCTTACTAGGTCTTTATAGAGTGGTATTAGTACCTCACTTGATCTTGATTGTATCCCTCTGTTAATGCAATTTAGGATTGCATTGACATTTTGGGCTGCCGCTACACACTGCTGGCTCATATTTAATTGATTGTCCACTAGGATTCCATGATCCCTCACAGTTACACAAAACAGCATGTGGCTTTTCCACAAAATAGCAGTCACAGGAGTTACGATGAGCATCTAAGCACCAAGATCAGGTGGTCAACTGTAAGGCTGCTCTCTGTCCTCCATTACCTCATCCTGGTCTCCAAAAATGAGAATCTCCATAGAAACCAAGCTCAGAGAGCACTAAGCACTCCACGGGAAGGTTTACTTCTAAAGTTCTATTTGGTTCTTTAATAGATCAATGTGACCATTTTTGTCCACTTGTGAATATTTCTATGGATACCATAACTGCTTGCCAACAGTTATGAATTTATGGGAAGTAGGCACAAGCAGGAGATCTAGCCCAGACATGGGGCAGATTGTCCACACAGTAAGATAGAAAAAGTCAACACAATGCTCACAGTAATGAGATCTAAACTCTGCAATTGACTTAAAAATGGACAGAGCTCTGGTTGAACATCATGGGTATTATCTGGACCATTTTTTTCAAAGCATACCTGGTGGATACACCTGTTGATCGAAGGGAATAGCTATTACGTGTCCTTCTTTTCACTAGACTAGACATACCCAATTCCTGCAACCGTTCTTTGTATGTTTTGGCCTCCAAGCCCCTAATCATCTTTGCTTATGTCTCTACACGCTTCCCACAGTCTCAACATGTTTTGTATAATGTGATGACCAAAACTGGACAGAGTATTTCAGATATGGCCTCTTGATTTCCCTCTGCTGTTTTATTAAAGTTTTGGAGTGCTGCGCTGAGATTTTTTTATCGACGCACACAGTCTCTGCTTTTCCAAGGAGTCTCTCCAGCAAATTGCTTTCCTCTTCGCTATTGTTTCTGTGCTGCACATGGCTTTCCTCCTTTCAACAGTGTCCTCTCGCAGGCTTCTCCCCGCCTGCTTTCCTGTTGATTATTTCCCCTGCCTTGTTCGCTTGGAGAGGTGATTGTTGTGAAACGGCAGGGAAGGGCGAGCACTTAAAACAAAATGAAAGAAAATTAGTTTTTAAGGGGCGCAAATTGGATGGAATAGGGCCCTTAAGGATAACAAGTTGGCAAGAATTCAGTTGTACTCTTGCCGGCTCTGGTTGTGTTTATTAAATATTCTTATTGACTGCTGTTTCTCTCAGCCTTTGTCGTTCTGCAGCAGACAAAATTATAGCCAAGCAATATTATGTTTGGAGCTGCTGAGTGTCATTTAAGAAATGAGTGTTCTTAGGAGAGAAGGCAGTTCTGTGTTATAGATGTGTATGTATCTGTATGAAAATAATGGATCCCTTATTAAATGAACAGATTGCAGTTACGTTGGCTTCTATAATCTGAACTCAAAAGGAGGAAGGGGGGTCAGGAATCAAACCTTCAACTTCTCCCAGGTTCAATGGGAGGAATCTAATCTGACTCACACACTTCTCAGACGAGCAAAATTTGGAAACAAAAAAATTAGAGAATCAGAGTGGGCATTATAATCGCCCTTATCACTGTAGGAGCCTGGTGGCCCCAATGGTTAGAATGCAGTATTGCAGGCTGACTCTGCCCACTGCTAGGAGTTCAATCCTGACCGGCTCAAGGTTGACTCAGCCTTCCATCCTTCTGAGGTCAGTAAAATGAGGATCCAGATTGTTGGGGGCAAGATGCTGACTCTGTAAATCTGCTTAGAAAGGGCTGTAAAGCACTATGAAATGGAATATAAGTCTAAGTGCTATTGCTATTGCCCTTCCTTCCTTCCTTCCTTCCTTCCTTCCTTCCTTCCTTCCTTCCTTCCTTCCTTCCTTCCTTCCTTCCTTCCTTCCTTCCTCCTGCACAGTGTTAGAATGCAGTACTGCAGCCTAATTCTGTCAACTGCCAGCAGTTTGATTCTGACTGGCTCAAGGTTGAGTCAATCTTCCATCCTTCTGAGATTGGTAAAATGAGGACCCAAATTGTTGGGGGCAAGAATAGATTCTGACTCTGTAAACCACTTAGAGAGGGCTGTAATGCACTATGAAGCGGGATATAAGTGTAAGTGCAATTGCTATTGCTGTCAAACGGGTAGGCTATAAAAATGTGCATTTTCTTCCTTTTAAGCAGGTAAGAAAATATGAAAAGTTGAGAGAAAAAAGCAGGCTAACTAACTCACGTGAAGTTTTATCAGAGTTTCTTGAAAAAATCAAATCCAGAAGCACACACAGATAAGTGATTCAGCTGGATGCATTAACTTCTTTATATACATAATTGTTATGGAATGATGGGACCAAACAACATTCCTGGTCAGTCAGAGACAGTTTTATTTGCGCAGGTACAGAATTAGATTTGCTTCTGGGATTCTGGACAAAGAAGGGCTCTAACCCAACTGCTTTTATACATTTCTAAGACAAAGGAAGTTGTAGACACAACAGTTTTCCATGTATGGTTAACAAACATTTGTTACCTGCTAATTGACATTTCCTAATTATTTTTCTAGTTCATAAGTTCATCATATCTGACCATCCTCTGATGCTCAGAGTTATGGCTTCCTCAGTTGATAAGTAACTTTTGATTCCATATGGATGTTCTTGCATTTATGACAATTAAGCCTCCTTAAAAGATATATGTATGTTTCCCAGGATGTTCTTGACAGCTAGGCTCCTCAGATGATGTATGTATATTATCCAGGATCTAATTTAGCTGACTTTGCGTAATCTCTAAACAAGCACTGTCTTACCAGCAAATTTCTTTCTTATAATAATGTGAATAGAAGCACATTTTTTTCTGACAATAATGTGAATAGAGAGGGCCCTTCAGTGTTCACATAGCTGACCCTGCATCATTCACATTATAATAACAGATGAAGTAAATTTTACAATACCAGTAGTTGATTCTTCAACGTGGTAGACGTTACAGGCAGAACACGAGGGCAGGAGAGAACAGTTAGTTTCATTTCAGCAGAGCAGACAAGGCTAGTTTCATTTTAGATCTCAGAGCAGGGAAGCAAACCCAGACTTGTTTAGTTTCTGTTTCAGAGCTTTTGCTCAGGTTCAGTTGCCTAAGCCATGCCCAGACTTCTTCCTTAAGTTTATATTTCCAAAATAAGCCCCATTGGCTGACCTTGTTACCATGTCTCCATTCAGTCCCCATTGGCTAATCTATTCCAGCCCATGAATATTTATATTCTGACAAGTTTCGACAAATCTCGTGTCATAGTTTGTTGTTAAGATATTGTAGGAATGTCTGCATTAGCAAAGCATATTGTGTGAACCAGGTAATTATGTTATCATACATTTCAGTCATTTGGACACAGAGGTTATTTGAAGATGGTAACTGTGTTTTTGTGAACTTGGGCTTACAGGGAGTCCTTGACTTATGACCGTAATGAAGCCTGCCCATTACGGTCGTAAGTCAGGGGAATCATAAAGGTGGTTTTATGATCTTTTTTTTGCGGTGGTCATTAAATGAATCACCATGGTCACTAAGTGAACCCACAGACATTAAATGAATGCCGCAATCATTTAGTAAACCCATTGCTGTGGGACGTTTTGGCTGAAAACTGGAAACAAACATCAATTTTTTGCAAAAAAAAAAGTCATGAATTGTGATCATGTGACTATAGGACACTGCAGACAGCCAAGATTGCCAGCTGGTTGCTGATTTCCCACAACGTGGTCATGTGACCTGAAGGATCTTCAGAATCAGATCCTAAGTCCCTTTTGAGGGATCTGTCATAACTTGGAACTGTTGCTAAGCAACCGGTCGTAAGTCGAGGTCTACTTGTAGGGCACTTGCTAATCTGTCAGATTCAAAATCTGGGTAGCCCCACCATAAAACAACCCTCGATTTAACCTCAGAGGGCAAGTTTCAGTTTCAGTTTATTTGAATTTATATACCACCCTACTCGTGAAGGACTCAGGGCGGTGAACAGCCAAAGATAAAACAGATACAATATAAAATTTAAAAAACAATTTAAAACATATTAAACAAAATTTGGCCCATACTAATTAAAACACCCCTGTTTTTAAAAAAACAAATTAAAATTAAACAATTAAAAAGAGTTAGGCCAGTCCAGCTTGTTGGAATAAAAAAGCCTTGAGGGCACGGCGGAAAGTGTGTAAATCTGGGATCCTCCGTATCTCCAGGTGGAGCTCATTCCAAAGGGCAGGTGCCCCCACAGAGAAGGCCCTCCCCCTGGGGGCCGCCATTCGACACTGTTTGATCAATGGCAACCTGAGGAGCTCCTCTCTGTGGGAGTGTACTGGCCAGTGAGAGGCTACCGGTGGCAGAAGGCGGTCTCGTAGATACCCAGGTCTTGAGCTATGGAGCAATCTAAAGGTGGTAACCAATACTTTGAAGCACACCCGGAAGACCACTGGGAGCCAGTGCAGCTCACGCAGGAGAGGTGTTACATGGGAACACCATGTTGCTCCCATAACCACCCGTGCGGCCGCATTCTGGACCAGTTGGAGCCTCCGGGTGCTCCTCAAGGGGAGCCCCATGTAGAGAGCATTATAGTAGTCCAGGCGGGAAGTGATGAGGGCATGAGTGACTGTGCATAAGAAGTCCCGATCCAGAAAGGGACGCAACTGGCGAATCAGGCAAACCTGATAGAAAGTCCTCCTGGCCACAGCCGTCAGATGTTCTTCTAAAGACAGCCGTGTATCCAGGAGGACAGCCAAGTTATGAGCCCTCTCCATGGGGGCCAGCGACTTGCCACCAATAGTCAGTGATGGCATCAACTGGCTATATTGGGATGCCGGAAACCACAGCCACTCAGTCTTGGATGGGTTGAGCCTGAGTCTGTTCCTTCCCATCCAGATCCACATGGCCTCCAGGCACCGGGACATTACTTCAAGGGCATCATTAGGGTGGCCCGGGGTGGAGATGTACAACTGAGTGTCATCAGCATACTGGTGGTACTTCACCCCAAAACCACATATGATCTCACCCAGCGGCTTCACATAAATGTTGAACAGAAGGGGCGAGAAGACCGACCCTTGTGGCACCCCACACACAAGGTGTCTCAGGATCAACCTCTGCCCCCCTGCCAACACAGACTGCAACCAGTCAGAGAGAAAGGAGGAGAACCACCGCCGCACGGTGCCCCCCACCTCCAACTCTTCCAACCGGCGCAGCATGATACCATGGTTGATAGTATCAAAAGCCGCTGAGAGGTCTAATAGGACCAGGATAGAGGAACAACCCCTGTCCCGAGCCCTCCAGAAATCATCTACCAACACGACCAATGCCATTTCCATGCTGTACCCAGGCCTGAAGCCCAACTGGAACGGATCTAGATAAACTGTTTCATCCAGGTACTGGGGAAGCTGTCGCACCATCACACTCTCAACAACCTTCGCCACAAAGCGAAGGTTGGATACTGGATGGTAATTTACTAACACTGCCAGATCCAGGGAAGACTTCTTAAGGAGAGGCCTCACCACCGCCTCTTTCAAGGTGGCGGGAAAGTCACCCTCACTCAATGAAGCATTAATAATTCCCTGGAGCCAGCCTCATGTAACCTGCCAAGAAGCCAGCACCAACCAGGAGGGACACAGGTCCAATAAACATGTGGCCGCGCTAAGTCTGCCCAGAATCCTGTCCACGTCTTTGGGACTCACAGGATCAAACTCCTCCCAGATAGCATTCTCAAGACCTGCCTCCATCACCCCTCCCGAATCTACCCAGTCAGAGTCCAGGTCTTCCTGAATTTGAGTGATTTTGTCATACAGATACTGTACAAAGTCCTCAGCCGTACCCTCCAAGGGGTCCTCCCGCACTCCCAGATGAAGCAGGGAGTGGGTCACCCTAAACAGGGCGGCCGGGCGGTTATCTGATGATGCAATAAGAGTGGAAAAATAATTAAATTTTGCCGCTTTTATCGCCACTAGGTAGGTCTTAATATGAGACCTCACCAGTGTTTGGTCGGATTCGGAAAGGCTGGCCCTCCAACTGCTCTCCAGGTGTCTTTTTCAGCGCTTTATCTCCCTCAGCTCCTCGGTAAACCAAGGAGCCAAGTGGGATCGGTGCCGAGTCAGAGGCCACAAAGGCATGACCCGGTCCAAAGCTCCAGCGGCCGCCCTATCCCAGGCGGTGAATAAAAATTAAGTGAAACGAATAGTATACAAACGCACCAATCTATAGCAGTCAATTTTTTATTTTATTTTTTACCTCCCCCGTTGAAAGTTTATAATTTTTGGAAGCTTTTGAATGCATTAAACCTCATCTTCCCACCATATGGTTGAAAGCCAAGAGAAATGGAGCGGGGAAATTGTGGTTAATATTACAAGCTGCTCTTGAGTGATGTGAGAAAAGATCTCAAGATATGCAATTTAGACGTTATCTGGTATGGCGCAGTACTAAGTGGTGTTGAACTGTTGAAAGTACCTTCTCTAGGAGAAAGAGAAGGAAGGAGGGAAGGAGAGAGAAGGAGAGGGGAGGAGAGAAGAGAGGGAGGAGAAAGAAGAAGAAAGGAGAGAGATGTTGTAAAAATAGGTGAAATATGGTGTACAGGAGAAAACAAAACAGACAGACAATTTCATATATTTTTTTTCTTGAGGGTTATACTATTGAAACTATAACGGAAGATAATACAGATGCTAAAGCACATCGGTTTAGATGTTATTGCATACTAATTAATATTTATATAAAAATTAAAATCTTGTGTAAAAGGTAGGGGTAAATAATATGAAATGAGGAAAACAGAATGTAATAATTAGGGATATGTTTATATGTATTGAAATGTATGATACTCAAACATCGCGCCATTCGCACGATATGTATAAATTTAAAAAAAAATAAAAACTTGATTTAAAAAAAAAGGAAATACTTTCTCTCAGGATATGAAGTTATTTCATTATTTTATTGTTTCAGGAAACCCTTCCCCACAGTCCCCATTCCTGAACACAAAACAAAATGCAGCCAATACGAGCATTTTCTACGTTGTTGAAGAGTCTCAATCATCCAGCCAACAGTGTCTAAAAGTTTGAATCATGGCAAGTGGATTAATATTTTTTGTTGTTCATTTGAGACGTTTTGCTGCTCATCCAAGCACCTTCATCAGTCAGAGCAAGCTAGTTGGCAGAGAGTTGTTCGAATGACCCAACAAAATGATGACTATGATCATGATTTATCACTTATATCTTTTACATACACTGAGAGCTTACCGTATTTTTCGGAGTATAAGACGCGCCGGACTATAAGATGCGCCGACCTTTTTTGGTGAGGAAAACAAGAAAAAGAAATCTGCCTCTGCCTCCCAGCAATTTTGCCTCCTTGCAGCAAACAGCAAACAGCCTGCTTTACTTTCATTTTTGTTTTCAGCATGGCTTGATTAGCACAAGAAAAAAAAAATCTGCTCCAGCAATTTACCTCCTTGCAGCAAGCAGCAGAGGCCTGCGCAAAACTGCTGAGAGCAAAACAGCTGAGAGTCGGGAGGCTGATCCAAGGAATAATCAACAACAAACAATTGTTGGAACAAACAATTAGAACAAACAATTGTGCTAATTAGGGTGTGCTGAAGCTGAAACTAGCTGTTTCTTCTTGCTGCTTGCTGCAAGGAGGTAACTGCTGGGAGGCAGAGGCCAAAGGGTGGGGGCCAGTGGGTGGGCGGGGCTACATTCAGTGTTTAAGACACACCTACATTTTCACCCCCTTTTAGGGGGGAAAAAGGTCTGTCTTATACTCCGAAAAATATGATATGCATCAAAGATAAATTCCTTGTATGTCCAATCACACTTGGCCAATAAAGAATTCTCTTCTCTTCTCTTCTCTTCTCTTCTCTTCTCTTCTCTTCTCTTCCCTTCCCTTCCCTTCCCTTCCCTTCCCTTCCCTTCCCTTCCCTTCCCTTCCCTTCCCTTCTCATTATTCTCACACCAACTTCAGAGTTTTCTTCCCCCAAATGCATTGCCATATATCAATGAAGACTTTTAATCATGCAGGCCTAAAACATCTAAAAAGTTTAAATCATGGGAACTGGACTAATTTTTGGTTCATTCGAGATGTTTTGCTACTCATCCAAACAGCTTCATCAAACTTGTTGGAAAGGTTAAAAAAAAGCATTTTCTGTACATTCATTTTACCTTCCAGTAACATTAAACAATGTTTATCATCTTCTGGGGGTCGACTAAGGGGGCTCTATCCAAGATTTCAATGTCTCTGGAAGGTCAAACAATAAATTTTGGTGCTTTGGGCATCTGATCCGCTTTTCTTTGCTTGACTCAAGATGCTCTGGCAATTCTTGTAGAGAAGACATCAGAAAACCTTTTCAACATTCAACCCAAGGCTGAGCTGGTCTAGCTTTCAGTTCCATGCTGGGTCATCTACATATCTGTCAGAACCCAACAAGCAGGATATGATAATATTAACAGCCTCTGGCTTCTGTTATTAATCACAGCTGGCTTTATCTTTCATTATCTTTCATCTTTCATTAATTTTTCCAATTCCCCCCAAATGAATAGCATATACTGCACTTTGAAAGCATGTATTTATCCAACAAATAGATATGGCTGCCCAACTCACACCAAAGTGCGTTTGGGTAGTTTACAACATGAAAAAAACCACAATATGGAAACCCATAAAACCTCACCTCGCTGACCCACGACAGCAGCAACACAATGAAATCAATCATTTGATCATCTCCATTTCCATTCGTGGTCCCTGCTGACCAAACCATGTCTCTAGGCCAGTGATGGCTAACCTTTTTGCTGTCGCGTGCCAAAAGCGAGGGGAGAGCGGGGGGATCGTGCATGTGCATGCCCACACCCATAATTCAATGCCCACCCGTCCTCCGCCCTCCCACGCACATGTGCGTGCTCCCCCCGTGCTCCCTCCACTTTTGACATGTGATGGCACAGTGGGCCCGTTTTTCACTCTCCCCAGGCTCCAGAGGCTTTCTAGGAGCCTGGGGAGGGCAAAAACGACCTTCCTCAACCTCCCTGGAGGCCCTCTGGAGGCCGGAAACAGCCCATTTCCCAACTTCAGGTGGGCCCGGAAGGCCCAAAAATCAGCTGGCCAGTGGGCACATGTGTGCTGGAGCTGAGCTAGGGCAACGCTCGTGTGTCCTCAGATATGGCTCTGCCTGCTGCCTGTGGCACCCGTGCCATAGGTTCGCCGTCACAGCTCTAGGCCCTTTCGGAACAACAATAAGGTGAGGCCCAATTGTATCTCATGGGGAATGGTGATCCATAGAAAAGGGGCCATCACGGAAAAGACCCTTTTTCATGACCCCATCAGATGTACATCCCTAATCAATGGGTCCTATAACATACCGTGCCTCCCCATTCTGGTGGGGCTGGATGGATATAATATGAAGATGACCTTCATTCTGCTTTTTTCTTTTCTTTTTTTCTGGGGACACTTTAGCATCATTGAATAACTCCAGGTTTTAATAGAATAGAATAAAATAGAATAAATAGAATAAAACAGAGTTAGAAGGGACCTTGGAGGTCTTCTAGTCCAACCCCCTGCTCAGGAAGGAAACCCTATACCACTTCAGACAAATGGTTATCCAACATCTTCTTAAAAACTTCCAGTGTTGAAGCATTCACAACTTCTGGAGGCAAGTTGTTCCACTGATTAATTGTTCTCCCTGTCAGGAATTTTCTCCTGAGTTCTAAGTCGCTTCTCTCCTTGATTAGTTTCCACCCATTGCTTCTTGTCCTACCCTCAGGCACTTTGGAGAATAGCTTGACTCCCTCTTCTTTGTGGCAGCCCTTGAGATATTGGAACACTGCTATCATGTCTCCCCTAGTCTTTCTTTTCATCAGACTAGACATTCCCAGTTCCTGCAACAGTTCTTCATATATTTTAGTCTCCAGTCTCCTAATCATCTTTGATGCTCTTCTCTGCACTAATTCTTTTTTACCTCGTGGAGACCAAAACTGGATGCAGTATTCCAAGTGTCGCCTTACCAAGGCATTATAAAGTGGTATTAACCAGTGGTGAAATCTATAATTTGTTACTACCGGTTCTATGGGCGTGGCTTGGTGGGGGGGAGGTAATGTGACTGGGTGGGCATGGCCAATTTTTTTTTTTACTTTTAAAACCATTTTTTCTACAACCTCTTTGGCCGAAGAGGTTGTAAAAAAAGTGCTTTTAAAAGGCTCTGACGATCCCAGCTGAGTTGCCTGATTGGCAGAGACTTTTTTTCTTTTAAATGCCTCTGATGATCAGGCAACTCAGCTTGGATCGTCAGAGGCATTTAAAAGAAAAAAAGGGGTTTTTTTCTTTTAAAAGTCTTTGATGATCCCAGCTGAGCCGCGCGATCATCAGAGGCTTTTTTTTTTACTTTTAAAAGCATTTTTTTGGCCGAAGAGGTTGTAGAAAAAAAATGCTTTTAAAAGTAAAAAAAAAAAGCCTCTGATGATTGTGCGGCTCAGCTGGGCATGGGGGGGGGGGGAGCAGGGATTTTTGCTACCGGTTCTCCGAACCACCCACCTCCATCGCTACCGGATCGGGTGATCCGGCCTGAACCGGGAGCATTTTACTCCTAGTATTAACACTTCATGTGATCTTGATTCTAGTCCTCTGTTTATGCAACCTTGAATGTTATGAAAAGGCTTTTTTCTCTTATCTTAAAAACGTCAAATTTTATGTTAAAATGTTTCCTGTCAGGAGTCGTCCCAGTTCCCCAAATAACCCCCTCCCCACATTCTTAGGTCAAATGAGATCATCAGTGATGCTTTTTTTTACAAGAGAAAACTTGATCCGTTTCACCATTTACATCTCATACCTATTTTCAATCATGACAGGGATTGAATGATAAAATGTGCTCTTCTTAATCAACTAGGGGAAAGTTTTTACATTCCATCTTTTTTTTTTTTTAATTTCCTAGCTTTTAAAAGCAGGGAGTAAATTATTTAGAGAACCAGCTGTGTTGTGGTATCATTGGTCCATTCAGTTTAAATCTTTTTTTTTTCTGGTGAATCTATCAGGGCAACCTGGTCTACCCAAATATGGGACAAAGCATACTGCTTCTGCTTTCATCTTTCAACCCCAATCCAGGAGCCTTCGCAGGCAGTAGCTTTCATCACAAGCTATTTTTGTCTTGAATTTATATTTTCAGACAAAGAAATAAAGGGAGAGTAGTACAGATCTCAAGCTATTTAGCTTTCATCAGCTAGCCATTACCCTTCTGCAGTGGTGAAATCCAATTTTTTTACTACCGGTTCTGTGGGCGTGGCTTGGTGGGTGTGGTGTGGCTTGGTGGGTGTGGCTTGGTGGGCGTGGCAGGGGAAAGATACCGCAAAATCTCCATTCCCACCCCATTCCAGGGGGAAGGATATTGCAAAAATCTCCATTCCCACCGAACTCTGGCGCCAGCCAGAGGTGGTACTGCTGGTTCTCCGAACTACTCAAACTTTCCACTACCGGTTCTCTGAACTGCTCAAACTTTCTGCTACTGGTTCTCCAGAACCTGTCAGAACCTGCTGGATTTCACTCCTGTCCTTCTGGGATTCGAACCCTGGGTTGCTTGCATATTAGGTAGATGTATTAACCTCTAAGCCACGGGTTCGCCTCGCTTTGTTGGCTATACCAGGGGAGAGATTAAGTGTTTTTTCTGGTTAGACTGGTCTATCAGGGCAATCTGGTCTACCCAAATATGGGATGAACATACTGCTTCTTTCAGCCCCAATCCAGGAGCCTTCACAGGTAGTCGCTTTCACAACAAATTATTTTTGTGTTGAATCTGTATTTACCGACAAAGAAATAAAGGGAGACCAGTGTAGAACTACTTCAAGCTATTTCAAGTCCACTCAGATTGATACCAAGATTTGTGCTCTACACTAAGGGTCGCCAATCCCCGGGGTTGAGGCTCATTACAGAACCTTGAGCTATTTGGAACCGGGCTGCAGAACTAGTGGGTGAGCAGGTGTGCGTGGTGCATTTGCGCGAGCAGAAAGTTGAGTTTGCAGTTGAGCTCCGTGCGCATGCGTGCTGGCCTGCTAATAGGACGAGCGTGTGTGGGCATATCGGCCCTCCATTCGCACGGCCCAGTTCCCCTCCCCCTCCAGCCAAGCCGACAAGGTTAGGAATCACAGGTCTAGATGATTCTTTTTCCTAATCCAGCAAACATGTTTTTAATGATGCCTGCAAACCAGAGAACGTGTTCCACTAACGCAGCAGAGAAGAGGTTAGGGAAAGACGGCAGCAAGTTTCTGCTGCATGGATGATGTGATGACAGACAGATTTCCCACAACAAGGTCTTGGTTTATTTAACACCAAACTGGACCAGTTTCTCATCAAGTATTCTGTAGTTTGGGAAGACGGAGCCTGGAAGACATTTGCTTCTGCCTGGCTCCAGGGACTTAGATGTGTTTCATGGATGTGATCAGTATCTACACTGCTTAATATTTAATAAGGGCATCTGCTACAGGGAACTAATATTGACTCAAACAACTTTAACTGCTCCGAACAGAATTTTGAAGGAGGGAAAGACAAGCGGGGCTCCTGTCTTACTTCAGAAGGGACTGACTTCTTCTCAATTGAGCTGCCCACAAGCACTCTAGAACTTTTAGCAGGGAGCATCACTGAAATGTGAGCAATGTTTTGACACAGTCAGTGCAATGTCCTAGTCCCTAGTATGGCTAATCACTCGTCATGCCCTAGGCAAGTGGTCAGCTGAAGAAGTGAGGAGCACACCTTTTCAGAAAGCAGCTTGAACAGTAGCCAGGGATAAAAAAATCCTGAAAACCGTAAACATAAATTCTCAGCCAGACTTATAGCAAGCCAATTAAGATACAGTTTTATTGAACTGTTTCCTTCCATCAACAGGTATGCTTTGAAAAAAAGGTCCAGATAGTACCCATGATGTTCGACCAGAGCTCTGTCCATTTTTATGTCTATTGCAGAATTAGATCGCATTATTGTGAGCATTGTGTTGACTTTTTCTATCTTAAGGGGTGGACAACCTGCTCCATGTCTGGGCTAGATCTCCTGCTTGTGCCTACTTCCCATAAATTCATAAATGTTGGCAAGCAGTTATGGTATCCATAGAAATATTCACAAGTGGACAAAAATGGTCACATTGATCTATTAAAGAGCCAGCTAGAATTTTGGAAGTAAACCTTCCTGTGGGGTTCTTAATGCTCTCTGAGCTTGGTTTCTATGGAGATTCTCATTTTTGGAGACCAGGATGGGGTAATGGAGGACAGAGAGCAGCCTTACCATTGACCACCTTGGTCCTTAGATGCTCATCATAACTTCTTTGACTACTATTTTGTGAAAAAACCACATGCTGTTTTGTGTAACTGTGAGGGATCACGGAGTCCTAGTGAACAATCAATTAAATATGAGTTAGTGGTGTGAGGCAGCAGCCAAAAAAAAGCCAATGCAACCCTAAATTGCATTAACAGAGGGATACAATCAAGATCAAGTGAGGTACTCATACCACTCTATAAAGCCTTAGACCTAGAATACTGCATCCAGCTTTGGTAAGCACACTGTAAAAAAGATATTGAGATTCTAGAAAGAGTGCAGAGAAGAGTAACAAATACAATTAGGCTAAAACATGTTGTTAGGAAATGGCTATTGCCTAACTAGTTGGTCAGGCAATATATAAACTATCAATACATGTTTGTCAAAAGGTATTATATTTCTTTAAGACTGTATTGCATCATCCTGTATCCTGATTGGCTAAGCTCTGTAGCCAATGTACTTAAGGGGAAGCCTGGATCATGGCTTTGTGGACACTACACCATTTTCTCTGCTTATTTGCTGTTACTTTCTACCTGTTCTCTCTGTATGATCACTGTTTGATCATTGCTATTTGTTGCTTTCTACTATTTATTGACTGTTTTAATACTGAACTTGTTCCTGTTTGAAACTCAAGAAGAACTGTTTTATTGTGTAATGACAACAACTGGTAAGAAGACTTTGTACTTGGAATATCCCTGAATTGATATTTTAACTATCGCCTTATCTATGTATGACTTGGATTGTTATTGGACTTTGCTTTACTTTTTTCTAAAAAGTAAAAGACTACCACAACTCAGTGTGTCAGTATATTAACTGTGATTATTCACTCTCAGCCGCTTTCATGTGCATACTCAAGGGGTACTTTGCTCAATAACGCATAACATCAGTTATGAGCCAAGAATATCCTTAACACATATAAATAATGGTTGCTGGAATTGGGTATATCTAGTTTAATGAAAAGAAGGACTAGGGGTGAAATGATAACAGTGTTCCAATATCTGAGGGGCTGCCACAAAGAAGAGGAAGTCAACCTATTCTCTAAAGCTCCTGAAGGTAGGACAAGGAGCAATGGATGGAAACCAATCAAGGAGAGAAGCAACCTAATGGTGAGGACAATCAACCAGTGGAACAGCTTGCTTTCAGTAGTTGTGGGTGCTCCAACACTGGAGGCTTTTAAGAAGAGACTGGACAGCCATTTGTGAGAAATGGTACAGGGTCTCCTGCTTGAGCAGGGGGTTGGACTAGATGATCTACAAGATCCCTTCCAACTCTGTTATTCTGTATCTGCCTATGTACAATTGCAGATATTTCTGCTGGATACAAAGGATTATGTAGTCCTATTGTGACGAGGCAAACCTTCAGTTATTGCTTTCATTGTGTAATCTTGGTTGCCTTCTAGCCTAGCCCTCAGTGACAATCTTGAAAACAATAAGCATATTTATGACAACAGTTTTCTCAGCTTTCTAAGGACCACCTGCACATTTTCCTTTTAGACTAATTTTCTTTTCACCTCCTTTACATTATATATACATCCTCCCCCCCCAATCGGTGAATGCTTTTCATAATAATTGAATATTGGAGTATAAGTTCTTCAGTGTATCTTGAGTGGTGAAGATGTACTAAAAATCCATCGATGAAATGATTGATGGTTATGCTCATTTGGGGGAAAAGGGACTAGATGTAACAGGGAAATAAAATCTCCATTAGCACAAGGATTACAGTATTTAAAGCTTGTGAAGAAAAAAAAAAAGTTTGACCTCTTTGTGAAAAATACCTCAAAAATACTTCTTCCTTTTTAGGCAATCGATCTTGCTTGTTTTAGACACCTGAATCTTCAAAACTGTTTTCTTTTTTTTAACCTGGACTGTGAAGGATCTTCAAGAGCTTGTGAGAAAAGTATAAATTTCTGTTTTTTTCTGAAAACAGAAAATGCACACAACTGCTGTGCTTTATTACAGATACTACCATTTGGAGAAATATCCATTTGGTTCAGTTCCAAGCCAGGAGAAAGACACTGAAAATATGGAGGCTGATTGGAAAGATGGTTTAACGATGAAACAGAACCATGTGGGTTTGTGGATCTGGGCAGCTGACGAAATGGAGTTGAGAGTGGGTTGGTTTTTTTTGATACCTTCTCTTGGGCTTTGAATGTGAACTTCCTATTCCTGTGAAAGAACACGTATTCTATTGGCTGTTGTCAGATACCTATGAGGTCATGTTCGTCTGAGCTCCCAGGTTTGGTTGAAGTTTGCTGAGTGATGCAATGTCCTTAGGAGATTGTGAGCTCTGTGTCTTCTGTTAAATGGTCCTATTAAGTCCTGAAGGGCCATGTCTTAATCCCGTCACCCTCAAGATGAAGGTCTTTTGTTTTGTAGATAGGCTGGCCCAGTCCTTCCGGGGCTATTAAGAAAGGTGGGGGCTGCTTTCCAAGAGCATGTTTCTCCTTTAGGGAAATATAATATTCTGCCTTTTTAAAATATTTCTCAAAATATTTCATTCTTCTAGGAGAGGGGTGGGTGCTAATTTTCTACATTACCAATGTTATTGGTCTTGAGCAGGGGTGAAATGCTCCCGGTTCAGACCGGATCGCCCGATCTGGTAGCGATGGCAGTGGGTGGTTCGGAGAACCGGTAGTAAAAATCCCTGCGCCCCCCCCTCCCCACCATGCCCAGCTGAGCCACACGATCATCAGAGGCTTTTTTAAAAAACTTTTAAAAGCATTTTTTCTACAACCTCTTCCGATGAAAAAATGCTTTTAAAAGTAAAAAAAAAAAGCCTCTGATGATCGCGCGGCTCAGCTGGGATCATCAGAGGCTTTTCAAAGCATTTTTTTCTGCAACCTCTTGGCCGAAGAGGTGGTAAAAAAAATTCTTTGAAAAGTCTCTGACGATCCCAGCTGAGTTGCCTGATCGGCAGAGAAGCTTTTCAAAGCATTAGAAAAAATGCTTTGAAAAGTTTAAAAAAAAAAAGTTGGCCACACCCATTCAGTCACATTACCCCCCTCCCCACCAAGCCACGCCCACAGAACTGGTAGTAACAGATTTTACATTTCACCCCTGGTCTTGAGACTGCAGAGTTGGTTCTGCGTCCTAACAAAAAAAGAGCAGAAACCTTCCAGCCCCAATAAATATACAAAATATACAAACACAACAAAATCTGATATTTTGTGGGATGACCCGGGTAGATTCTTTCCCATTTCCTTTTAAACTAGAGTCACCTGTTAAACATGTGACCCCCCCCCCCCAGGTGCTGATTTATAAGCTGGTAGTGGCTGGAAGACTAATTGGGAGTTTACTGTAATGTGTGTTTGCTTTGGGCTATAACACAACAGAATCCAAAAAAAAAGAGGCAGCTGGAACAAAACACGGCAGCTGTTAGAATCAAAGGCATGGGCTGTCGACCATATTGTGCTAATCTTATCTCAGTTCCATTGTTTCTGACCCCAATTTGCCAAGTCAGTTCTTTGCACAGAGTTTTTTTTTAAGCTGAATAAAAACAAGCTCTAGGAAATAAAACAACTGAGTCCTCCTCAATGGATATTCACTGGAGAAAGCAATTATGTTTGGAAGAGTTAGAGGTAAAAGAAAACAAGGCCCCAAAGAACATGATGGATGGACACCATCAAAGTTGACACCAGCCAGAGCACAGAACAACTCAAAGAAGCAGTGCAAGATTGGAACATGTGGAGTAACATGGCCCATAGAATTGCCAAGAGTCAGACACAACTGAGTGCCTATCATCATCATTGTCCATCATCTGTAGTTTAAGATACTTTGTGATCCAGCTAGGTATCCAAGCAATGAGCGTTTATGCTAATGAAGGCGAGGTATGGTTGATGGGGTGCTAGCTGAGTTGGAGAATTCTTGCCCTATTCACTTACAACTCTGGTGGGTTGAAAAAGTATTTTGTTTTTCACTTGAAAAGGGATAAGGTTGATACCTGGAACTGGTATGACCGCATGGTTTGACAATATTCTGCATTTAGGTTCACCAATGGAGAAATGACTAGGCCAGATGTGATCAAGCATGAGAAGCTTCTAGAACTGATCTGCTTGAGCACAAATTGTGCCACGGTGGCTCTTCTACTGTTGCAAGGCAACCAAATTTAACTTTATATTTTTCAAAATACATAATATTAACAAAATAGCTGACACTAAAAAAACCCCACATTGTTAAGTGAAGTAATCTTAGGAAGGAAGGAAGGAAGGAAGGAAGGAAGGAAGGAAGGAAGGAAGG
>WNWU01000003.1:62104456-62117149 GCA_012654045.1 Ptyas mucosa
TTCTGTTCTGTTCTGTTCTGTTCTGTTCTGTTCTGTTCTGTTCTGTTTTGTTTATTCTATTCTCCAAAGCACCTGAGGGCTGGACAAGAAGCAATGGGTGGAAACTAACCAAGAAGAGGAGCAACCTAGAACTAAGGAGAAAATTCCTGACAGTGAGAACAATTAATCAATGGAACAACTTGCTTCCAGAAGTTGTGAATGCTCCCACACTAGAAGTTTTTAAGAAGAGATTGGATAACTATTTGTCTGAAATGCTATAGGGTTTCTTGCTTAAGCAGTGGGTTGGACTAGAAGACCTCCAAGGTCCCTTCCAACTCTGTTAATCTGTTAAAGATGGTGATGTTCGGGTGTCTTCCTAGCTGTCCATATGGTGAAACTGCTCCTAGAACAGGGGTCAGCAACCTGCGGCTCCGGAGCCACATGCGGCTCTTTGGGCCCTGTGCTCTGGCTGCCTGTCAAGTGATCCCACCACTAGCTGACCACACCCCTCACCCTCCCCTCCCAGTCACTCCTCGCCTGGCCTGAGAAGGTAAGGTGATGGCGGGGGATGGAAAAGCGACCAGGGCAGAGACAGAGAGATACAGAGAGAGGGTGAGAGAGAGAGACATAGAGAGAGGGAGAGAGAGCGGGAGAGAGGGGAGAGAGAGAGATGTCAAAAGGGTTTTGTGGTTCCTGCTGTTTTTTAACAACTGGTTCTCTGCCCTAATGACTGGCTGGGGGGGATCATGTGACTGCTGGAAGTGAGTGACATCAAGTTGGCCATGTCCACCCAGGTTTTATGGATCCCGGTGTTTTCTTTTCTGTGGGAAACGGGTCCAAATGGCTCTTTGAGTGCTTAAGGTTGCAGACCCCTGTCCTAGAAGAAGGAAGAGGAAGAAACTGTCAAGCGTTGAAATGGTGCCAAATCAACAGCTTTGTGGAAACATGGCTCTAAGAAAAACGGGGGAAATAAATAAATAAAGCAAATATAAGAATGCCAGTATTTATAGAGGTAAAGCTCTATAGGAAGCATTCCGCTTGTGCTAAAATGGATATTTTTATCCTAGGAATAAATGCTGGGAAATTAGCGAAACTTTAATGCTTGTGATTTTTACCCACCTCCGAACATTTTAAACATTTTCAGTAAATGGCACCTAATGTGCCAACTTTTCCTCCGAACCCTGAGGTGACACCATCAGACGTCTAATTATTTTGGCCTGCCTTATTAAGAACATTTGAAAATTGGCAGAATGGCTTGATTTGATTTTGTGGTGTGCGTGCGTGTGTGTGAAAAAAAATTACATGCTACATTTAATCAGCCCGGCTTTAAGAAACAAATGTCATTAAACACCATTTAATTAGCAGTTCTTACATTCCTACTGTGTGAAAAACTGTATCCTTGATAACGACAAAACAGTTTTAAGGTCAAATGTGGAAGAATAAAAATACTGTCGAATGGCCTGTGGTAATAGGCTACCGAAAAGAGCAGCTCATTTTCCATTAATTGAAAAGAGCGCTTGTGTATCAGGATTAATCAGAGTTTGATGACTGGATTCTGGACAGATGTTATATTTGAGGTTATCTCTTCACCTTTCTCTATCAGCCGATTCTCATCCATCCTTATCAACCCAAAGATGGCCTCCTACCAGTGGTGAAATTCAGCCGGTTCTATCTGGTTCAGACAAACTGGTAGCGGCAGCTGCGGGAGGCTCCACCCACCCACCCGGACGTCATCACATCCCTTCCCATGCATGGAAGGCCTTGGGCATGTGCAGAGGTGCACGCGCGCTCGCATTTGCGAACCGGTAGTGAAGGTAAGTGAATACTACTCCTGCCTCCTTCATATTAAAAGATTTCCAATCTACTTACTTATCAACCCCCCCTCCCCCCAAGATTATGTAAGAGATGGAATATATTATGGAAACAAAATCTGGAACATTTTCCGTAACATTCCTACTGGTCTTCCTTCTTTTCTTAAAATTAATGAATTCACCTTTCCAAAACAACAACAACAACATTTTTAAGATACTAGTGACAATTTAAACAGGATAGATTGGCAATTTTTTTTTCCACCTCTGAGGTTATCATGAAATTTCACTCAGGGGTAGGATTAGCTCCCCCAAACAAATAAATGTACAGATAGTCCTTGATTTACGACGCAATTTCTGTTGCTAAGCAAAACAGTTGTTGGGTGAAGTTTGTCCCATTTTACGACCTTTCTTGCCACAGTTGCTAAGGGAATCGCTGCAGCTGTTAAGTCAGTAACACAGTTGTTAGGTAAATTTATTTATTGTTTATTTATTTATTAGTCATATTTCTATGCTGCCCACTCTCCGAGGACTCTGGGGGGCTTACACCAAAGACAGTATACTAACTAGCATATTGCCCCCAACAATCTGGGTCCTCATTTTACCCACCTCGGAAGGACGGAAGGCTGAGTCAACCTTGAGCCGGTGAGATTGGATCCGCTGACCTGCTGAACTAGCAGTCAGCTGAAGTAGATGCAGTACTGCACTCTAACCACTGCGCCACCTCGGCTCTTTATTTAGCTTCTCCGTTGACTTTGCTTGTCAGAAGGTCGCAAGAGAGGATCACATGACCCCACAACACTGCAACCGTCATAAATATGAGTCAGATGCCAAATGTCTGAATTTTGATCATGGAGATGCTACAACCGTAATTGTGAAAAACGGTCATAAATCCCCTTTTTTCAGTGCCATTGTCACTTTGAACGGTCACTAAATGAAGTGTTGTAAGTCTAGGACTACCTGTATATAGGTATGTAGGTGTATTAGGGTTTGGTGCCAATTGGGTGCTACATCACTAACAAACTAACTGATGGAATAATGCCAACGTAATGTGTTCTCTGAGATCTCAGAACATAAGGATGCAAAGACTGTTGACATGGTCTAGAGCAGGGGTGTCAAACTCGATTTCATTGAGGGCCTCATCAGGGTTGTGTTTGACCTTGGGGGGGGTGGGGCGGGTGTGGCCAGGATGGGCATGACCAGATTGGGGATGGCCAAGATGGACATTCGATGTCACTCATGTTGGGGGCACCTGTGATGGCCAAATTCTAAGGCAGGACTTCCCTCAGACCCTCCCTCACTCTCATTATAATCTTCCTTCCTTCCTTCCTTCCTTCCTTCCTCCTTCCTTCCTTCCTTCCTTCCTTCCTTCCTTCCTTCCTTCCTTCCTTTTCCTTCCCTTTTCCTTCTCCTTCCTTCTTCCTTCCCCTTTCCTTATTTTTCCTCCCTTGCTCTCTTCCCACCTTCCCTTATTTTTCTTTGTCTTTCCTCTTTCCCTTTCTCCTTTACTGTCCCTTCTTGCATGCTCAAATGCAAAAGGGGAAACATTTCTCCTTTCGTTTCATTTTTAGTTTCGTTTTGATAGCCCTCTGCCGGTGGAAACGGAGCTCGGGAGGATGCCCACCCCGCACCCCATTTTTGGCCATGATGGCCTCCTGCAGCCCTCTGCCAGTGAAAACGGAGCTTGGGGGAGTGCACACGGCACTCCAGAGCTCCATTTTGGCTGGCAGAGGCCACTGTGGGCCTGTCTTTTGCTGTTTCTAGGGTGGCCCCACGGGCCAGATCTAAGCATCCCAAATCCATCCGGCCTGCAGGCCTTGAGTTTGCTACTCCTGATCTGGTGAAGACCTCACCTCTGCTTCTGTCTTTCTTTTGAGCTTCTATCCTCCTAAGAAGGTTTTCTGAAGTTTCCAAGTCCTTCTAAATAGGCTTTGGAATTCACCTCGGTGTAATTTTCCCATGGATTTGAGTAATGCTAATCCTGCACATTTTTGGAAACTCATTAGATGGATGAAACCTCAACCCTCCCAGGCCAAAATAACCCGATCATATTAGAAAGGATTAAAAGTCTCCTTTTCATTAACGTAGTAATTGCTTAAAGCTATCGCTAGGCAGTATACTTTGGAACTTTGAAGATAAAAGTGAAATATCCCTAGATAAATGGATACTTAATCAAATGTTGCCTTACTCCCCACGTACCTTCTTAATCCGAACACAGTTCTACTTGGAAAGCTCTAGTACATAAACAAATTTATTTATTTTATTTTATTTTCATCAAGCATGCATTTTACGACAGATACAAGTGTAAACATAATTATAAATACATGAAAAGGATAGGAATAAAAGAAAACATTAGGACAGGGACAATAGGCACACTGGTGTGCTTATGCATGCCCCTTACAGACCTCTTAGGAATGGGGTGAGATCTACAGTAGACAGTCTAGTCTACTGTAGTGATGGCTAACCTTTTTGCCGTCGCGTGCCAAAAGTGGGGGGAGCGTGGGAGAGGTCGCTCACATGCATGTCCACACCCATAATTCAATGTTCCCCGACCCCCCCATCCACATGTGCACATGACCCCCCACACACTCCCCCCACTTTTGGCACATGATGGCACAGTGGGCCTGGTAGGCCCGTTTTTCGCCCTCCCCAGGCTCCAGAAGCTTTCTTGGAGCCTGGGGAGGGCAAAAACAGCCTTCCCCAACCCCCCAGAGGCCCCCCAGAGGCCGGAAACGGCCCACTTGCTGACTTCTGGTGGGACCGGAAGGCCCAAAAACCAGCTGGTTGATGCACTCATGTGCACTGGAGCTGGGCTAGGGCAACCCTTGCGTGCCCACTAATATGGTTCCGCGTGCCACCTGTGGCACGTGTGCCATAGGTTCGCCATCACAGGTCTAAGGAATAAGGAATAACAATGAATACACTCTTACTTTTAATAGGAAATGGTTTTTTTTTAAAAAAAATAGTCAGTATGTCTTTGTGTTAGTTCCTATCACAGTAAAAGAGTGCGCTAAAACAATGCAAACACTTCATTCAGAAAAGATGCCTGCTAGTGTAACATGCGTATGTGTGTCAGAACTGGCCCTGCCTGGTTTTTTTTTTTAAAGAAAGAAACGCTCTCATCCTGGCTAGGTGGCTCAGGGGCTAAGACGCTGAGCTTGTCGATCAGAAATGTTGGCAGTTCGGCGGTTCGAATCCCTAGTACAGGTCTCCTGCGTGAACAGGGGGTTGGACTAGATGACCTCCGAGGTCTCTTCCAACTCTGTTACTGTTAATTGTTAACGCCATTCGTAGCAAAAAGGTTACTTTTTGCAGCAACAAAATTATAACCCACCGGCGCATAAGAAATCGGACCACGTCTCAGTAACAACAGCCAGCCACTCAAACTACCAAACAAGCCGAAACCAGACCGTGACTCAGAAGCACCCAGATAAATAACTCTAATCCTAATCTGTATCACACAGACGGTACTTAACTATAGCCCAGCAAATGTCTATGGAGGTTCTAAGTCATCCAGGACGTGGTTGTCCCAAAGGCACTTTTTTTTCAAGAGGCAACTGGACTTTCTGGGTTTTCTTTGAAGACCTTTTGCTTCTCATCCAAGAAGCTTCTTCAGCTCTGACTGGATGGTGGGGAATGGAAGGATTTATACTCCTTGCAGACAGCTGGTCATTTGCATTCTTTTTAAAGAGTCGTTGAGGCAACCTGGCGGTTTATCTGCATCCTCACCTGAGTGGTGCAAATTGGTGTGGAGCCTTCTTGGAACTGTTGAAAGGACTGCGTTGTAGAATGGAGATATATGATGTTGTATCCCTCCCCTTCTGTTGAGAGGTGCACGTGAGCACTCAAAGTGTGCGCGATCACCGAACAAGTTGTTAAACTGGCAGCATCCTACCACTGCATCTGGTCATTAGTACTCTGAGAGTCATTGAGGCCACTTGAGGGTTTATCTGTATCCTCAGAGTCACCCAAATCAGAGTGCAAAACCTTCTTTGGACAGCTGAAAGGACTGCGTTGTAGGTGGTCTTTAGAGAGGGCTGTTCAATTTTAACATAGATGGCCTCTTTGACCCCTCTTTCAAACCAATGGTCCTCTCTTTCCAGAATGTGAACTTTGCTGTCTTCAGAACAGTGACTTTTGTCCTTCAGATGCAGATGGACTGCTGAATCCTGTCCTGATGGATTTGTGCCATGCAATTGTCAAGTGGTTGTTTTGTTTCTCCAAAACAAAAGTTTGAAGTTTTGTTTCCCCAAAACAAGAGGGAAACTAATACCATCCAATTCTCAGTACTGGATTCCAGTACTTCATCATTGCCATATGCCATAGAGTCAACTAATGTCAAGCTTGAAGGAGACCTTGGAGATAACAAAATAACAGAATTGGAAGGGACCTTGAAGTCTTCTAGTCCAACTCTCTCCTAAAGCATTTCAGACAAATGGTTGTTCAATCTCTTAAAAACTTCCAGTGTTAGAGCATCCACAACTTCTGGAGGCAAGTCGTTCCGTTGATGAATTATTTTCAAAGTCAAGAATTTTGTCCTTAGTTCTAGGCAGTTTCTTTCCTTTGTTTAGTTTTCATCCATTGTTTCTTGCCTTGCCTTCAGGTACTTCGGTATCTTCTGCTGGAGAAAATGTTTTTCATTTTCATTTCATCACCCCCTCCCCTCTCCCAGCCTACTCTGTGCCCTAGTCATGACACATTGGAAGACTTAGCTGCGGATACAGTAAATTATTGGCGGGATGAGCGTGCATTATTCTATTCAATTAAATCTCCTTTTGTAAGAGGTGAGCATGTGACAGTCTCCCCTTAATTGAAATCTTCAAGAATCTATTATTACTTTTACCAATCTGCTTTCAACAGCATTTCTCATTAGCGCACAGCGTTTCATTGCCACAAAAGATTATATATGCCCAAAGCAAACAGAATTGCTATTGGAGACTCTGTCTTTGCTTGCTCTTTAATCTCTACGGCTTTGTGCTAGCTTTCAGGAGGCATCAGGAAGATCTTTCAACAAAATGAAGTTCAGCTTAAAGAAAAGTCATCCCCCTCCCACTTTTTATTTTAACCTACATAAAATATGTCATTGAAGAGATAAAAGCGACACCTATCCAGATGTGCTCGATCTTTTTCTTCTTCTTAGTGTATTGCCGCAAGTGCAGGGTCAGCTTTTCGGATTATTTAATGCCATTTTGCACGGCCAGCTGTGTCTCCAGGGTACAGGCCTGCAGCTTGCATATCTTTGTTGATGGTGTTTTGCCATCTCCGTTTTGGATGTGTTCTGCCCCAGCTACGGACCCCAAAGAACGCAGCACACACAAAGTCCGTTCAAACCTTAGGTTACTGAATAAACCAGTCTTTTACAACAACGGCTGTTAATTAATCGTATTAACAGCTGCCAAGAATTCAAAGAATAATAACAGAAAGCTTACTATGGTTGGCAGAATGCCCAGAAGCAATTTGCAGGAAGCTGATAAGATAAGCAAGACACGAAGGTATGTGAACTAAGTTGTTCCCTGCAAATTGCTTCAGTCGGCATTCCTCCTTAAATAGGCTAAGGGAGTGGCCAATTAGCCCCAAGCCTTACTCTTGAGGAGACCTCCTCCTGAGGAGCCACTCCTGCCTTTTGGCAGCTCTGCGCACCCGTGCATCGAGAAGAGGCTCCTCCTCTTCTTCCTCTTCACTTAAAGGAGCTTCTGGAGGTTCTGAAGGCCCTGGCTGAATCCCCGCCTCTGGCACCACATTTTCTCCAGCCTCCTCATTGTCTGACTCAAGTGCCAGCTGCACAGGCTGCTGGCGCAGCACCACACCAGCCTCCTCGCTGTCGGAATCAGCTACAAGCTGCACAGGCCTCTGACGGGCCAGAACAGAATGCCCGCGAGGTCTCCGGCCATTGACTTCTAGTTGGTAGACAGTCTTTGCCATGGTGGAAGGTGCCGCTCTTTGGATATGTCCATACCAGAGGAGTCGGCCTTCTCTCATCTTTTTTTTTTTTAAATTTGATTTATATGCCGCCCTTCTCCGGAGACTCAGGGCGACTTACAATGCACTAAGCAATAGCCTTCATACTTTTGTATATTTATACAAAGTTATTGCCCCCACAAACTGGGTCCTTAATTTACCTACCTTAGAAAAGATGGAAGGCTGAGTCAACCTTGAGCCTGGTGAGATTCGAACCTGCAATAATTGCAGGCAGCTGATGTTAATAACAGGGTGCTTTAGACCACTGTACTATCCAAGGCTCTTCTCTATAATTATCTTCTTTATAATTGGTGCCACACCAAAATGCTTCAAATGGTGTCATTTGTGATGTGGGCAAGAAGGGAGATGCCTGATATCCAACAGAGCATTCGCATTTCCATGGCATGGAGAGAGTTTTCGGTCCCTGTTGTTGCGGATGTGCTCAATGACAATTTTATTTTCCATCTGAATTATGGAAGTATGAATGGAGAACCTCAAAAACCTAAAATTTGGATTTTTTTTAAATAAAAAAAGTCAATTAAATAAGGATGGAGTACATACTAACTGAGTGAAATTTATCTAAATGTTGTGTTAGGCTGCATAGTACACGTTTTCTGGCAGTGTTTGGCTAGTTACAATTTTGCTTAATCGGTGTCACTTCCATCATAGTGGTGCCTCTCCAACTGGCTGTATCAAGAGCTGCCTTGCTTTGCTCCTCTACAACAGGGGTCTCCAAACTTGGCCACTTTAAGACTTGTGGACTTCAACTCCCAGAATTCCTGGGCTGGCTGAGGAATTCTGGGAGTTGAAGTCCACAAGTCTTCAAGTTGCTAAGTTTGGAGACTCCCTGCTCTACAAAAAGCGGTGTTATTCTAAGAGTGTTTGGATAGTGATTTTAGTATGGTTCCTGAGTTTCCTTCATTATGGAACTGCTGTTGGTGTTAGCCATGGTGGCACAGTGGTTAGGACGCAGTACTGCAGGCTACTTCTGCTGACTGCCAGCTGCCTGCAATTTGGCAGTTCAAATCTCACCAGGCTCAAGGTTGACTCAGCCTTCTATCCATCTGAGGTGGCTAAAATGAGGACCCAGATTGTTGGGGGCAATAGGCTGACTCTGTAAATTGCTTAGAAAGGGCTATAAAGCACTGTGAAGCAGTATATAAGTCTAAGTGTTATTGCTATTCACCTTGAAGCCAACTCAGTTGCCCATACTTCTGAGTGTGCAAAAAAAAAATTAAAAAAAAAAAGAATAGGAGATTTTGTGGGAATTTGGGAAATCCAGCACTGTAAACTGCTGGAAAAACTATATCTTTGCTTCCATTTCCATCTGTATCTCCAAGACTCCACCTATCTTTCAGGGTTGGGTTCTACTTACCTTTACTACTGGTTTGCAACGGTATTGCCTGCGCGAGCTTCTGCGCATGGTGATAACATCCACGTGGGTGGGTGCGTGCTACTGGGTAGTCGATAATGACATCCGGGTGGGTGGGCAGAGCCTCCTGCCAGTTTTACTACCAGTTCGTAAGAACTGGACCGAATCAGGGCAACCCCCCACTGCTGTCTAACCATTTCCATCTTTCTACCATGAAAGACAGACATTCTTGTATACAGGTAATCCTCAACTTTGAAGGACTACCATCTTAACTTTGGAAGGACCAATCTTAGTTTTAGAAGATGTTTAACATGCATTTAGTCCTTGACTTACAACAGTTCACTTAGTGACCACTTGAAGTTACAACAGCAGTGAAAAAAAGTGACGTGATCATTTTTCACGCTTACGCTTGTTGCAGGATCCCCGTGGTCACGTCCTCAAAATTCAACATTTTGGCAACTGACTCATATTTATGCCAGTTGCAGTGTCCTGGGGTCGTACAATCACCTTTTGCGAACTTTTGACCAGTAAAGTCAGTGGGGAAGCCAGATTCACTTAACAACCATGCTTCTAATTGCAATGATTCACTTAATAACTGTGGCAAGAAAGGCTATAAAATGCGGCATTTAACAACTGTCATGCTGAGCAACAGAACATTTGGGTTCAATTGTGGTCATAAGTCAAGGATACCTTGGGCGGTTTATCATCAACATAAGGCTTAGAAGTCCATACTCAGTTTCTTTAGATTATTTCTGAAATTTCTTTTTCTTTTGGAGAAAATTCTCTTCCTTCAAAAGAACAAACTCAGGAAACAGCAAAGGGTTTATGTAGCCTGAAGAGAAAAGAATTCTGTTTGTATAGAAATAGAATGAAAATGAATCATATTATTCCAGATGCAATGAGGAAAAGGCTTCTTTAAAGCACAGGTTCTTGTGATGTCCAAATTTATGTTCTTCAAAGAATTAATTGCACAAATTAATTTGACTGAGTCAATCTTCTTTAAAGCTACATACCTATTAAGTGGAAATTGATGGCTGGACAATAGAAAATTGGATTTGTATGGCCTTCTTATTGCTAAGAGACTGGTCCAACATTGGAATGATAAATTTATGGCCCCAATTACTTAGTGGATTGAAGACACTGACGATATTTGCAATTTATGAACAAGCTGCGTACAGATGTAGATTATGTATGGATGATTACAATGAAATATGTCCATCTTTTATTGAAACTTATACAAAACGTAATATATACCCAAATGAGAAACCTTGAAATATTTATAGTTGTTTTATTTTTTTTTCTTTTTGTAAATAATGACAACGGAGTTGTTGCTGTTGCTGTTGATGATGGTGATGATAAGAGACCAACATGGATGATTGGGGGTTATAAACTAAGTTATAAGAGGAGATTGGACAGCTAGTTTGAGCTAGTGGTTAAGACACCAGGCTAGAAACCAGGAGACTGTGAATTCTAGTGCAAGCAAGGGTGAACCACTTCTAAAACCCTGCAAGGAAAACTACCTTTCCCAGGTAGTTGCAGGAATCAAGCATCGATTTAAAGGTACAGTACGTTAAAAAGAGGAGGGTGAGTGGAAAAATTGAAGGAATTTGATATGTCTCAGCTATCAGAAAAGATAGGATGATCATAAAGAAGGTGCTGGAATGTGCAGAAGCAGATAAATTAACGATGGAACTAAAAGACCGAGAGGAAACGATTCATTACGAAACATGGAATAGATGGTATAGCTGGTTGGAGAAAGAATCTAAAATTAATGTATAGATGTATAAACGTAAGAGAAGATATTATAGAGGAACAAAATAGTTAATGTGTAATAGACAGGTAGTGTTGTTGTCTGCCAGCAGTTGTGGAGCTGGCAGTGAAGTCGGACAGCGATGAGGCTGAGGAAGAACATGGGCCAGTCCTGGAGGCTGGGGAAGGCCTGGATGAGGGCTCTGTGTTGGAGGCAGAGATGGGGCCAGGGCCATCGGGGAATGATGTGTGGATTTCAGAGCTTCCAGAGGCTGACAGTAGAGAGGCAGAGGAACAGGAGGAGCCTGTTCCTAGTATGAGAAGAGCTGCGAGAAGGCAGGAACAGCTAAAGCAAAGAGGATGACTCGGGAGTAGGGCCAAGAGATGATTGGCCCCTCCCATAAGGCTTAAAAGACCAGCTACGGCTCTTGGCCTCTTTGCCGGAAAACAATGTTGAGAGAATTGGTTCTTGTTTCACAGTATTCATTTCTTGTTGGCATCTTCTGCTTCTGAACTTTTGCCAAGAAAAGCCTTTGGCAGTTTGCCTAATTATCCCAAGGTCAGTGATAAAATGTGGAATGGTGTTTTGAAGAATTTGCTTTAATTTAGTTTGGACTACGCTGGGGAATGAGTTAATTTTCAGCTGTTCTAATAAAGTCTGTTTGTTTTCGAACTGTTTGTATTTAATACTAACTACTTGGGCCTGGGTCACAACAGGTATATATCGTAGTGAATATAGGAATTAGTAAGTAATATATGAAATGTATGTGTATATAGTTGGTTAAAATATAAAATAGATATTACCAAGGATGCCGGTATTGGAAAGCTGTAAAAATGTAACTAAGATGTTAAAGATGTAAATGCTGAATAAAAATTATTTTACAAAAAAAAGAAGAAAGAAAGAAAGAAAGAAAGAAGAAAGAAAGAAAGAAAGAAAGAAAGAAAGAAAGAAAGAAAGAAAGAAAGAAAGAAAGAAAGAAAAGATAGGAGTGGATAATCAGAGGTGGCATTCAGCCGGTTCGAACCGGTTCGGGCAACCCGTCCGATATCGCTGTGTTTTTGGCATGTACGGATGGTGCATGCGAGTGAACTGCCGTGTTGTTTGATGTTGCACGCATGTGCGGATGGGGCGTGCAAGCAAATTGCCATGTTGTTTGATGTCACACGCATGTGTGGATGGCATGTGTGTGAGGGAAGTGCACACTCACATTTCCGGTGCTGGGCGAATTGATTGCTACAGTATGTGAAACCCACTTCTGGATATGAATACTTTTCAGTCACCTGTGAGGGTGTCATATTAGAAGAAAGACCACATCTATTCTTTATTATTTCAAATGCAACACTTAAAATAATGGCTTGAAAGTACAGGAAGGCAGAGTTTGAAGTTTGGAAAATGTAGGCTGAGCTGCTGTCCATCTAAAATACTTAAATCTGGATTTTTGAATGAGGATAGAGCTGATAGAACAAGAACCTGATAACCCCACCCAAGTCTGTGGTTAGATGAATGAAAATGACAGGGAAAAAAAATCACACAACATTTTAAAACCCAACCCAATCCAGTATCTACTGATGACCACCTCCTCCTCCTCCTCCTCCTCCTCCTCCTCCTCCTCCTCCTCCTCCTCCTCCTCCTCCTCCTCCTCCTCATTTTCCTTTTCCTTCCTCCTTCTCCTCCTCCTCCTCGTCCTCGTTCTCCTCGTTTTCCTCCTCGTCCTCGTTCTCCTCCTCCTCCCCCTCCTCCTTTTCCTTCTCCTTTTCCTCCTCCTCCTCCTCCTTTCCTTTCCTTTCTTTTCCTTTCCTTTCTTTCCCCTTCCCCTTCCCCTTCCC
>WNWU01000003.1:62119151-62130444 GCA_012654045.1 Ptyas mucosa
AAAGAAAGAAAGAAAGAAAGAAAGAAAGAAAGAAAGAAAGAAAGAAAGAAAAAGAATCTTCCCTTCTTAGCATTCTTCCCATCCAAATATACAGTAAACTGTTTTGGTCTCTGCTCCAACAATTTCTAGCTAACATGGTTGCTGGAGAATCTTGAAAGCTGATGTCCCAAATCTGTGGCTAGGTAAGAATATCCTCAAACATTATTCAGCAATATTTGCATTTTTCTCCTATAGTAATAATAGATCAGAATACGTTCGTGAATGTTTCTTCCCAAAACAGTAGCCAAATTATTTTAGATCCCAATGTCTATGCAGGTAGGGGGTGGAAGGAAAGAGATTAACTAATAACTATGCCCAGTATGAGTTCAGGCTGAAAAGGTCTCTGAGATCATCATAGGCATTGCTGATTTATCTTAATGGCCCCCCCCCCCATCTGTAGGTGGGGGTGAAATTCTTCCAGATAGTTTGGAGAAGAATTTGTTTTGCCTGCAATAACATGAGCAATATCATTCATTCCGATGATTAAGTATTTATGGCTGTCTATAAATTACTCTTTCTTTGCTCTAGATAATAACAGATTATTATTCAGCCACATGAATTATGGAAGATAACCAGTTTCTTTAATCTCACAAGAAGTGTGTTGTGTTATAAAATGGGTTGTGTATTTCATTCGCCTTAGCTGAGGAAGGGAAACGGTCTCTTCTGGCAAATTAGGATAAATAGATAGCTGCCGTCAGATATTTCTGACTTGATTTTTGTTCCTTTCTTTCTAAAAAAAAAAAGGCCAAAGAAAACATGCTTGAAAGAAGCAGTGGGAAGAATTTATGGTTCTCTAACTCTGGAAATGTGCCTCTGTTCTTTATGAGATGCCTCTTCATCCTTTAAGCCTAAAAAACGTAAGTTCTGTTTAAGACCAAGCTAAGAATTCCATCAAGTCTACCGCAATGTTCCTATTGGTGGTTCTAGGCCATCCAGTTCATTTTAGGCAGCTTAGATGCAGTACATAAAAATGAATCACCCACTCTCCAGTCACTCATAACTATGATTTACCTTTCAAGTTATCATGATCTGATCTTCCATGAATTTCTCCTGTCTCCTTTTGAAGCCATCTAAACTGAGGTCCATCATCACATCTGATGACTATGAATTCCATAACTTATAACGAAGCCCCATACAAAAATATTTTGTTTTCCTCAATTTTGAACCGCATGTATGTCAGTGTAGATATATTCCTGAACTGGAATAGGCATAGCAACAGGTCAGCCAATGAGGGCTGTTTGGTGACTGAAACAGTTTGGAGCCTGGGCGGGGCTTAGTTTAACTGTTTCTGTATATGGGAGAATTCCTTTGTCTCTGCTGTCCCTGGCCTGCGTTTGTACCCACTTACAATCTCTTCTCTCTACCACGTTGGAAAAACCAACATGGGCATTGTATATTTGCCTTATGTGTTATTATATATATAAAGAAGTTTTGAATCCTGCTGAATTGTCTGACTGCGTGTGCTGTAATAAACTCTGATAATATATTCTTCAATTGTCAATAAGTTTATTCATTCATTCATTCATTTATCATATGGCATATCATATTAGATGGACTAGCAATATATATTAACATAAACACAATAAAACATAAATTTTAAAAAGACCACACCTAGAATACTGCATCCAGTTTTGGTCACCACAGTATTAAAAAAAATGTTGAGACTCTAAAAAATGTGCAAAGAATGATTAGGGGACTGGAGGCTAAAATATATGGAGAACGGTTGCAGGAACCGGGCATGGCTGATCTAGTGAAAAGAAGAGAAGGACCAGGGGAGACATGATAGCAGTCTTCCAATATTTGAGGGGCTGCCACAGAGAGGAGAGGGTTGAGCTATTTTCCAAAGCACCCTAAGGCCAGACAAGGAATAATGGATGAAAACTGAACAAGAAGAGATTCAACATAGAAATAAGGAGAAATTTTCTGACAGTGAGAGCAATCAACCAATTGAACAGCTTGCCATCAGAAGTTGTGGGAGCTTCATCACTGGAAGTTTTCAAGGAGAGACTGGACTGACATCTGTCAGAAATGGTGTAGGGTCTCCTGCTTGGGTGGAGGGTTGGACTAGATGACCTATAAGGTCCCTTGCAACTCTGTTAATTTGTTTAAAAAATATCAATGTCTGTGCCATCTAATCACTGAAGCGCAGCATCATTTATATGGACACCCCCCCCCCCCAAGATAATGGACTGGTACCGCAACTGGTCACGATGTGATTTACAGTTTGATGTGGGACCCCACAATCATTCTGAGGGGAGGATACTATGCCCCATTTATACAGAGAGTCCCGGCAGATACTGTGTGAGGTGAGAATACTATCCAGGATTGTCCATTGCTGACATGGTAGTGCAAAATCTGGCATCTTTCTTGTGAGGTCATTTATATGTTTTCCTATGACTAGGCATTCAGCGACCCATTTGGCTTTCCACTGGAAATCGATGTTAAAATTGTTGGGCAAATGTTATGGAAGTACCAGTGAGTGTTTCCTGGATTTGAGTCTTCCAGTTGATGAATGAGGAAGGTCAGCATGCAGTGGTAGGAGTGGGTTGGTCATAATTTTTCTGTATTCTCTCACTAGTGCATCTTGCCTTCGCAAAGCTGGTGGTGCTATATCACTCAGAAAACAGCAAGTCAGAGTAGTTTTAGATAGATGGATAGATAGATAGATAGATAGATAGATAGATAGATAGATAGATAGATAGATTAGATAGATAGATAAGATAGATAGATAGACAGATAGATAAGATAGATAAATAAATAAGATAGATAGATAGATAGATAGATAGATAGATAGATAGATAGATAGATAGATAGATAAGATAGATAGATAAGATAGATAGATAAGATAGATAGAGAGATAGAATTCTTTATTGGCCAAGTGTGATTGGACACACAAGGAATTTGTCTTTGGTGCATATGCTCTCAGTGTACATAAAAAGACAAGATACATTCGTCAAGAATCACAAGGCAAAACACTTAATGATAGTCATAGGGTACAAATAAGCAATCAAATCATACTAGGAAACAAGTTCATACAGCAACAAGTTACAATCATACAGTCGTAAGTGGGAGGAGATGATGATAGGAAAGATGAGAAGATTAATAGTAGTGCAAACTTAGTGAATAGTTTGACAGTGTTGAGGGAATTATTTGTTTAGCAGAGTGATGGCGTTCGGGGAAAAACTGTTTTTGTGTCCAGTTGTTCTGGTGTGCAGTGTTCTATAGTGTCGTTTTGAGGGTAGGAGTTGAAACAGTTTATGTCCAGGATGCGAGGGGTCTGTAGATACTTTCACAGCCTCTTTTTGACTCGTGCAGTATACAGGTCCTCAATGGAAGGCAGGTTGGTAGCCATTGTTTTTTTCTGCAGTTCTAATTATCCTCTGAAGTCTGTGTCTGTCTTGTTGGGTTGCAGAACCAAACCAGAGAGTTGTAAAGGTGCAGTTGACAGACGCAATAATTCATCTGTAGAATTGTATCAGCAGCTCCTTGGGCAGTTTGAGCTTTTAATACATCTGTTTATAATCCTTATGGTATCGTTGAGTCTAGCATCTAAGTTATTAGTATGGCAGCTGCTAAACCATTACAGGGGCACAAACTTTTGCTGTGACCAACCTTAGTGCTGATGACTTGAGGGTGCCAGCTGACCCTCCCCACTTAGTTCCACATAATTTCTGGAGTATGTTGTTCTTAGTATTGATTTTGCTGCTGTATTCCCTAGATCAGGGGTGTCAAACTCGATTTCATTGAGGGCTGCATCAGGATCATGTTCAACCTCGGGGGGACGGGGGGATGGGGCATGGCCAGGGTGGGCATGGTCACCTTGATATGACTCATATGACTCATGTCGGGGGCACCGAGTGCTCTGCCAGTGAAAATGCGCTCCCAAGCTCCGTTTTTGGTTGTGACAGGGTCCTGCAACCCTCTGCCAGTGAAAACAGAGTTCAGGAGGACCATGAGCAGCCATCGCGAGCTCTGTTTTCAGCTGTGACAGCCTCCTGCACTCCTCTGCTAGTGAAAATGGAGTTGGGTGGGGCTCCCAAGCTCCATTTTCACTGGCAGAGGCACTGCAGGCCGTCCTTTGCTGCCCCGTGGGCCAGATCTAAGCACCCCACGAGCCGGGTCCGGCCGACAGGCCTTGAATTTGACATCCCTGCTCTAGATGTATCTTATAAGAGAGAGTCCAGCCCAATGTTACTCCATGGCTCCAAGAAGCCATGGAAGCGCAGTGGTTAGAATGCAGTATTACAGGCTAATTCTGCTGTCAATCGGCTGCCAGCAATTCAGCAGTTCAAATCTCACCAGGCTCAAGGCTGACTCAGCCTTCCATCCTTCCGAGGTGGGTAAAATGAGGACCCAAATTGTTGGGGGCAACATGCTGACTCTGTAAACCGCTTAGAGAGGGCTGTAAAGCACTGTGAAGTGGTATGTAAGTCTAAGTGCTATTGACATTGCTACTTTGTCAATGACACTTTTACTATTGTTTTTTTTAAAAAAATATTTATTAAATTTTTCAACATTTAAAACACAAAACACAAATTTACACTCATTACAGTTTTTCCATATCGGTAACAATGTCCATAACAATCATATTTACATAAGTTTTATTTCTATACCTCACTATCCTGTTATACCATCGTTTAGATTATAATAATATCTACTCACAAACAATCATATTATCAATATTATATATTTCTTATAGATTGTACTTTATATATTATAATTTTTACAATTTATACATTAAGGTCTATGTTTATTCTCAAGCCAGGCATACCATCTATTTCAAATTTGGTAGTAGTTGGTTTCTTCTCTCTCCTTCATTTCATAGACAGTCTATCCATTTCTGCACATTTGTAGATTTTCCTTATTATTATTGATCTGGGGGAGTATCATCCTGTTTCCAATTCTGCACAAAAACAATTCTGCTTGCCATTAGTATATGTAACATTATGTATTGTAGTTTTTTACTCATTTTTCCATCAAAGATACCAAAAAGAAATAGTTCCAGCTTCAATTATCTCTTCCAACCATTTTCTTATCTTATACCAATATTTTCTAGCCTTGGGGCAGGTCCACCACATGTGGTAGAATGTTCCCTGCTTGTAGCCACATCTCCGGCACTCAAGCAATCAGTTTAAGAACATCTTGGCACTTTTACTATCGTAAACATCTCCCAAAAAACCATTTTTCCTAGTTGTGAGAAGCTCTTCTAGTCTTCTTAGTGTTTGTCTCTTCTGCATCCTTTTTTCCATTTCTACAATCAAGGACATCACTGCATGTAAGGAAACAGTTAACAAAAATCAAGATCATAGCTATACCCATATGTCACTTGTATTTTACATGTGACACACTGAAAACACGCATTAAAAAATGGCAAGTATTTTCTTTCACAGTTGTGGCTCTGATCTTTTCTTTCTTGACCCTTTCCACCTCTGTCTACAACATCTGTTCTGTGTTCTGCAATGATCAGAACCGTGTTCAAAATCATTCTGAAGCTTTCTGAAACCAAATAGTTACAGCAGCCAGCAGCAGTGATATTGACTGCTTCAAGGAAAGAAAGGAAGAAAGTTCTTTTGAAATCTGGAAGGACAAAAAAAATCTTCTGATGTTATTTTGTCCTTGTTTTGAGTTCTGCTGTCAAAGTTGTGTCCCTTCGTTCTTTTGCACAATCTCTGTTCTATTCAGAATTCAGGGGGGCATTGCTGGCAGATGATGGCCTATATCACACCAGAGGAAGATTATATGAAAGGGTCTCTAATCTTCTGTGTGAAGATGTTGGGTCCTGTGATAGAGTTGTGCAAAGTTGACAGGCCACATTTACAGCAACCTCCCAGTACACCGCATTGGAGATCTCAAAGGATCTGTTCCAGATCAAAGAAACTTTTCCAGCACAAAGGAGTGGAGAGGCTTCCGTACTCATAAAGAAAAACCAGGCTAACTTGTGTGATGGGAACAAGGATGAAGATTGTGATGACCTGGGACAAGGCACGATGGTCACACAGCCAGCTGGGAGTTCAAACTCCCCTTTAATGCTCCAAATTTTCCACCAAATGCTCCCACATTCTTGGCAAGTCCGAGATCAAAGTGTGCACATGAAACTCTACAAATTCAGTGTTTGTTCCTGACAAATGCCCCACCTCACAGCGTCTCCTTAAATCTCAGTCCTCAGATATGCCTTGTGAAGAAGGATGGGGCCCTCTCCTCTCGAGTCATCTGGTTGGCCTGCACTATTCTTGCCTTCTCTCCACTCTCCGTGCTCAGGGATCAGGAGGTGACAGTCCTTGTTTGTCGCTTGAGCTCTGTCGCTCCTCATTTCTCCTTCTTGCCCTCTCTCGGTTATCCTGCCCTTCTTCCTCCCTGCTAACAAGCCATCCCCATCCTGAGGGGCCCTGGGATACCTCTGCCTGCTCCTCCCCACATTCCTCTGAAGCCAATGAAACAGCCCCCTTGATCTCTGTCAGCTCCAGCTGTGGCTCGTCCTCCTCCGCAGATTCAGGCTCCGATGGAGGCATGACAAAGATGCAGTTGCTGTAACTGATCAGCCCTTGGTTCATTTTGAGTCTGCTGGGTCTTTTCTTCAGAGGAAGAAGGGAAATGGTATGACTGAGAAAGGATGAAAATCAGTTCTATGACAACCGGCTGCAGTGACGTAGAAGAGTAGGCAAAGTTAAACATGCCATCAGTTTAGAGTCTTTGCATTACCACAAAAGATCCATGACCATCCTCCCCCCTTGAATTCCACAGACCCTTTGAGCTTTCCCCAGTCCCCAGGACTGGCCCAAGTTCCTCCCCAACCTCCTCACTGTCTGACTCTGTGCCAGCTCTGTGGCCGCTGGCGGGACACAACACAACCTTCTGAATGGTCCTGATTTTTTGCACTGGACAGGTATTAATATAAAATTACATTTATTTTTATTTTATCAAAAGTTTACACTGGCATATTTCACCTAAGTGACTCTGGATAGTTTACATTTATAAAAGAATAATAATGTATAATATTTATAATTTATGGTAGCAATAAAAAGCCAGGGATCTAAGCAAGGCTGTTTAAATCAGTGGAGTTTGAAATGTTCAAAGTCTTTCATATTAAAAGTGAGAGGTGTGGTCAAATAAAAGAATAAATAAATAAGAAACAAGTCAATAAAGGCGCACAGCTAAAATGTAAGGAAAGCAACGACAACAAAAAATAACAGCGCTGCATGAAGGCAATGGGTTGACATGGATTACATGGGTTGATATGACCCCTTTTTCAAAGGCACCCCAAGACTTCCAAAGCTTAGTATTAAATAGAATAGAATAGAATTCTTTATTGGCCAAGTGTGATTGGACACACAAGGAATTTGTCTTGGTGCATATGCTCTCAATGTACATAAAATAAAAGATACATTCATCAAGAATCATAAGGTACAACACTTAATGATAGTCATAGGGAACAAATAAGCAATCAAATCATATTAGGAAACAGTCAATATAAATTGTAAGGATACCAGCAACAAGGTTACAGTCATACAGTCATGTGGGAAGAGATGGGTGATAGGAACGATGAGAAGATTAATAGTAGTGCAGACTTAGTAAATAGTTTGACAGTGTTGAGGGAATTATTTGTTTAGCAGAGTGAGGGCATTCGGGGAAAACCTGTCCTTGTGTCTAGTTGTTCTGGCGTGCAGTGCTCTATAGAGTCGTTTTGAGGGTAGGAGCTGAAACAATTTATGTCCAGGATGCGAGGGGTCTGTAGATATTTTCACAGCCCTCTTTTTGACTCGTGCAGTATACAGGTCCTCAATGGAAGGCAGGTTGGTAGCCATTATTTTTTCTGCAGTTCTAAAATATATAATTACTAACGGAACAGAAGGTGAAATTATGAAATACACAACTGGAGAGTAGTTGACAGTGATTAATATTAATTAAACAAAAATGGAAATGAACATAATGTGGTTTCATTTTTATCTGGGTCTGTTCTACTGCTTTGGTGAAATGCTCACCCTGATTCACTCAGATATGGTCTTCAGCTTGGAAAACTTTATTGTGTTCTATCTATAATATAATAGTATCCCCAAACTGTATGCTTTCCCCTGGGAATAACCAGATAAGGTTTAATGCAACTTGGTAAGAGGGGGGAAGGAGTAAACCTTATGTCTTTTGTGGTTGTGCAAGGACTCAAGATTAGTTCCCCACTTGACTCCTTCTACCTGTCTAGCTGGGAGTTTCCCAACAATATATCATTTTTCTCTGCCTCTACTTACCTATCTCTATGTCAGTCATAAGCAACCAGGTCCACTTGTGAAAAGTCCAAGTCAGCAATTTTATTTTGTTCTACCTATGGTACAAGAATGGGACATGGTAGCTCAGTGGCTAAGACGCCGAGCTTGTCAATCGAAAGGTCGGTGGTTTAGTGGTTCGAATCCCTAGTGCTGCATAACGGGGTGAGCTCCCGTTACTTGTCCCAGCTTCTGCCAACCTAGCAGTTCGAAAGCATGGAAAAAATGCAAGCAGAAAAATAGGGACCACCTTTAGTGGAAGGTAACAGCGTTCCGAGCACCTTTGGTGTTGAGTCATGCAGGCCACATGACCGCCGAGACGTCTTCGGACAGCGCTGGTTCTTCGGCTTTGAAATGGAGATGAGCACTGCCCCCTAGAGTTAGGAATGACTAGCACATATGTGTGAGGGGAACTTTTACCTTTACCTTTATGGTACAAGAATCTCCTCAGACCATTTGCCTACTCTCAGAAACAAGCAGATAAGGCTCCATGGAACTTAGGGCTGATCAAGCTTATGGGTCTTAGAGCTGTGCAAGGGTGAAAGGCTCGTTCCCCAGTTGACTCCTTCTCCCTGCCTAGCTGGGTGTTTACCAACAATCTGCCTGCCTGCCTGCCTGCCTGCCTGCCTGCCTGCCTGTCTCTACCTCTACCTCTACCTCTACCTCTACCTCTACCTCTACCTCTCTGTCTCTACCTACCTATGTCAAACAATCAGATCCGCTTATGAAAGGTCCAAGTCAGCAATTTTATTTTGTTCTACTGACGTTACAAGAATCTCCCCAAACCATTTGCCTTCCCTCAGGAACAAGCAGATAAAGCTCCATGGAACTTAGGAGGGATCAGGCTTATGCCTCTTGTGGCTGTGTATGGAAGCAAGACTAGTTCCCCACTTGATCCCTCTCCCCTGCCTGGCTGGGAGTTTCCCAACACTTTAGTGCAGCGGTCACCAACTGGTGGTCCATGGACCACTGGTGGTCCACAAGAAAATTTTGGTGGTCCGGAGAAAAATTATTTGCATTTTTTTATATTGCGCTAAATCAGGGGTCCTCAAACTACGGTCCCTGGGCTGGATACGTGCAATGAATGTTTGTGTTGCTATGAGAGTCTCCTCCTTCTGGGTCTTTTTGTGTGGGTCAGAGGGGGGCAGAAATTCCGACTTGGGGTCTGCTTCAGCCTCCTGGTGCAGGGCTTTGGGTGAAGGCTGGAGGGAAGCGCCACTGGTGGTGAAGAGCCGGAGAGCCTTGTTCCAGTGGGACTGCATCATGGCCTGGAACTGACTGACCATCTCAGCCCATTGAAGCTCCAGGTGCCTGTACTTGGCCTTGCACTCCTGCAGGTCTTCCCTCTGCTTGGAAAGCCTATGCTCGTAGCCCTCAGTGTGGTGCTTCTGCTGAGCCTCCTTCTTGGTCAGATCCAATTTGAACTGAGCCAGCTGTTTTGCCAACTCTTTCTCATGATGGCTGCTTAGCTCCAGCAACTGCTTCTTGTTAGGGTCCTAAGGAGCCCGGGCGGGCAGGCAAGGAGTAGCGAGTAGAGGCTGGCAAGACGGCCCTTGACGTGAGTGACATCGAATTGGCCACACCCACCTAGTCACATGACCATCTTGCCTCGCCTACCCAGACGGTCATTAGGCAGATCATATTAGTGGTCCGTGGGATTTAAAATTCTGAATTTAGTGGTCCCTGAGGTCCGGAAAGTTGGTGATTCCTGCTTTAGTGTGTCACCTAAAGGGTCTTTTCTTCTGCACCTGGAAGCTACTTGCCAAAGAAGGCCTCTGCCTAGCCAAGGTGGTCCTGAAAAGCAAAGAAAATCATTAGACTATGTAAATATGGAAGAGGTAACTTACCGTTCAATTAAACGTCCAGATGTCAGTCCCAGCAGACGAAGCCATCAACAATTCATGATTCTTGAAAAACATTTTTCCCCCCTTGTGGATCCATTTAAGATGAAATATGAGGCTGCTCTTTGTGACAGGTAATGCAGTATTAAATTAAGGATAAATAAATCACAGAAACAGAGGTAGTAGTCACTTACATTACCAGGGCTATTAATGGCATTTTTAGGAGGCTGGGGGAATCTCCAGATCAAATTTCAAGGCTGAAAAATGCTCCTGGTGTTTGTGTGTGTTTTTAATGTCTTTTGTTGTCACAAAGGCAGTAGATGACGGCTAGAATCTGATCCTCGAATTTTTTTTTATAACCAACACATCACAATACTTGGAAGCAATGGTCCTTTCAGCACTATTATTCTTTTCACATTTTTAATTTAGGTATCCTTTTAATTTGCTTAAGACGCTAAAATAATTAAAAGTAAACCCTTCTACGAACTGCGTTGGTGACTACGTGAACTTCACCATGTTATTTTCTTGGTGTTGTGGTCCTCCAGCAGCCTGCAGAGCTGGCAGCGGAGTCGGACAGTGAGGAGGCTGGGGAGGAACATGGGCCAATCCTGGAGTCTGGGGAAGGCTCGGACGAGGGCTCTGCATCAGAGGCAGAGATGGGGCCAGGGCCATCGGGGAGCAATGCACGGACTCCGGAGCCTCCAGAGTCAGACATCAGAGAGGCAGAGGAACAGGAGGAGCCTGTTCCCAGTGTGCACACAGAGCTGCCAGAAGGCAAGAACAGTTAAAGCAAAAGGAATGACTCGGGAGTAAGGCCTGGAGATGATTGGCCCCTCCCATAAGGCTTAAAAAAGGAGCAAAGGCACGTGGGCCCTTTGCAGGAAAGCAATGTTGTTAATTCTGTTCCCAGTTGCCATCTCTGTTTGATTCTGGACTCCGTGTGGCTTTGCCAAGTAGGTCTTTGGCAGCATGTCAAAGGAGATAAAGGTTGGTGATTATCCCGAAGGACTTCTCCCAAAGGACTTTTTGCAACTAATTGGGATTCAGCTGTGAATGAACGTAATTCACAGCTATTACAATAAAAGAGGTTTTTGCGACTCATGTGTTTTAATCCTTCCTTCCTTCCTTCCTTCCTTCCTTCCTTCCTTCCTTCCTTCC
>WNWU01000003.1:62130844-62142140 GCA_012654045.1 Ptyas mucosa
ATATATATTTATATGCCGCCCTTCTCCGGAGACTCAGGGTGGCTTACAATGCGCTAAGCAATAGCCTTCATACTTTTGTATATTTATACAAAGTCAGCTTATTGCCCCCACAATCTGGGTCCTCAATTTACCTACCTTAGAAAAGATGGAAGGCTGAGTCAACCTTGAGCCTGGTGAGATTCGAACCTGCAATAATTGCAGGCAGCTGGTGTTAATAACAGGTGCTTTAGACCACTGTACTACCAAGGCTCTAGATCACTGTACTACCAAGGCTCTTACCTAAACTTGAATTTCATAAAATAGCCAGAATATTTATATAGTTCCTTTCAGAAATGCATCAGTGGATAAAATCCTTCTTCATATATTTACAGTTCCTGTGAACTGTTCCATGCCCAATAATTTCGTATTTGGAGTACTTAGTGCTATCTAAGGTTGCTTGCAGACATTTCATTACCCGACAAGATAGCATCAACTGTGCAAGTGGGTGTGGAGTTTGCTCCCTGTTTATAGACAATAGTTTGGCCTGGCAGTGTTGTTGTGGGTGTCGTTTTTTTCCATAGTAGTTCCTTGATTAGGATATGGTTTTCTGCTTGATTGTTTAACTGGGGTTAATCCCTGCTTATCTGCATGTTGACTGCTGGAGAAGAAATTATGGTCGAGTCCACACATGTGTTGCAAAATTAACCTATTTAGACTTGGCCTGGTCTTGTATTGTCACATTTTCCCAATTGAAACTATCGTTAAATCTGTCTATATGTTGTGAAATTAAAGAATTTTCATAATGTCTTCTGACTACTAGATGGTGGTCATGGATCCGTTCAAATAGTCTTCTGCCTGTCTGTTCTACAAATTGACTGCAACAGTCCTTATGCTGTATGTTGAGGGACATAGTAATACCAATCTATAAAGCCCTAGTAAGATCACACCTAGAATACTGCATCCAGTTTTGGTCACCACATTATAAAAAAGATGTTGAGAGACTAGAAAAAGTGCAGAGGAGAGCAACCAGGATGATTAGGGGCAGGGGTGAAATCTAAAATTTGTTACTACCGGTTCTGTGGGCGTGGCTTGGTGGTGGTGGGGTAATGTGACTGGGTGGGTGTGGCCAATATTTTTTTTACTTTTAAAACCATTTTCTACATGTAAAACCATGTAAAAAAAATGCTTTCAAAAGGCTCTGACGATCCCAGCTGAGCTGCCTAATCGGAGGCAACTCAGCTGGGATCGTCAGAGCTTGGATCATCACAGCCATTTAAAAGAAAAAAAAGGCTCTGATGATCGCACGGCTCAGCTGGACATGGGGGGCGGGGGCAGGGATTTTTGCTACTGGTTCTCCGAACTGCCTGCTGCTATTGTTACCTACTCGCCCAAGCCGGTCCGAACCGGGAGCATTTCACCCCTGATTAGGGGACTGGAGACTAAAACATATGAAGACTGGTTGCAGGAACTGGGCATGGCTAGTCTAGTGAAGAGAAGGACCAGGGGAGACATGATAGTAGTCTTCCAATATTTGAGGGGCTGCCACAGAGAGGAAGGGGTCAAGCTGTTTTCCAAAGTATCTGAAGGCCAGACAAGGAAGAATGGATGGAAACTGACCAAGAAGAGATTCAACCTAGAAATGAGGAGGAACTTTCTGACAGTGAGAGCAATCAACCAATGGAACAGCTTGCCTTTGGAAGTTGTAGGAGTTTCATCACTGGAAGCTTTCGAGAAAAGATTGGACTGCCATTTGTCAGAAATGGTGTAGGGACTCCTGCTTGAACAGGGGGTTGGACTAGATGACCAAAAGCTCCCTTCCAACTCTGTTAATCTGTTAATCTGTTTATCTCCCCCGTTAGCGCTTCTCCTCCTAGAAAGTGTGTGTGTGTGAAAGATGCACTGATGGATCCATTTTGGATTGAAATCCAGGGCATCACTATTGGAGTAGAATCTATGTTGAAATCTAGGATACCACCTTTGGATCAGTGGTGAAATCTAAAATTTGTTACTACCGGTTCTGTGGGCGTGGCTTGGTGGTGGTGGGGATAATGTGACTGGGTGGTCGTGGCCATTTTTTTTTTAACTTTTAAAACCATTTTTTCTACAACCTCTTTAGCCGAAGAGGTTGTAAAAAAAAGTGCTTTTAAAAGGCTCTGACGATCCCAGCTGAGTTGCCTGATCGGCAGAGACTTTTTTTCTTTTAAATGCCTCTGCTGATCAGGCAACTCAGCTTGGATCGTCAGAGGCATTTAAAATAAAAAAAGGTTTTTTTTTCTTTTAAAAGCTTTTGATGATCCTAACTGAGCCACATGATCATCAGAGCCTTTTTTTTTTTACTTTTAAAAGCATTTTTTCAGCCGAATAGGTTGTAGAAGCACAAGAGGTTGTGTGGCTATTCTGGGCATGGAGGGGGGGGGAGGGCAGGGATTTTTGCTACTGGTTCTCCGAACCATCCACCTCTATCACTACCGGATCGGGCGATCCGGTCCAAACCGGGAGCATTTCACCCCTGCTTTGGATACCACCTAACACCTACCCCCTGCAGTCTTCCCAGTTTATTTAATTTACTAGTGCTCCAGTTGTTGTGAAGAAAATGGTTGAAGCACTTCATGTATGTATCTAAGAAATGCATCACATCCATATGTCTCTTTTAAAATCCTTTTAAAAGATTTAACACAAGAAAATGTTTCTGCTAAATAACAAAGCATGACCAAGAGGCTATCCTTACAGATCATACAATGGACTCTATGGATTAATCCAAGAACTTCAGATGGTTTATTTAATGCAGAAATTATCAATTTCAGCTGACTGCAATTACTGCAAGTTCAAATCTCACCAGGCTCAAGGTTGACTCAGCCTTCCATCCTTTCTAAGGTAGGTAAATTGAGGACCCAGTTTGTGGGGGCAATAAGATGACTTTGTATAAATATACAAAAAGTATGAAGGCTATTGCTTAACGCCTTGTAAGCCGCCCTGAGTCTCCGGAGAAGGGCGGCATATAAATCAAATTAAAAAAGAAAAAAGAAATTATCAATTTCTTTGTAGTTAAATCGAGAACTTGATAGAACTCACCTGAGTGTGAGAAGGTGCAGGAATTTACATCATAGTTCTTGACCAACATGGGTTGTGTTAGACTGGATGGATCCAAAATTGTTCTGGGTGGAATTAGATCCAGTCATATCTCCTGGTTCAGACCTGAACTGGATCTCTTGAGTCCCTATTTTGATAAATCATAGCTGACTATGCAGCCAGCTTTAAAAAAAAATGTTTAAAAACATGCCTGCCAAATGTTGGAAATGTAACCAGGTAACAGGCACATATTATCATATGTGGTGGACATGTGCAAAGGAAAAAAAAAACTGGATGAAAATACATACATGGTATGAGCCTTGGTGGCGCAGCAGACTAAAGTGCTGTTAACTAGCACCAGCTGCCTGCAATTACTGCAAGTTCGAATCTCACCAGGCTCAAGGTTGACTCAGCCTTCCATCCTTTTGAGGTAGGTAAAATGAAGACCCAGATTGTGGGGGCAATAAGGTGACTTTGTATAAAAAAGAACACCGCTTAGGGGGGCCAAAAGCCCTACTAAGCAGGTATATACAAAAGTATGAATGCTATTGCTTAATGCATTGTAAGTCGCCCTGAGTCTCCATAGAAGGGCGGCATATAAATCGAACCAATAAATAAATAAACAATAAATAAATGGTTAGAAAAAGTGTTAAAGCAACACATAGATTATAAGGCAGAAATATTTTTGTTAGGCATAGTACCAGAAAAATATAGTAAAGGGAATATATATTTAATATTACATATCTTGACAGCAGCAAGAATTGTATATGCGCAGCATTGGAAAAGTGAAGAACTACCCACAGAAGAAGATGTAATTAAAAAAATACTACATTGTGCAGAAATGGATAGGTTGACTTTGAAGATAAAAGATAAAGAAGATACAGAATACTTTCAAACATGGGATTTATTTTATCAATGGTTGGACAATAGAAGTAGAATTTAGAAATTGGAAAAATACTATGATGTGTGCTTCATGTTTAACATGCTGTTATATTATATAGTTATATATAACATAATTATATATTACGTTAAGCAAATGCACCCAGACAATACGCTGTTCATAAAGTATTAATGAATATTATGGAAAGTATATAAAGAAATTGTTTTTTAAAAAATGAATTACTCATAAATTTGCTGTGCTCTGGTCTGCTCCTCACCTTGTGATGGACACCTGCAATTAGATCTCTCTTTTAAAGCTAGTCCATTTTACCAGGAAAATGAGAACAGTGGAGATTTTAAAAAATGATGAATTTCTTCTGGGAATAGTAGATGCTGGAGCTGTACTATTTAAAGTAGATGATCTATGAAAGAAGAATGCTACCCAAGCATTCTTTCTCTTTCTCTTTTGAACTTGCTGTTGAGTTGACAAGTGAGATAATCAATACAAAGTATTCCTATAATACACTACTTCATCAGAATATGTTGGAAATTTGGGGTGGGTGGGGGTGGGAAACAAGTATCAACTCCTTGGACACTTTAACATACGAGGAATCTTCCACGTGGTTTATTTTGTAGTGGATAGCAGTGAACTCACACAGAAGCTCAGTGTGCTTATACATCGATAAATATATTTCCAGGACAAACTTTTATCATTATGGGAATTAGAATAACCACCTATATTGAGATCTTCAGAAGTGGTGTCACTTGGGAATATAAATTGCCATTCTCCCTCCCTCCCTCCTTCCCTCCCTCCCTCCTTCCCTCCCTCCCTCCCTCCCTCTCTATCTTTCTATCTGTCTGTCTATCTATCTATCTATCTATCTATCTATCTATCTATCTATCTATCTATCTATCTACCTACCTACCTATCCATCTGTCTGTCTGTCTTCTGATATATATCAGGGGTGGATTCTACTTACCTTTACTACCGGTGTGCAATGGGGCTGCACGCGTGCAGAAACGTTCTGATGACGTCGGGATTGGTGGGCAGAGCCTCTCCTGGTTTTACTACTGGTTCTATATGTATGTATGTATGTACCTACCCCCAGGGTGTGTCATCAATCACATTCACCAACGGAGCAATTTCGTGGGTTGTAGAGATCACTCCCCTTCGGCTGTTGTGGGTAAACCTGGAAGACAGCCTTGAGAAAGATACGTCTGGAATGTACTCCTGTCTTTGGCTGCCGTGTTTCTTCGTCAGTTTCCCATCCCCCTTGCCTATGGCAGCTTGAGAACAGGCCAGGGATGCTTTGCGAGTTGATATTCTTATTGTCAAACTGAACAAGCCTAGTTATCATCCAGTAGAGACACCCCACCTTACTGTATAAGACAGAAATAGATGCACTCCTCAAGAGCAGAGTAGTTAGTTGTAGATCTTGAAGGCTCCAGACTTCTCTCAGCAGTGAAATATGACTATTTTGAACTTCCAAAACCTTTCGTTTCAAGCAAAAGTGTAGACTTTTCAGAAGGGTTCAGTTTGAATTTCAAGCAAAGGTTTTTTTTCAAGGAGTCAACCAGAGTTGCTTTTGAGAGCAAAAGACAATCTACTCAAAGGAATGTGGAGTTTTTAAAGATCAGTTGGAGTTTCCTAGTATCACTTTAGCCTTTACATTAAACCAACTCTTGGACTGATCAGCAACTCATTTTTATTAAATATTGTGAAAAGATGTATGATTTTTTGCAGCATTGGGGAAACAGTGGTTCTTGGAGCACAAATTCCATCAGCTCTAGCTACTGTGGTCCTATCAGCCCTTTGAGGTAGTCCAGCCAGGAAACCAAACCCTAACACTACCTTCATTGTAAGGTCATAGTAACAGAATCTTGCAGGTCTTTTTTTTAAAAAAAATCATTATTATTATTAATATTGGACTGTATAAGTAAAATGACTCAGATAATGCAATGTTCACTTAAAATTAAAAAAAAAGAATAATAATAATAAAAAAGAATCTTGCAGGTCTGAAAGCACTTCCACCCTCCCTTGCCTTTACTTCCTGGAGAACTATGGAAGGTCCTTCTGAGATGCTTTCTCACTCCCATTTAGAATAGAATAGAATTCTTTAGAATTCTTTATTGGCCAAGTGTGATTGGACACATAAAGAATTTGTCTTGGTGCATACGCTCTCTGTGTACATAAAAGAAAAGATACGTTCATCAAGAATCATAAGGTACAACACTTAATGATAGTCATAGGCAAACAGTCAATATAAATCTTAAAGATACCAGCAACAGGATTACAGTCATACAGTCATTAGTGGGAGGAGATGGGTGATAGGAACGATGAGAAGATGAGTAGTAATGCAGACTTAGTAACTAGTTTGACAGTGTTGAGGCAATTATTTGTTTAGCAGAGTGATGGCGTTCGGGAAAAAACTGTTCTTGTGTCTAGTTGTTCTGGTGTGCAGTGCTCTATAGAGTCGTTTTGAGGGTAGGAGTTGAAACAATTTATGTCCAGGATGCGAGGGGTCTGTAGATATTTTCACAGCCCACTTTTTGACTCATACAGTATACAGGTCCTCAATGGAAGGCAGGTTGGTAGTAATTATTTTTTTCTGCAGTTCTAAGTATCCTCTGAAGTCTCTGTCTGTCTTGTTGGTTTGCAGAATTGATGCTATGGGCTGAAATATCTCTTTTTTTGACCATTGTTTTGGCTGTTGTTTTTCCTCCTATATCCCAAGGTTATTCTCTCAGCCCGTGGTCTATAGAGATTCTCAGTTATTTTATTTTTTTTTATTTTATTTCCAATTTCTATACCGCCCTTCTCCCTGAGGACTCAGGGCGGTGTACAGCCAGAAATAAAAACATGAAATATAAATATTAAGACAATTAAAATATATATAAATTTGGCTACAGAATTTAAAACTAACAAACCAATTAAAATATTTAAAATTTCTTCTTAAGCCAGCCCGGCTTGTTGGAAAAAATGAGTTTTGAGGGCACGGCGGAAGGCACTGAGGTCATGAATTCTTATCTCCGGGGGCAACTGGTTCCAGAGAGTGGGTGCCCCCACAGAGAAGGCTCTCCCCCTGGGGGTCACCAGCCTACATTGTTTGGCTGATGGCACCCTGAGGAGGCCCTCTCTGTGGGAGCGCACGGGTCGATGGGAGGTCATCGGTGACAGCAGGCGGTTTCGGAGATAACTAGGCCCTATGCCATGGAGCGCTTTAAAGGTGATCACCAACACCTTGAAGCGCACCCAGAAGACCACCGGAAGCCAGTGCAGCTCGCGCAGGAGCGGTTTTATGTGGGAGCGCCATGCTGCTCCCGTCACTACCCGCGCGGCCGCGTTCTGGACCAGTTGGAGCCTCCGGGTGCTCTTCAAAGGGAGCCCCATATAGAGAGCGTTACAGTAGTCTAGGCGAGAGGTGACGAGGGTGTGAGTGACTGTGCACAGGGAATCCCGATCAAGAAAGGGCCGCAACTGGCGAATCAGGCGAACCTGACAGAAGGTCCCCCTGGCTACAGCCGTCAGATGTTCCTCCAAAGACAGCTGCCTATCCAGGAGGACTCCCAGATTGCGAGCCCTTTCCGCAGGGGCCAAAGACTCGCCCCCGATAGTCAGTGATGGAGTCAACTGACTATATCGGGATGCCGGGAGCCAGGTCATGGAACTGCTGAAAGGACTGTTTTGTAGACCAGAGATAGATAATGTTGTATCCTTTCCCCCTCTATTGAGGAAAGGCTGTTCAACTTTGACATACAGCATCATCTATCTCCGGGCTACAACACAATCCTCTCAACAATTCCAAGAAGGCTCCACACCCATTTGCACTACTCGGGTGACCCTGAGGACACAGATTAACTTCCAAGTGGCCTCAATGACTGCCCCTAAAAGAATGCAAATGACCAGATGTCTTCAAGGAGTATAAACCCTTTCATTCCCCACCATCCAGTTGGAGCTGAAGAAGCTTCTTGGATGAGAAGCGAAATGTCTTCAAAGAAAAGTAAGAAAGTCCAGTTGCCTCCTGAAAAAAGAACCTTTGGGACACTCAGCCCATTGCAGGTCCACAGTCAAAGAATAATAGTAATTTTAGACAACAATTTCTCTCAGGGCCACATATTCCTTACCTGATGACTACTGGATTCTTTGAATTGCTATTCTATTTCTAACTTCACCTTCCTATGTTCTGATTGCATCACAACTTAATATAAGGGCAACATCTCACAATGTTGATACCAGGGGTGGGTTCTAAATTTTTTTACTACTGGTTCTGTGGGAGTGGCTTATTTTGTGGGCGTGGCTTGATGGTCATGTGACAATTATTTAGGATTTAGCGGAGGTACTGGTCTACCAGGCTTTTAACTGCTTGCAGAGCTGTACCGATCTACCCATTTATTTTTGCAGGCACCGCTCTACTCATTTGTTTTCTTTTACCATTGATCAGCTGTAGGGCGGCCCTTTGAAGCCCCTGGCAAGAGTTTAAACATTTTTTCCCCTCTAGCCTTCAGCTGGGACTCAGGAGGCAGCAATAGATTGGGGGTGGGGCCAAATAAAAGGTAAAAATAATGCAGGGGGTGTGGGGGTGTGGGAGGGGGGCGTGGGGGCCCAGAACCAGTTCAGTGATGTCATATCATCACTGCTATCAGCTCGGGAGAACCGGACCAAACCAGGAGGAACCCACCACTGGTTGATACCATTGTTCTTTCATTTTAATCTTAGCAGTTGGCTTCTTGTTCCAGTCCTAGCTTGTGAAAACTTTTACATCACTTTAGCTGGCTTTTCTCTCCAAATGTGGTATCAACTGTTCTACTCTATTCATTTTTTTAAAAAAAAGGTTATACTCCTTTCACCATTTTTTAATTTTTATTTATTTAATTTGTCAAACATGTACAAGATAACTGGTATAACTATAAACATGGACATGAACATAGGAAATGAGTACAAATAAATGGGGACAGTAGGACAGGGACTGTAGGCACGCTGGTGCGCTTATGCACACCCCCTTTATGGACCTATTAGGAATGGGGTGAGGTCAGTGGTGGGATTCAGCCGGTTTGCACCACTTCGGGAGAACCGGTTGTTAACTTTCTGAGCAGTTTGGCAAACTGGTTGTTGGAAGAAATCATTAGGGCAGAGAACCAGTTGTTAAATTACTTGAATCCCACTATTGGGTGAAATCCACGGTAAACAGTTTAAGGTTGAAGCTGTGGGGGTTTGAGGCTGAAACAACGGAGTCAGGTAGAGCATTCCAGGCATTGGCTACTCTGTTACAGAAGTCGTATTGTCTGCAATCGAGTTTGGAACGATTTACCTTGAGTTTGTATCTATTGTTTGCCCATGTATTATTGAGGTTGAAGCTGAAGTAGTCGTTGACAGGTAAGACATTGTAGCAGACAATTTTGTGTACTATGGCAGTTCGAATTTCAGCAGGCTCAAGGTTGACCTTCTGAGGTGGGTAAAATGAGGGCCCAAATTGTTGGGGGCAATCGGCTGACTTTGTAAACTGCTTAGAGAGGGCTGTAAAGCATTGTAAAACGATATATAAGTCTAAATGCTGTTGCTATTGCTATTGCTATGATCAAATATCTAGTACTATTATGTCTATTTGTGAAATCGTTATTATGATTTCATTTTGGCTCTTATGTTTTATTTAGAGTAAAATATTACGGTATTATAAATTGGTATTATTTGATTGTTTGGATGTATCTTTTATATTTTAATTTTGTATCTGTTTTATTTATCAGGGTAAAACAAGAGACTATTCTATTATTGTATCTGTCTTGACGAGCGTTGAAATAGCTTTTCTTACTGTTATTTGTCATGTGTATGTCACTTTTTACACTTTCTTTGTAGTCTGCCTTCCCCAGCTTCCCTTTCTTATTGCAATTTTGTATTTTAACTCTCCATCTTTGTAATGTAATTAAAAATAATAATTAAAAATTTCCAGCGGTCCAGTTTGCTCTCATGGAGGCTACATTCGAATTTAGTTTACACTTGTGTGCACATCTACAAGGAAAGTCTTTGTTTGGTCTGACATCTTTCTGATGTATTGTAGTAATACATCATCAAAAGCATCATCCCCCCGATAATATATTGCTGTGTTATACCGTTAATGTGACTTTGTTTGATAATACGCCCAGGCGTCACGTCTTCTGACAGATGAACAGTAATGACAACAGCTCTGCCACTGAAGAATGAAGAATGCCGATGACAAAGTACACGAGCTTCAGAAGGAAGCTGCCTAGGATGGCCATATCTTCCACAGCTGAAGTGTTGAGCACAGAAAAAGTCATGAATCGAAATGAAAAATAAAGACGACAACCCCAGCACTGCAGAAATTTGTGAATTTGTGAAGGTGCCCATCACCTTCATGGTGGCATCAAGCAAGGCATAGTTCTTCCTGGGGAAGGGGTCAAAAGGGTCGACATGGCAACCCATATATGTGAATAAAAACCCACCCCACATTTAAAAAAAAAAAAAAGATTGCTCCGTCAATACTGTGGCTGTGGCTACTAACTTCTCTCTCTTTCTGTTTTGTCCTTTCCCTGTGGATTTGCTTCAACGAAGATCAAACCAAATTCATTGATGGATGAATTAATATGGATTCAAAAAAAATCAATTAAAAAGGATACGGATAGATGAAAGATAGATGGGTGGGTGGGTGGGTGGATGGATGGATGGATAGATAGATGGATGGATGGATAGATAGATAGATAGATAGATAGATAGATAGATAGATACTATAGATAGATAGGGATGGATAGATAGAATGGCATAATGGCCTAGAGGTAAAGATACTTTCCCTCCCACTTGAAATGTTGAGAGATCAATCCCAGGCAGCGACAGATGTTTCTCTCTCTTTTTTTTTTTTAATAAAAAGTTTTTATTGGTCAAAAATATACAATATCACAGTTTACAATATGTTGAATTTTCAATATCTTTATACAAAGATATCTCAGTTATTATTTTCTTTTTTTTAATTTCTCACACAACAGACATTATTATCTTAAATCGAAACAAACAACCAGGTTATATAAAAATTATATAAACAAAAAAAAAGTGTTATACAAAATACAATAAAAGAAGAGAGAAAAAAGAAAAATGTCAATTAAAAAAACCTTAAACAGTAGATTCCCCTCCTTTCTTCATTTCCTAGTTCTGGCTCTTAAAACCATGGTCTGGCCTCCCCCCCCCCCCCGGGCCGCAGCAGCTCCGTCCGCCTCCGCTCCTTGATCATCTAATACTTCCCCCTCTTCGGCTCCTGTATCTTCTCCACCTAGGAAGGATTTATGTTGGTCAAGAAAAGCCTTAGCTTCCGTTACAGTATTAATTTTCTTCTTACTGTCCTCCCAAAAAATCATCAAGCCCTCC
>WNWU01000003.1:62151145-62171049 GCA_012654045.1 Ptyas mucosa
AGACTAGACTAGACTAGACTAGACTAGACTAGACTAGACTAGACTAGAATGTGGATTGCAGTGTAGTGGGGATGGGATGGGATGGGATGGGAATAGAGTGGAGTGGAGTGGAGTGGAGTGGAGTGGAGTGGAACGGAGCGGAGCGGAGCGGAGCGGAGCGGAGCAGAATGGAACGGAACGGAACGGAACAGAACAGAATAGAATAGCAGAGTTGGAAGGGACCTTGGAGGTCTTCTAGTCCAACCCCTTGCTCAGGCAGGAAATCCTATACCATTTTAGACAAATGGTTGTCCAATCTCTTCTTAAAAACTTCCAGTGTTGGAGCATTCACAACTTCTGTTGAGAAGTATTTAGGATTGGTCTGGTCTTACAAACATTGAGGAATTTGATAGGATTCTCAGGGATATGAATTTTGCCATCTGAGAGTTGGATTCACCCTCAGTCAACTTGTTTGCAAAGTGTTGGTTTGTGTGTGTTTGTGTGACTAATTTGAGAGACTCTGTAAACTGCTTAGAGATGGCTGTAAAGCAGTGTGAAGCAGTATATAAGTCTAAGTGCTATTGCTGTTATCTGCTTGAAATTCCCCTCTGGAGTCTAAGTAGGACAAAAAGCAGAAGAATTAATGGACACAACTTTGACATCGGAACTCAAAACAAGGACAAAGTAATAACAGAACCTTTCACCCTCCCAGAACACCACACAGCAGACCTCGGAACGACTGTTTTGCCAAACAGTCATTAAATACTGGATTTAACTCCAGTATTGTGTGAAAGACTGTTGAATTCACATACATTAAAAGGTTTCAGGCATACTCAGAAGGTCTCCGCAAACACAGGGGGGTTTCTTGCACATTAGAAATGTTAATTGATATGGAACTTGTAAACTATCTCCTAGGTAATCTGCATGACCAACCTGCCTTCTCCTCCCCACCTCTTCCCCAGTTTAAATCCCACCTCAATCTAGCCACTCAATCCACTTGATGGAGAGAGTTGCAGCTGATGGAAGATTAGGCCTTTTAATAAAATGTGTTAATTGGGGAAGATGCCACCCGACTCCTTATGATATTTTTTTTTCGCACCGTTGACTAACATGGCTCACCTCTACAGTGTCTTTGAAGGATGAACTTCTGCTTTGAAGAAAGCTCCGGGAGTAATATTTCCATCCAACAGTGACTGACAACTTCTGCTGACAATCGCCAACCTTCCCTTTTCAGTCGTCCCAAAGATGCTTTTTTTCAAAAGGCAACTGGACTTTGTTTTCCCTTGAAGATGTTTTGCACCCCATCCAAGAAGCTTCTTCAGCTTCTACATCCTTGGGCTTTTCTTTGCAGGCAAACAGTTCATCCATTCATTCTTCATTCGCCTCCCGTCTTGACTATTGCAACACGCTTTGCGTGGAGCTGCCCTTGAAAAATATCCAGAAGCTTCAATTGGTTGAAAAGGCAGCAGCCCACATGGTTTTGCACCGACCTAGATGTGCACATGTGTCATGTTTCCTGCGGCAGCTGCATTGGCTGTCGATTTGTTCCGGGTCCAATTTAAGCTGTGATTGTCACCTTCAAAGCCCTACATAACTTGGGAGCAAGTTATTTGAAGGCAGGGGTGGGTTCTAAAATTTTTTTACTACCGGTTCTGTGGACGTGGCTTATTTTATGGGTGTGGCTTGATGGTCATGTGACAATTATTTAGGATTTAGCAGAGGTACTGGTCTACCAGGCTTTAGACTGCTTGCAGAGCTGTACCGATCTATCCATTTATTTTTGCAGGCACTGATCTACTCATCTGTTTTCTTTTAACACTGATCAGCTGTAGGGCGGCCCTTTGAAGCCTCCTGGCAAGAGTTTAAACAGTTTTTTTCCCTCTAGCCATCAGCTGGGACTCAGGAGGCAGCAATAGATTGGGGGTGGGGCCAAATAAAAGGTAAGAATAATGCGGGGGGGGCATGGATGGGGGGGGGCAGAACTGGTTTGGTGACGTCATATCGTCATCGCTACCGGCTCGGGAGAACCGGGCCAAACCGGGAGGAACCCACCACTATTTGAAGGACCGTCTTTTCCCATATCTATCCAACTTATTATATTTATCCCAAGATATAACTTGGAGGCAGGGAGTATTACAGGCCCCGTCTCTTAAGGAGGTCCATCTAGCAGGACTAAGAACAAGGGCCTTCTTATTGGTGGCTCCCTCCCTGTGGAACATATATCCCCATGGAGACATAATTGGCCACCATCTGATACTCTTTTGCAAAGCCCTGAAGATCTGATTTTGCCAACAGGCCTGGGAAACTCAGGGTGGGATGGAACCTGTCAATGACTTATTTGATTGACTGATTGTTGTCACTGGGGGTGGATTATTGTTTTTTATTGTTTTTCTATTGGGTTTTTATCTTTGTAAGCTGCACGGAGTCACAGAGAGTGAGCTGGGCGGCCATATAAATTTTCTTAATTTATTTTTTTTTAGACGAAGAGCCACAGTGGTGCAGTAGTTAGAATGCAGTACTGCAGGGTACTTCTGCTGACTGCCGGCTGACTGCAATTTGGCAGTTCAAATCTCACCAGGCTCAAGATTGACTCAGACTTCCATCCTTCCGAGGTCGGCAAAATGAGGACCCAGATTGTTGGGGGCAATAGGTTGACTCTGTAAACCGCTTAGAGAGGGCTGTAAAAGCACTGTGAAGCGGTATATAAGTGTAAGTGCTATTGCTTAAATAAAATAAGTAAATTCTGCTGTTTATTTCACCTTGTTAGAGGGTTTTATTTCAGGTTAGGGGAAAAGCCATTTAAGAAGGCATGCAATAAATGCATAATTATTGCATGTATAAATGCAGTTACTCATGCGCTAGTCACTTCCCGTATTGACTACTGCAACCCTCTCTACCTAGGGCTGCCCTTGAGGACCATCCGGAGGCTTCAGCTGGTACAGAATGCAGCCGCGCGGGTCGTGATGGGTGGTTCCCGATACGCCCATGTTACACCTCTCCTGCGCGACTTGCATTGGTTGCTGGTTGCCCTCCGGGTGAGATTCAAGGTGCTGGTGATGACCTATAAAGCCCTACATGGCTTAGATCCAGGATATTTGTCGGACCATCTGCAACCAGCAACAGCCCCCCATCGCCCGGTGCGTTCTCACAGGGAGGGCCTACTCAGGGTGCCGTCAGCTAGACAGTGTCGACTGGCGACCCCTAGAGGCAGAGCTTTCTCTGTGGGTGCTCCCACCCTCTGGAACCAATTTCCTCTGGGGCTCCGGTTGGCCCCTGACCTCCGCACCTTCCACCATGACTTAAAGACATGCTTGTTCAGCCTGGACTGGGGGGGTTAACATGTATTTTAGCATGTTTTTATTGGATATTTTATTGTTGTGAGCTGCCCTGCGTCCTGCGGAGATAGGGCGGCATATAAATAAAATAAAAGAAATAAAGAAATAAAAGGAAAACAGGACTGGTGGGTATGTAGTGTTGAAATACCAAAGCATAATAATGGCGGTATTTAATAATAGGTGGCAGAGTGGGAGAAATTCCACTCTTCCAATGGAGGGTCTAGTCTCAAGCACTATTGACATGGCTAGAAGTCTGGGATGAATGAAGATAGCACCAGATGTTAATGAATATTAAGAGATGATGATTATTAGAGCAATCAATTCTCATTTTGAGTTGTCTAGCTGAGAGTCCACCGAATGCCATAGAAGAACAATTCCCTTGGGTGCCATAGTGAACAATTAGATTCATTACGGCGGTTTTATCACTTTCCCTGCAATGTTTGGCAAGGACCTCTTTGGGATAAAAGTGGGGGGGGGGGGCCCCGGCAGTGACAGCATTTGACAGGCCATTGATCTGTTCCTGTGGGGCATTTCCCCTGTGATTACAAATCACTCCTGGCAAGCTGCTTTAGCTAATGGCTTGAATCAAAGATCCAAATACAAATAGAATAGGCTTTGTTTTATCAGGACAATAGGCCCCATATGGGATGAGTAAAAAGGATTCAGAGAAGAAAAGCGAAGAAGAAAAGGCAGGACCAGAAGCAATGGATGGAAACTAATCAAGGAGAGATCCAACCTAGAAATCAGGAGAAATTTCCTGACATGTAGAACAATTAATCAGTGGAACGACTTGCCTTCAGAAGTCGTGGGTGCTCCAACACTGGAGGTTTTTAAGAAGTGATTTGACAGCCATCTGTCTGAAGTGGTACAGGGTCTCCTGCTTGAGCAGGGGGTTGGACTAGATCTCCAAGGTACCTTCTAATTCTGTAAGTTATTCAGAAAAATAATGGAAATACCAGACATTGACTGTGCTGGGAAAGCTCCCCCAGCTTCTCAGCATCATCTGGAATTGTGGCAGTGATTTTTATGCTCCTTCATCAAGGTTCTTGGAGAACGAAAGTAACTCCAGAAATTACTTTCTATAGTAATTTCTAGAAATTAACTCTAGAAATTACTTCCTAGAGTAACTCTAGGGGACTGGAGGCTAAAACATATAAAGAATGGTTGCAGGAATTGGATATGTCTAATGTAGTTGACTCAGGTTGACTCAGCCTTCCATCCTTCCGAGGTCGGTAAGATGAGGACCCATATTGTTGGGGGCAATATGCTGACTCTGTGAACATCTTAGAGAGGACCGTAAAGCACTGTGTAGCGGTATATAAGTCTAAGTGCTATTTCTAGTGAAAAGAAGGACATGATACGCATGACATGGTAGCGGTGCTGCCACAAAGAAGCGGAGCTGCCCCAAAGAAGAAGGTGTGAAGCTATTCTTCAAAGCACCTGAAGGCAGGTGAAGAAGCAATGGGTGGAAACTCATCAAGGAGAGAAGCAACCTGGGACTAAGGAGAAATTTCCTGACATGTAGAACAATTAACTAGTGGATCGACTTGCCTCCAAAGTTCTGGATGTTCCAATACTGGAAGTTTTTAAGAGACTGGACAACCATGTGTCTGAAATAGTATAGGGCAGTGATGGCTAACCTTTTTTTTCTTCGGGTGCCAAAACCTTGTACGTGCGCTATTGCGCGTGCCCACACCCATAATGCAATGCCACGCACACACACACCACCTCCTGTGCCTGTGCACTCACCCTCCCCCATGCTGCCCTGCCTCCCTATGTAGGCACACGTGACACCCCCCGTGCCCCATTTTGGGCCTAGCAGGCCTCCCTGAAGCCTCTGGGGGCCGGAAACAGCCCGTTTCCAGACTTCCGGTAGCTCATTTTTCGCCCTCCCTAGTGCCCAGAGGCTCCGGAGGCTTTTTGGAGCCTTCAGGAGGTTGAAAATGACCCCCCAGCCCTCTGGAAGCCAGAAATGGCCCATTTCCGGATTTCTGGTACTTCTGGGAGGCCCGTTTTGTGCCCTCCACAGGCTCCGGAGGCTTTCCTGGAACCTCCAGAAGGGCAAAAACAGCCTCCCCCGGCCCTCCAGAGGCCCTCCGGAAGTGGGAACGGCCTGTTTCTAGACTTCCAGTAGGCCCGTTTTTCGCCCTCCCAGAGCTTCTGGGTGAGTCCTGTACTTACCTGGCATCCAAAATGGGCTGCATGGAGACTCCTGGAGGAGTGGGGAGGCATGGGCAGGTGTGCGCATCTCCTACATGTGTGGCAGAGACCCAAAAATCAGCTGGCCGGTGGGAGGCACACACTGCATGCGCGGTGGAGCTGACTTAGGGCGAGTGTTGTGTCTTCAGCTCCCGAGCCCGGACCTCCGGAGGAAGAATCCTCCGAAAGTGAAGAGGAGGAGGAGGCAAGGCCCCCCTCTCCTGGCCCGTCTGGTTTGGCACCACCCCAGGCCCCAGCTGAAAGCCCTGTGGAAGAAAGCTCCTCTGAGTCAGACGTTAATGAGGAGAGGGAGTGGATTAATCCCAGGTGGCGACGATCAGAGAGACGGGCTCAGCAAAGGAGTGGGTGGGGCCGAGCACGAGGTGATGAGTCACAAAGCCAACGCCCCACAAGGTATAAAAGGAGCTGACCTTACCTTGTTGGCTTTTGTGACGAACAAAGTTTTAACCTGACTGTTTGTTGTCAGACTTGCCGGAACGTCTTATCAGGGACTGGCCGTGGCAACTCAAAATAAAAGCTGTCTTTATCTCTTCCGGGCTCGCTGCCAGCTTGTTGTTTATGGATGGTAAATAAACGACTTCTGAACACTTCTGTTCGTGTGTGTGCTTGTCTGGGCTTCTGAAGCAGGGAGGGGACAGAACAGCGAGGGCTTGCGTGCCCACAGAAATGGCTCCATGTGCCACCTGTGGCATGTATGCCATAGGTTCTCCATCATGGGTGTAGGGCTTCCTGCCTGAGCAGGGGGTTGGACTAGAAGACCTCCAAAGACCCTTCCAACTCTGTTCTTCTGTTCAATGTTAGCTAGTAAGAAGTCTAGCCTTGACTTCTTTGCTGCTCAAAATATATGTTGCAGCATTTTCTGTTCTAATCTTCCCCACCCCCAGCATTTTCCCCTCCCCTTCCCTCCCCTCCCCTCCTCCCCTCCCCATCTCTGTCCTCCACAGCCAAGCTATTATCTTTCCCAGACGTGCCCCATTAATTCCCTATACGAATTCATGCACACTCAGCTTTCCGCTCCTAATGACTTCAGAGAAGTAATGAATGTGGCCCGTAGACCAGGCTGCTCTTTGTGAGGCTGCCACCAGATTAATTGATGGATTGAAATCTCTTCTGTGCATCTCGGGTGTCTACTTTTGATGGACTCCAAGATCTAGAATTTCCCCAACACAATAAGCAAAACTTTTGGAGTGCTGGCTAAGGGTTTATTCTTAAGTATAGATCTCTTTTATCATAGTGGAGAGAAAGTTTACAGTTTTCCTGAAAATACATTTATCGAATTAAGTGGCTCTTCTTTTTAGTAGACATAGCATTATAGAATCATTGAAGTGGAAAATACTTCAAAGTTACCTGCAACTAATATAAACTACTTCTCTATCCTTAATATCCTACTTAAAAACTGTCGGCAAAGAAGAGACCAATCTTTCACTGAAGTAATCACAATATGTCCCCACTGATGTTTATGTTCAATTTTCCCACTTTTAACTCCATCCATTACCTTTTTGACTCAAGGAGCAGGAGGAAAATAATTTTGTTCAGTTATTTATGTAAACATCCTTGAAAGATCTAAACAAGGCAGAGGAATCATTTCTAAGCCTAAAACTAAGGCGGAAACATATCAAGAACGGTTGCAGGAATTGGGTATGTCTAGTTTAATGGAAAAAGGGACTAGAAGGTGACATCATAGCAGTGTTCCAATATTTGAGGGGCTGCCACAAAGAAGAGGAGAGTCAACCTATTTTCCAAAGCACCCGAAGGCAGGACAAGACGCAGGAGAGAAAATCTGCATTCCAGAAAACCAAGGAAGACACGCAAAATAACTTCCAAGCAGTTTCCTTTATTGCTCCTCGCCTATAGACAGAATCTTGCCAAACTAAAGCAACTACACCATCATTTAAGATGTACTGTCAGGCACAAAAGATCAGGTCCACATGTAAAGGTCCAATAATGACTGATTTATTGTTAATTATGCATATGCTCAGGAATCTTCTTAACTAATGGTTAGCATCTGCTTGGAATTAGATAAGGGTCACTGGATTTCAAGGGAGACTGGAGTTTGCCTACGGCTACATAGGGATTATAGGCTGAACTCCCTTTTAACTCCAACCTCAGCTTCTTCCAGTTGCTGAAATTGAGTATGTCTAGTTTAATGAAGAGAAGGACTAGGGCAGTGATGGCTAACCTTTTTGCCATCACGTGCCAAAAGCAGGGGGAGCGCAGCGGGTGGTGCACGTGCGTGCCCACACCCATAATTCAATGTGCCTCATCCCCCCAAACTCCCCCCACTTTTGGCACGTGATAGCACAGTGGGCCCAGTAGGCCCGTTTTTCGCTCTCCCCAGGCTCTAGAGCCTTGCTAGGAGCCTGGGGAGGGTGAAAACAGCCATCCCCAACCCCCTGGAGGCCCTCCAGAGGCCAGAAACAGTCTGTTTCCCGACTTCCAGTGGGCTTGGAAGGCCCGAAAATCAGGTGGCCAGTGCACTCATGCGTGCCAGACCTGAGCTAGGGCAACGCTCACGTGCCCACCAATATGGCTCCACGTGCCACCTGTGGCACGCGTGCCATAGGTTCGCCATCACGGGACTAGGGGGTGTCATGATAGCAGTGTTCCAATATCTCAGGGGCTGCCACAAGGAAGAGGGAGTCAAGCTATTCTCCAAAGCACCTGAAGGCAGGACAAGAAGCAATGGGTGGAAACTAATCAAGGAAAGAAGCAACCTAGAACTAAGGAGAAATTTCCTGACAGTGAGAACAATTAATCCAGTGGAACACCTTGCCTCCGGAAGTTGTAAATGCTCCAACACTGGAAGTTATTAAGAAGAGATTGGATAACCATTTGTCTGAAATGGTGTAGGGTGTCCTGCTTGAGAAGGGAGTTGGACTAGAAGACCTCCAAGGTCCCTTCCAACTCTGTTGTTCTATTCTATTCATTTTTTCCTCCTACATATTTATTATTTATTTATTTATTTTATTTTATGCAATTTATATGCCGCCCTATCTTCGAGATCCCAGGGCAGCTCACAACGGTAAAATGCCAACCGTGAATCCAGGAGGACACCCAAGTTGCGGGCCCTATCTACAGGGCCCTATATACCCTGAGAACGTCTAGGAAGGAGCTATCTTGACTCTCTTTCTCCCAGCCAGATGATCTAAACCTCATTGTTTCTTGGTTCTCTGGAATGCAGGCCCTCTGTCCTGTGAATGCAGAGTCACCACAGAAGGAGATTGATGGTCACTTAGACAACACACTGATAGAAAGCCAAGAAGGTGTTGTTACTGGTGCATCTTATGAGGACAACTGCCACAAGATGCTGAGGTGTCAATTTTCTAAAAGGCAGTTATGAAGCGGGCTAAGGAAAAAAAACACCTATCCAGTCATTGTTTTGATGTAGTCCATCGTCAACTGCCATTATTCCTTGTTTTTAAAAACCAGAGCTCTCCAAACAACAACTTACAGTTGATATGGTACGTTAGGAAGTGTGGATGTGCTGCTTCCTGCATCTTAGTAGAGACCATTATGAGGTAAAAGAGAGGAAGGCAAATCCATTTCAACACTAACAAGGTCCCAAGGGTTGTTTGCTACTCACAGGTGCCCTATAATCCATTTGTCATGTTCTGATTTCTTTATCTAAATACAAGATTGCACTGTACGCCAATAAGGGCATCTTGTCTATAACTCAGAGCATTGCGAGGAAATAGTGAAAGAGAATGAAGCTGGATAATTGATATCAGAGGGAAAGACAGCGACACACACTTACATTTCCATCCTGGACAAATTCTTCATTGTCACTTTATGTGTCAATTTTCCCAAACTGTGGCCAATGGCTTATAGGAAGATATATATTGCAGCACAGCAAACCCACGCCAACATCAGGGGTGAAATCCAGCCGGTTCTGACAGGTTCTGGAGAACCGGTAGCAGAAATTTTGAGCCGTTCAGAGAACCGGTAGCAGAAATTTTGAGTAGTTTGGAGAACCGGCAAATACCACCTCTGGCTGGCCCCAGAGTGGGGTGGGAATGGAGATTTTTCAATATCCTTCCCCTGGGAGTGGGGTGGGAATGGAGATTTTGCAATATGCTTCCCCTGCCACGCCCACAGAACCGGTAGTAAAAAAAATTCACCACTGGCCAACATGTCTTTAAAATGCTAATATTTACAAATGTATCCCAAAAGTGCTTTTTCCAAAGGCAACTGGACTTTGTTTTCCCTTGAAGATGTTTTGCATCTCACCCAAGAAGCTTCTTCAGTTCTGACTGAATGCAGGAGGCTAGAAGCATTTATATTCCTTGCAGACATCTGGTTGTTAGCACTCTTCTCTGAGAGTCATTGAGACCACTTGAAGGTTTATCTGTGCCCTCAGGGTCCCCTGAATAGTGCAAATATTCCTTCCCTTCTCCACGATTCAATCAGAACTGAAGAAGCTTCTTGGATGTGAAGTGAAACATCTTCAAGGAAAAACGAAGTCCAGTTGCCTTTTGAAAAAACACCTTTGGGAGAACCATGACATGGATGACGGAAAATATCCACAGACATTTACAAATACTGTACCTTTCGGAGTATAAGACGCACTTCTCTCCCCCAAAGTAGTTGGAAATCTCTGTGTGTCTTATACACTGAATGTTGCCAAAGTCCTGCTCACCCTTTGGCCATTTTCGACCTCCACGCATCATGTTTTCGCCCTCCACATACTCCATTTTAGACCTGATCCAGGCTGCAGGTATCACTACAGCACATCGCCGCCAATCGCTGCCTCCACGCATCACGTTTTTTGGCCTCCACGTGCCCCATTTTTGGCCTCCATATGTCGCATTTTTGGCCAGTTCCAGGCAGTGGGGACCGCTGCTACCACCGCCGATCCCTGCTGCCTAGAACCAAAAATGGGGCATGAGGAGGCCGAAAACGCAACACACAGATGCCGATAACGCAACACACGGAGGCAGCAATTGGCGGCGATGTGCTGTGACGATCCCAGCAGCTGGGAATGGGTCTAAAATGGAGTGTGGAGAGGTCAAAAACGTGACACATGGAGGTCAAAAATGTGATGCCCAGAGGCAAAAAACACAACACAGAGAAGCGGTGATGGGCTGTGGCAATCCCCGCAGCCTGGAACAGCTGATTGGTGGTATTCCAGGAGGCAGATCCAACCGCCAATCAGCTGCTCATGCTGAATCAGGCTGTGATAACGTGCTGAAGCTGACCAGGCTGTTTAGCTTTGTTGAAATATCCTGTGTTAAAAGAGTGGAAATATAATACTTTGATTCAAGTGAGTAAAGTAATAAAAACACTACAGCAGTTTTTCTTAAATGAAAATATCCGTGAAGTTAAATTTCCCATTTAGCTTGAGAAACTAGGGAGGGTTTCTTCTAAACTTTTGCCTCACTGCTATCCAGCTACCTATTATCTGACTGTTCCTTTGGCAACATAAATTTTCCATTGCAAAATGTTTCCATTTCCTCATCCCCACTTAGTGATTTCATCTTAACCAAATTCTAACTTGACAGTTAGGAGACTACCAGGAAGTATCAGGGCTACTGGAACACAGAGAAGCACAGTGAAAAAAGGAAGAGTAAGAGTAGAAAGCCTACATAACTATAATGTCACCCGGAATAAACTTTCATGTAGAGCATCTGTTACTTTTAATATGCCTTAAGCTAAAAATATCGTAGATCAAAAAGTTACACCTGGAAGCAATTAAATTCAGACTCCGTTACAAGAGCAGCTTTACAATCAGTTTTCAGAAAACTGTAATGCATTAATTATCCATCAATTAGGGGTGTACACAAGGGGTTAAAAAAGTCTAGATGGGGGCCACAAGCATGTCATCAAGGTCTGGCCAAGAAGATGTCTTCAAGTAAAACCCATAGCGGCTACGAATTCCTAGGAATTGTTCTGTAATTACCTCCAAGCATTGATAAATTGAGGTTCTAATCTGTAATGGTATGTGGGGAAACGAGTGAAGGGATGCTGCCAAAGTCAGATAAGAGACAGCATAGCCTGCAGCTGGGAAATGGGTGGAGCATGAGATTCAGAAGAGACCCTCCCTAGTTTCTCAGGCTCAAAATGATATGGGGGGGGGGGGGCAGAGGGGAAAATAGAATTACGCTTCCAGACTTGCAAGATTCTGTCAATGCAGCCTTACAATAAAGTAAAAATACAGAGCCTGTAGTACAGTGGTTTAAAGCACCCTGTTATTAACATCTATTAACATCTGCTGCTTGCAATTACTGCAAGTTCGAATCCCACCAGGCTCAAGGTTGACTCAGCCTTCCATCTTTTCTAAGGTGGGTAAAATGAGGACCCAGATTGTGGGGGCAACAAGCTGACTTTGTATAAATATACAAAAGTATGAAGGCTATTGCTTAACGCACTGTAAGCCGCCCTGAGTCTCCGGAGAAGGGCGGCATATAAATCAAATAAAAATAAAAAAAATAAAATAAATAAAAAATTAGCTGATTTGGTTGTGATTCCTGTGTGGTTTGTCTGGCAAGGTGGACACCAGCCTTGTCTCCTAGGACACCTGAGAAACTAGGAGGGCTTCTTCTGAGCCTTTTACTTCACCCACTGTTTTGCTGCAGGCAATGCTGTCTCTTATCTGACCCTTCCCTTAGCAGCATCCCTTTTGCTCAGTGGTGGGATTCAAATAATTTAACAATCAGTTCTCTGCCCTAATGACTGGCTGGGTGGGCTTGGCCATGGTGGGTGTGGCCAGGGGTGTGTGAAGGCAGCACTCCTGCACCCACCCTGGGAGCAAAAACAAGCCACGGTATGGCTGTTCTACACCCCTTCGTGCCCCATTTTGGGCCTAGGAGGTCTCCCTGAAGCCTCCTGGGAGCAAAAACGGGTCTAGGAAGTTTCCCTGAAGCCTCCTGGGAGCAAAAACGGGCTGGGGGGGGGTTCCACCCCCCTGTTTTGGGCCTAGGAAGCCTCCCTGCACTCACCTGGGAGCCAAAATGGGGCACGTGGGGACTCCTGGAAGGAGCGGGAAGGGGTGGGGCCAGCCAGCAATTTAACTACCAGTTCGCCCAAACCGACCCGAACTGGCTGAATCCCACCACTGCTTCTGCTCATTCTCCCAAGGTCTTTCTCACTTACCATTATAATATGTAATTGATTTTATATAGCCAAGTCTACAGAGACATCCCCAACAAGCCGTGAAGAGATCAAAACGATGTGTTTGTTATGACATCCATAATTGTTGTTATCTTTATTTTATCCTCTCTTAAATTTGTACAACTCAAGGTGGTGAATATAATGCTTCCACCTCTGTTTTTTTTATAACCACAATCCTAAAAGATGAGTTGCACATAGGTTACAGGGATTGATCTCAAATTACTCAGCCAGATTTCCTGACTAGGGGAGGACTAGAAGTCACATTCTCTCAGATTCTAGTATGGCACCTAATCACTATACAAATTGAATTTCATCATGACATAGTGACAGAGAGGACGCAGCTTATTTCGTTCTAGGTCAGAGTATCTGATACAAGTCCAACTCTATTGTTTTATTTGGAACTGAAACAATAGCAATCTCAAAAGGTTCAAATTCTTCAAAACAGCTGATATGGCTTTTGTCAACTTGCAAAGCATCCCTGGCCTGCTGTCAAGTTGCCATAGGCTGGGGGAATGGGAAACCAGCAAAATGGCACAGCAGCCAAAGACAGACGCACATTCCATGCTTATCTCTCTCAAGGCTGTATTCCAGAGTTACCTACAGCAGCCGGAGGGGAACGACTTCTACAACCTGCAAAATTGCTCCATTGCTGAATGTGATTGATAACACACCCTGGAGGGAGGGGGGAAACAGGGTCATAATAGGAGCTTAAATTACGTAGGATCAGAGCTGGCTTCACTTGACAATGTGCCGACATGAAGCTCCTAATAAATAACTGGACTTCTTTTGAAGCTTTGCTCGAGACTCATGATTTAATTAGGGCATCCATCGGAAGTGTGACAGCTTTGTGACTGAAGCCCCAATTCTTTTGTATCTCCAGTAATGTTGCACATACCACCAAAAGGGGCTGGGCTTACCTTGTGAAGCTGCACCCATCATCTTGCTGATTTGACCTCGTCTGGGGAAGCTCACGCTGACTATTTCTGATTCATCTCTGCTGGATTCTTCAGTAAGTGTACTAAATTGGGAACTGGTGAACTTGGTCATCCTGAAGATTTGCTTTCATCTCTAGGCTGGAATTTTTTAGATGTATTTACATTCCTGGTGTTAGAGTGAGAAAAGGAAAACTGTAAAAGAGACTCCTCTGTCTCCTCCATCTGTAGAAATATCAAAAGTCCCAATAAAAGAGAATATTTGTAGCTCAGATTTAAAATGAGGAGTCCTTGGTGCTCTCTGAGCTTGGTTGTTTTTCTTGCAGACCTTTCATTTCCCAAACTAGGTAACATCATCAGTGCTGTTGATGTTATGTACAGTAGTGGCCAAAATTGTGGAAACCTTTTGGGAAAAGTATATTTTTGAGGTTTGATGGCTAATAACACCACTTTTTTTTTTCGTTTCAAGATAATCCTATTCCACTGCTGGAATGGCCTGGAATAGCCCAGATCTTAAACCCAATTGAAAATCTATGGGGCCGACTAAAGAAACTTGTTAGTCAGAAGCGACCCAGCAATCAAACCCAGTTAATAGAAACAATCATTCAATCTTAGTTTCACATTATAACAGCTGCAGAACTAAAAGACTTGGTTCACTCCATGGGAAGACATTGTAAAGCTGTAATTCATGTTAAAGGTTACCCAACTAAGTAGTAACTGACGTGGTGATAATTTTTGTATATCTCATTTTTTCTATGCTGATAATTTTTTTATATCTTGTTTTTTCTACGTGTTTCACTTTTCTTCTTTATACGGTAACTGCTATTCTAATAGCAAATCCTTCATAAAAGTTATTGCATTACATTCTTGATTAAATTATCTTTCCATTGATATGTAATTTTATGATACTACTAAAAATAAGTGGTCTAATTAGCTAGTTTTAGAAAATACACTTTTTCCAAAAGGTTTCCACAATTTTGGCCACTGCTGTAGTTTGGATAATGAAATATCTGCAAGAAAACAACCAAGCTCAGAGAGCACCAAGGAGGTCTCATATCAAAAGTCCAAAATCACTAGAGAATTCCTGGATGCCTGGTACTCAACCATCAACAGGCACATACAAATAAACAACATACTATTCAAAAGAGACCATCAATAAGTTAAAAGACCATAACACTTCCTGGCCAGCAATCAATACCCAAACAAGCAGAATTTAACATCAAGATTAATACCAGGCCAATAATCAAGCAATTAAAAATAACCCAATCAAGGATCCACCAACTCAGACAAACAATCGAACACCAAACAGCCCAATAAAGGAACCACCAAGAACACTCCCACCAACACTGACAGCAAAAGTCACCTGTACGTAAACAGAGAGCAAACCCTTCTAGCACTGATGATGTTATCTAGTCAGGTAGTGAAATGTCTGCAAGAAAACAACTAAGAGAACACCAAAGACCCAACGATATCATCTAAGAGCTATGGTGGCCTGGTGGTTAGAATGCAGTATTGCAGTCTACTTTTGCTGACTGCCAGCTTCCATCCTTCCGAGGTCGATAAAATGAGGATCCAGATTGTTGGGGGCAATAGGCTGACTCTGTAAAACTGCTGTCACCTCCTACGAAACTACGGAACGTGACAACTGCTTAGAGAGGACTGTAAAGCATTATGAGGTGGTATATAAGTGCTATTGCTATTAATCTTGGTTTCTTGTGGGTTGATATTGGGACCTAGCCACTGGAATCAATGATGCAAACAGCAGCTATGCAACGTCTACAGCAAGAGTGTCAAACTCAAGGCCAGGAGGCCAGATCTGGCCCACGGGGTGCTTAGATCTGGCTCTTGGGGCTGTCCTGGAAACAGCAAAGGACTGGTCTGCGGTGCCTCCACCAATGAAAATGGAGCTTGGGAGGGCCGCGGGTGGCCCCCACGAGCTCCGTTTCCACTGGCAGAGGGTTGAAGGAGGCTGTTGTAGCTGAAAATGGAGCTCGGGAGCCCGTTTTCACTGGCAGAGCACTCCGACCACCACAGGCGCTCCCGACACAAGTGATGTCGATCTGGCCTTGCCCCCTGGCCACACCCACCCTGGTCCCCTGAGGTCAAACACAACCCTAACATGGCCCTCAATGATATCGAGTTTGACATCCCTGGTCTACAGGAATATACACCAAAGAGGCTCCAATTTAACTGTAGTAGAAGATGGCTTTGTTTTTCCCATGCTCCTTTCTCCTCCGTTGGACCTAAGGCTTCGTGTCTGTTTGTGTACACATTCGCGTGCTTGCAGCTCTTGCCGAAAAGGCTCCTTGTCCAGCTGATATCTGATGGAGAGCATAATTACATGTCTTTAATTGCCATGTACAAACAATTTCCAGCCTATCAATGAGCATCTGGTGCCATCAGGCTAGCCCACTTTCCTTGCCCGTACTGTGTAAGTAGCTTGCAGCTTTGGAGTCTACTGGCCTATTCCTCATCAGCTGTTCTGCCATGACAGCTATTTCGAGCTTGTTATTTCACAGGTTATCATGAACTTGCAAAGATTAATTTTCGCTCTCCTGTCAACACTTTTCAATGCAATCTCTCTCTCTCTCTCTCTGTCTCTCTCTCTCATTTTTCTTTATTCATACCTTCTCTGGCTGCAAAAGTGGGGGGGGGGGAAATGAGATGCCATCTTGCTTCTGGGGATGGAATATGGACTTGCTTTGGCCTTTGTTGGCCAAAAGAACGGACTTCCAGTGAGTTTGCTGTTCTTTGTAAGGATTCCCAGTGTTCTGTGTTAAAGATGAAGTTTTTATTTTAGGAGCAACGGAGGATGGAAGCCTTGAGAACTGTTGACCTCTGAAATAGGGTGGTGGCTCCCCTGTTAGGAAAAATCAAGATATTTCAAAGGTATCTCTCATTCTACTGAAAGTCAGTGGTTGACCTTGAGCCGATCACTTAAATTGCAAGGTAGGCCTGATAGATAAAGCCAAGATTGTGGTTTACCTCAGTATTTTTCAGACTTGACAACTTTAAGCGATGTAGACTTCAATACCCAGAATTTCTTGGCAGTATGCTGGGTGTGAAGTTCTGGGAATTGACATCTAGACGTCTTAAAGTTGCCCAATTTGAAAACATTGGTTTAAGTGCTATGACACATCTCTCAGGGACAGAATTGCACAGGAATGTTATTGCTAATATTAATAAATTGAAGAGGTATAGAGATTGGACACCCATTTGGAATGGCATAAGGCCTTGATGGCGAACCTAAGGCCGCTCTGTGGGCACGTGAGCCGTCACTCCAGTTCAGCTCCGCCACGCATGCGTGTGTGCCTCCTGCCAGCCAGCTGGTCTTTGGGTCTCTACTGCACATGCGTGGGGGGTTTCTTGGCTAATCCATAAAATATGTTTTACATATTACAGTGACAATGCAATATATGCGAACTAAATCACTTAATTGGGACAAATCTTAAGAGTCAAACTTCCTTCCCTTCTTCCCTCTCTTCTTCCCTTCCCTTCCCTTCCCTTCCCTTCCCTTCCCTTCCCATCCCATCCCTTTACTTCCCCTCCCTTCCGTTCTCTCCCCTCCCCTCCCTTCCCCACCTCACCCCTTCTTTCCTTCCTTTCCTCCTTCCCTCCCCTTCCCCCTCCCTTCTTTCCTTCCTTCCCTCCTCTCCCTCCCCTCCCCTCTCCTCCCTCTCTTCCCTCCCTCTCTCCCTCTACTACTAAGTGCCTATCTTCAAGAAATATATACACAGCAAGCTTCTAAAAATATTTAGTCTTTTGATTGCCCAACTCATACTGAGATTCAATCCAACTTGACTGAGAGAATAGAACTGGGTCAATTTTCTGAATTGATCTGAACATTGAAATAAACCTGGTCCTGATTCGAACCTCCCCGAACAGAGGCCCTTCTCATTTAATTATTTGGATCACGGTCTGCAGAAAACTCAAGTCAGTTCATAGAATCACCACGTCAAAGCCAACCAGTAAATCTCCATGCCTGAGAGTACATCTATCAGAGTTGCTTTAGTGCACTGAACAAGGGGCTGAATTAGATGACCTCAAATAGAAATTGCTAACTCAATGAATATCTTTCAAACTCAGAGCTGCTTCAACATCCTAATCACTACCATGTTTTCCTGAAAATAAGACCCCGTTTTATATATTTTCCCACCAAAAAAGGCACCAGGTCTTATTTTTGGGGGGAATATCGTCCACTGAGTCACCTCACTTGCGTGTGTCACCCCCAGCCTCTTTTTCACTATCAGAGGCCTTCAGGAACTTCATCATCCAGCAAGGATTTCCTGAAGACTTCTGTAGCTGGTAACAGAACTCCGGATCGATCCGGAGCTCTATTATTGGCTACAGAGGCCTTCAGGAAAGTCAGCTTGCCAGCTGCAGAAAAAAATGGGCCAAGGTGTACGAGGCCTAGCTGCAACTGTCCGAAAGTAAGTAGTAGGGCAGGTCCACCCCCCCATCCCCACCCTAGCTTAATTTTTACCTGTGCACTCTGGAATGGGTGGGGTCTTAATTAGGGCTTACTTTGGGGGGTACAGCTTATATTGGGCACCCTGTAAACAAATCAAGCTAGGACTTACTTTCTGAGTAGGTTGTATTTTCAGGGAAACACAGTAGATAAGATATTTATTTATTTTATTTATTTATTTTAGATTTCTATACCGCCCTTCTCCCTGGGGACTCAGGGCAGTGTACAGCCAAGTAAAAACACATAATATAAACATTAAGAACAAATTAAAAAGAATATCTAAATCGGCTCCAAAATTTAAAAAAACACCCCAATTTAAAATTACTTAAAAGGTTTTGCTTAGGCCAGACATATCACTGTGTCTTTACCTCTCCTGCATACACAGACATTCACACTGAAAAAACCCGAAACCAATAATAATTGAACAAATGGAAATTAGATTCAAGGAACCACAATATCTCGGCGGAATGACGACGATGTGCCATGCGCGTCGCCACTATTTTAATTTATGAAAAAAGACTGCTTGGCCAGAGTTATGCAAAAGCTAATATTTCTCCCTGCAACCAAATGATTGGAAATCTGCTCATTATAGACAGAACTGAAACAGAAAGCTTTTGGGTTTGTTTTTTTTTTTTTTTAGTTTTTGGTTAAAATCAGCTATAATGAGCTTTCAAGAAATCAGTGCGCAGGAAAATGACTATATATTTATGAATCTTTGCTTGTTTGCACTTTTAGATTTATTTGTAACGGAGAAGGCTTTGCTGGCAAGATCTCTAAAGGGTGGGTGGGTGGGTTTGACACGCCAGAAATCCTGCAGAAGCCAGAGAAGTAACACTGGGTCCAATTTATGAACTTTACGTAAGTATCGATAATATAAAATGCTATAATATAAAGTGCTGTCAGTGTTTAATTGATTTTATTATTTATTATTATTATTATTATTTATTAATCATATTTCTATTCTGCCCACTCTCCAAGGACTCTGGACAGCTTACACCAAAGACAGTATACTAAATAGCATATTTCCCCCAACAATCTGGGTCCTCATTTTAACCACCTCGGAAGGATGGAAGGCTAAGTCAACCTTGAGCCGGTGAGATTTGATCTGCTGATCTGCTGAACTAGCAGTCAGCTGAAGTAGCTGCAGTACAGCACTCTAACCACTGCACCACCTCGGCTCTTGATTATATACCAACACTAAATTGTCGACTCTTGGTGACCACAAAGATAGATTTTTTTTTCCTATGACAATTGTGAGTCAGGGATCATAACCAGATGATGTCAGGCACAATCAAACCCACACCTGGTGGGTTTGATTAGCTATTTTATTGCTCAAGACTATACCCAGGAATCTTATCAGACTGATGGTTTGCACCTGGGTGAAACCAGTTAAGGTTCAACGGCATTCAAGGGAGACATCAGACTTCACCCTTTTGTGCCCATGTAAGGATTCTAGACTAATTCCCTCTTTGATTGCTCCCCCTGGCTCAGTCACTCTTTCTTCTAAGAGAAGGAGAAATGGAAATGGAAAAGAAGGGAAGGGGAAGGGAAATGGGAAAGAGAATGGAAGAGAAAGGGAAATGGAAGGGAAAACAAAATGGAAATGGAAAGGCAAGGCAAGGGCAGGGTAGGGAAAGGAAATGGAAAGAGAAAGGGAATAGGAAGTGGAAGGGAAGGGGAAGAAAAGGGGGAGGGAAGGGAAGGGAGATGAAAGGGAGAGGAGAGGAGAGGAGAGGAAAGAAGGAAAGGAAAGGAAAGGGAAGGGAAGGGAAGGAGAGGAAAGGAAAGGAGAGGAGAGGGGAGGGGAGGGGAGGGGAGGAAAGGAAAGGAAAGGAAAGGAAAGGAAAGGAAAGGAAAGGAAAG
>WNWU01000003.1:62203191-62220722 GCA_012654045.1 Ptyas mucosa
CTATCCTATCCTATCCTATCCTATCCTATCCTATCCTATCCTATCCTATCCTATCCTATTCTATTCTATTCTATTCTATTCTATTCTTCAAGTTGATGTACCCCTTCAAGTAAGATCATTATACAGGTGGTCTTCGAATTATGACCTTAACTGAGTCCAAAATTTCTGTTGCTAAGTGAGACATTTGTTGATTGAGTTTTGCCCCATTTTACGCCCTTTCTTGCCACAGATGTTAAGTGAATGACTACAGTTGTTAAGTCAGTTACATGGTTATTAACTGGTTTCCCCATTGACTGTGCTTGTCAGAAGGTCGCAAAAGGCGATCACATGATCCTGGGACGCCACAACTGTCCTAAATATGAGTCAGCCTCTGAATTTTCATCACGTGACCATGGGGATGTTGCAACGGTTGTAAGTGTGAAAAAAATGGTCATCAATCACCTTTTTCAGTGCCGTTGTAACTTCAAACACTCATTAAATGAACTGTTGTAAGTCAAGGACTACCTGTAACAGTGATGGATAACTTTTTCCAGACCAAGTGCTCAAAAAACTGTGCATGCATGCACAAGAATGCACGCGTGCGCCCGAACTCCCAAAATGCAATGCACGTGTGGCCCCCGTGCATGTGCCCCGTCCCTGCACATGTGCGCGTGGCCCCCCCGCATGCATGTGTGAGGCCCCCAATTATGCCTCACGCATGCACAGCAGAGACCCGATGACTAGCTGGCTGGTGGGAAGTGTGCATGCATGCACGGCAAAACTCAACTGGGGCGACGGCTCACGTGCCCACCGAGAGGGTGCCCACCTATAGTGTTCCAGTTCAAGACAGGGTCCAAAAATGGAATGGAGCTATTTCAGATGGGCTTACTAGCTCCTGGAAACTAGAATCGTATGCCGCACAAGAACAGGAAATTCAAATGACATTTTACTCGGAGTCCTCATGAGCAAAAATCCGGAGAAAATTTGAAACCACCCCAAAGACAATGTTCTGATGAAAACAGACCAGAAGACAGATATCCTTCCTGATGATCATTGGATTTCCGTTCAAGCAATATCTGAAGTTACTACAAAGGTTTCTCCTTGAGTAAAACAACAACAGCAACAATAACAACAAAACCAGTGGTGAAATCCAAATTTTTTTACTACTGGTTCTGTGGGCGTGGCTTGGTGGGCGTGGTGTGGCTTGATGGGGCATGGCAGAGGAAGGATCCTGTAAAACCTCCATTCCCTCCCCACTCCTGGGGAAACGATACTGCAAAATCCCCATTCCCACCCCACTCCAGGGGAAGGATATTGCAAAATCTCCATTCCCACCCCACTCCAGGGGAAGGATAATGCAAAATCCTCATTCCCACCCCACTCCAGGGGAAGGATATTGCAAAATCTCCATTCCCACCCCACTCCAGGGGAAGGATAATGCAAAATCCCCATTCCCACCCCACTCCGGGGGAAGGATATTGCAAAATCTCCATTCCCATCCCACTCCAGGGGAAGGATAATGCAAAATCCTCATTCCCACCCCACTCCAGGGGAAGGATACTGCAAAATCCCCATTCCCACCCCACTCTGGGGCCAGCCAGAGGTGGTATTTGTTGGTTCTCTGAAATTACTCAAAATTTCCGCTACCAGTTCTCCAGAACATGTCAGAACCTGCTGGATTTCACCCCTGAACAAAACCCCAGGAGGCTCAGGTGAAGTGAAAAGGTACAAGTAGCACAATTTTGTAAGGGAATTAATACATGACTGAGAGGAGAGCTGATGCAATCTCTCAGTTTTATATTTCCTTCTTTTATAGCGGTTTAATTGTCCTAAGCATATGCTTTCATCTGCTAGAAATTTAATGAAGCTTTTGGTAATTAAATTTCCATTATCTGGGCAGATAAAGAATGAATACCAGAGGATGGTAACCTCTTCAAGGTGATTCACTGAATCCAGGGCTGAGGTGGGGCATTCAAATCTTGGATTTTCTATTTTTTTTTTTTTTTTGTTTAAAAAATCCTACTCAGTTTTTATTGGTGCTGGTGATTGTTGCTGACTCTATTCATTCAGCAGTGTTTAGGGTGACTTTCCATATGTCTTGGCCAGATCCCTGCAGCGTGGAAATGATGAGCTAACAATTCAACTTAGAGAAGATTGTGGGGAAAGAAACAGAGAGATGAGTGCACATTTAGAATAGAATAGAATAACAGAGTTGGAAGGGACCTTGGAGGTCTTCTAGTCCAACTCCTGCTTAGGCAGGAAACCCTACACTACTTCAGACAAATACTTATCCAATCTCTTCTTAAAAATTTCCAGTATTGGGGCATTCATAACTTCTGCAGGCAAGTTGTTCCACTGATTAATTGTTCTAACTGTCAGGAAATTTCTCCTTAGTTCTAAGTTGCTTCTCTCCTTGATTAGTTTCCATCCATTGCTTCTTCTCCTGCCTTCAGGTGCTTTGGAGAATAGCTTGACTCCCTCTTCTTTGTGGCAGCCCCTGAGATATTGGAAGACTGCTATCACGTCTCCCCTAGTCCTTCTTTTCATTAAACTAGATTTATTTATTTCAATTTCACATACTTAGATATTTTATCAGTGGGGCTGACGGATGATGGCTATTAGCTAGGAATTCAGGAACTGTGAGGCATAGTCAGCAAAAGAGATAAGTCTCTATTGAGGAATACAGAATGAATGGTACCTTCTTTGGAAAACTGGTGGGAATCCACTGATCAGGGATTCCGCATTGGATAGAACATACAGCAGAACATAGAATGACAAGAGTTGGAAGGGACCTTGGAGGTCTTCTAGTCCAACTCCCACTTCAAGCAGGAGATCCTATACCAGTGATGGCTAACCTTTTTGCCGTCGCATGCCAAAAGCGTGGGGAGCGTGTGGGCGTCATGCATATGCGTGCCCACACCCATAATTCAATGCACCCCACCTCCCCGTGCATGCGCGCAGGACCTTCCCCTCACGCTCCCCACGCTTTTGGCATGCAATGGCACCGTGGGCCAGGTAGGCCTGTTTTTCGTCCTCCCCAGGCTCCAGAGCCTTTCTTGGAGCCTGGGGAGGGCAAAAAAAGTCTTCTCCATGCCCCCGGAGGCCCCCCGGAGGCCGGAAACAACCCAATTACCAACTTCCAGTGGGACCAGAAGGCCCGAAAATCAGCTGGCCGGCGCATTCATTATGCACTGGAGCTGAGCTAGGGCAACGCTCGCGTGCCCACAGATATGGCTCCATGTGCCACCTGTGGCATGCGTGCCATAGGTTTGCCATCACGGCCCGATATCATTTCAAACAAATGGTTGTCCAGTCTTTTTTTGAAATCCTCCAGTGATGGAGCACCCACAACTTCTGAAGGCAAGCTATTCCATTGGTTATATATCTGTTAAATCCAAGGGGTTTCCCCCAGTTTTTAAAAGAAATCCCTTCCCAGAAGATAACTATAAGCATTCATGAAAATAACTTTCTAAGGAATATCTTTCTTGGTGAAAACCTTAAAGAAAAAAGATCCTTATTTTGTCCAGTTCTGTTAGCTCAGAATTATTGGTCCAAATCAGTGGTGAAATGTAAAATTTGTTATTACTGGTTTTGTAGGCGTGGTTTGGTGGAGGGGGAATAATGTGACTGGGAGGGCGTGGCCAACTTTTTTTTTTTTAACTTTTAAAATCATTTTTTTCTACAACCTCTTTGGCCAAAGAGGTTCTTAAAAAATGCTTTTAAAAGCCTTTGATGATCCCAGCTGAATTGCCTGATCGTCAGAGGCTTTTTTTTTCTTTTAAAAGCCACTAACGATCCCAACTGAGATGTGCGATCATCAGAGCCTTTTTTTTAACTTTTAAAAGCATTTTTCAGCTGAAGAGGTTGTAGAAAAAATGCTTTTAAAAATAATTTTAAAAAAGCCTCTGATGATTGTGCGGCTCAGCTGGGCGGGGGGGTGGGGGGGTGGGAGGCAGGGATTTTTGCTACTGGTTTTCTGAACCACCCACCGCCATCACTACCAGATCGGGCGATCCGGTCCGAACCAGGAACATTTCACCCCTGGTCCAAATAAAAGCCAGGCTGAGAGAAAAAAAAAGTAAATAAAAACTACCAGGGTTTATCCATTGACCCTCCCTCTGATCGACTAATCTTCTCGGCACATGACCTCACTGTTCACCCAATCACCTAATATTTTCAATGCCTTCCTTGCCTTCCTATCTTTTTTTTTTAATAAGTTATTTATTTATTTATTATTTTTTTACAAACAGATCAATGCGTGAACAGTGTGGCACCTGGGTGTCATATATTCTAATATAGATAAAAGCATTAATCATAGTTATTACTTTCAATCCAATTTATATATTTCTAATAGTAATATATATTTATATAAATTTGCAATCTGTCATTATTCAATTATTCCATGTTTTCTCTTACTCTTTATTTATTACTCTTATTTATGTAAAAGCGTATACACCAATATTCCCCTTTTCTCTTATTTCTATCTCTTATTCTAACTTTTAATTGTATCATCCTTTATTAAAAAAACATTTTCTTTCTATCCTATCTAACTTCTAATCATGTCACCTACCTACAAAAGAAAAAAAGGAAAGAGAGAGGAAAATCAAATCAAATCAAAACAACCCCAAAAACAAAAAAAATTATCTATCCATCATCTCTTGCCCGCTTCAATACTTTAATTACTATGCTTAATCCTCACTCCTAATTCTCACTCCTAACCCTAACCCTAACCCTTGCCTTCCTATCTTAATCTTCAGCAAATCAAGGTCTTTTCCCTAGGACAGTGTGAGGACCAGCAGAGCTTCCAAATGGGATGAGTTATTATAGATATATTTTAGTTCTGGTTGTTAGAAATCCAGTCAAATCTCCTTGATCGTGTGCAATCCTATAAACCTAGTTGAGCACCAACCTTTTGGGAACGCATTGTCCTTGCACATTGTATCTAAGAATTACTTACTATCTCATGACCTTTCAATCATGGAGAGCCCGGACAAGGCTCAATTAAATCAATGCCCTCTTGCCTGTTGGTCTCAGGAATAAGTCGGCCTGGTTTGTCCACAGATGTCAATCACATCTGGAAGCTTTCTTGACTTTACTCCTGGATTGAAGTCTCCTGGATCAGGGCTGAAAGGCGAAAGTGGAAGCAGTATGCTCCGTCCCATAATTGGGTAGACCAGGTTGCCCTGATAGACCGGTCTCACTGGAAAACATTTAATTTGGAAGGTGTGTTCCATGCTGCTGGACTTCAGCTATGAGCTCCTCATAGTGTGATGGCTCAGCAGTTAAAGACACTAAGCTTGACAGCTGGAAAGCTCAACCCAGGTTCGAGACCCAACTGATGTACAACATTCCTGACCAGCTCCTGCCCACCTAGAATCTAGAATAATAGAGCTGGAAGGGAGGCTTAGAGATCTTCTAGCTAAGCCCCTGCTCGAGCATTTCAGATGAATGATTGTCCAGTCTCTTTTTGAAAGTTTGATGGAGCACCCAAACGTCTGAAGGCAAGTTGTTCCATTGGTTGATTGATGGACTTGAACCTAGCAGTTCAAAATCATGCAAATGCGAATAGATAAATAGGTACCACTTTGGTGAGAAGGTAACAGTGTTCCATGTGCCTCAGCCTATAGTCATGCTGGTCACATGATCACAGAAGTGCCTTCTGACAGCTGTCAGGGTTCCAACCAATGCCCTAATAAAATCAGGAGGCCGAAGCCATTTAGCAAGAAAAATCAGGTTGTTTATTAGGAGTGCCATGTCGGCATGAACTAAGTGAAGCCAACTCTGACTTCACCCAGTTTGCACCTTGCCTCTAACCCTGTTGCCCCCTCCCCCACCAAGGTGTGTCATCAATCACATTCTCCAATGAAGCAATTTCACGTGTCGTAGAAGTCACTCCCTCTGGCCGTTGCGGGTCTCTGTGGAGATGGTCTTGAGTTTGGGCGGCTGGATGTGTTTTGTTTTGATTTCCCATCCCCCTGCCTATGGCAACTTAGGAGCAGGTCAGAAAAGCTTTGCGACTTGACAACTACCTGGCTCCCTCAGCTAGGAAATGGAGATGAGCATTCCTCCTCTAATCGGACACAACTGGATAGGGGAAACATTCACTCTTACCTTTACTTTTCTTTAGTGGACATGCTTGTTTTTCCCAGCCATTCTTCCTCTGAAAATAAACTCTTCACCGCTGTTGTGACCCATCAACGGCCTGTGCGGATTGTAGCTGATTCTGACAGTGAGGAGGCTGGTGTGGTGTTGCGCCAGCAGCCTATGCAGCTGGCACTCGAGTCAGACAATGAGGAGGCTGGAGAAGATGTGGTGTCAAAGGCAGGGATTCAGCCAGGGCCTTCAGAACCTCCAGAAGCTCCCATAAGTGAAGAGGAAGAAGAGGAGGAGCCTCTTCTCAATGCATGAGTGTGCAGAGCTGTTAAAAGGCAGGAGTGGCTCCTCAGGAGGAGGTCTCCTCGAGAGTAAGGCTTGGGGCTAATTGGCCATTCCCTTAGCCTATTTAAGGAGGAACGCCAACTGAAGCAAGTTGTAGGGAACAACTTTAGTTCACTCTACTTCGCGTCTGGATTCTCTGCACATTGCTTCTGGGCTTTCTGCCAACCTTCGTAAGATCGTGATTACTTTATCTTTGGTTTCTTGTAGGCTGATAAGAAAGTTTATTAACAGCCTTTGTTTTCAAAAAGACTGAGTTATTTTAGTAAATTAAGTTTTATACAAACTTTGTGTGTGCTGTGTTCTTTGGGATCCGTAGCTGGGGCAGAACAACCACCATCCAAATGTGTCAGCCAACGTTCGTTTCTATGGAGAGGTGGGAACATTAGGATAGATGCAGAACATCCTGGAAGTTGCATGAGATTGCTTATCATCCTGCAATAAATTATCCTTTCTACAGATCCTCTTCCAGTCGTTGGTCTCAATGGCATCGCTAGCAAACCCAACGTTTTGCCAATACCTCCCAGACAATGGACAGCCACCGCCAAAATATGAATTTCAAGCTGGTTGAAATTGATGGTCCGTGTAGCTCAGGCAGCATTCATCCTTCCGACAGTGACCAATAGACGCCATAGGAAGGTTTTCAAGCTAGGCGATGCCCGTCTGCTTTGGTTAATCCCCAGCATCTGGTGATCTAAGGTATATTGGCTAGAACACAAAGGTTGTTCTTCTGGAATAAGCTTCATCGATGGAAAAAATATCTGTTTGAAACCCATTTATCACCCAAAGCCACTGCGGAACTCTGTAATGAGCTTGGGAGATGCAGTTAAATTGCATATTCTAATCGTATATAATTAGAATAATTTGCATCTCAACATGGCAGGTGCTAGGTTATCGTTGGTAGGCCTGTTGCACTCCTTTTAATTTTGCAGTATTTCTGTTCCAAATTATTCCTCCTAAACCTTGAATGTGGAGATGTCATCCCTCTATGGTTTTTGATCTAAGCCCTTTTAGGAGGAATTGAATGGCCAATGAATCTGGATTGCTGTTTTCATTTCTTTCTCACGTCCAGTTATGGTCAGTACAGAACCACCATCTGGTTCCCACTGACTCACTGACCCACTGATGAGTGCTTTTAATTTGAGAAACCCAGATAATTATTCTCCCATAATCCAAGAAATTTGTCTAGAGCAGGGTTTTTTTTTTCCAGAGTAGCAGGTTGTGGCACAAATCTATTTGTTTAAATACAACTAAACAGTTTATATAGTGGGATAAAGCTAAAATCTTGAACCTTCAGCTCTCCAACACATCAGTTTACTCTCAGCGTGAAGAAGCCAGCTTGAAGCTGATGGCTTGTGCTTTGTAATAACAATAACATTTTTAACAGATCGTACCTTCCAGAGTCAAGATATTGAATCAACCTAAAATGCTGCCCAAATTACATTTCTCCAGCCATCTCTCAAGCTGTCCTGGTGAGCCCAATTAATCCCTGTCATTTATTGAAGCAAGCTATAAATATTGACCAAGGTGGAGAAAAATTAACTAATTGAAGGGACAATAAACTTCTACAGAGTCAACTGGAAACATTATTGGATCGTAACCATGAGCTCCGACTTCATTCTCTTGAAGCACACAAGCTTTGGTTGAAGTTTTCTACCAGGTTTCAAAGTCAGGAAGCTTTCCAAAAAGTTCTACAGGCAGTCCTTGGATAACAACTGTAATTGAGCCTGCCATTAGGATCGTAAAGCATGGCAGTCATAAACCAGTCATCATGTAGCCATGCCCAATTTTATAACCTTTTTTGGAGTGGTCACTAAGCACAAATGCAGTTGTAAAGCAAGCTTGGTGGTCATTAAGCAAACACCATGGTCATTAATCAAACCTATTGTTCTCTGTGGAGCATTTTTTGATGGAAACCAAAAGTAAATGCAAGTTTGCAGAAAAATAATATCTCAAATTGTGATCCCATGAGGCCGGTTGCCAAGTGTCCAAACTGTGATGATGTGACCACCAGGGTGAGTATCTGAATCTGAAGTAGCTTTTTGGAGGTCTATCATAACTTTGAATCAATGGTGAAATCCAATTTTTTTTTTTACTACCGGTTCTGTGGGCATGGCTTGGTGGGCATGGTGTGGCTTGGTGGGTGTGGCAAGGGAAGGATACTGCAAAATCCCCATTCCCTCCCCACTCTGGGGCCAGCCAGAGGTGGCATTTACTGGTTCTCCGAACTACTCAAAATTTCCGCTACCGGTTCTCTGAACTACTCAAAATTTCCACTACCGGTTCTCTGAACTACTCAAAATTTCCAATACTGGTTCTCCAGAACCTGTCAGGACCTGCTGAATTTCACCCCTGCTTTGAATGGTCATTAACTAACCGGTCATAACTCGAGGACTACCTGTACCACATCCATCTTCTTTGTAGTTGGACTTCAAATTAATTGGTTTTCTTTTCTGCAGTGGAACTGATGCAGAAGGAATCTCAGCCTCTTTGTAATGGAATCCTACTGTACTTGGCTGAAGCTCTTCTTATGTTTCTATTCCCCTCCAATTTTAATTACATTTGGTTTAATTGTTTCTCCAAATCAGTCACCCAAAATAGTTCTGTTGTGAATTTCCAGAAAGAAAGGCGAGATACAAATTGAAGATGACTATTGTCACCTCTACTCTTCTTCTGCTATCGCTACGCTTTCTCTTGGGTAGAGTTATTTCAAGATTCCTTTTTATCTTTTTTTTTTTGGCATGTGGTGTCTTAGTAGTGTTCAGGAATGGATGTTCAGCAAAATTCACACATGTATACAAATCTGGAAGCCACCATATGTGCCATCGTATCAAATTTGCTTTCATTTGCCATTTTAGCGCTAATGTGCACTCGTAAAGTGAAGACATAGGGTTAGCTATTAATGAAGTGAGGGAAGTAAAGGTGCGAAAGAGCCCACATGCTCCAGTTCAGGAATTAATTTTAGAACATCTACTAGTTAAGTCAGAATTCAGAATGAATCAAAACTCGAGATGGAAAAAAGACACTATTGTAATGGAAAGAAGGCTGGGACTGGCTCAGCTTATTCTGTGACACAACTTGCCAAATGCGATTAGTATCACCACAGCAGAAAAAGAATTGTTTTGATGGCTTAATAGCTGTTTGCTTTGTCTTTCTTTCCAAGGGCTTTTTTGTTTGATGGACCCCAAACAAATAAATCCATCGAATAAATAAGCAGTGATTTAAACTTAACATTTCCTAACAGTGAGAACAATTGACTGGTGGAACGGCTTGCCTTCAGAAGTTGTGGGTGCTCCATCACTGGAGGCTTTTAAGAAGAGACTGGACAGCTACCTGTCTGGAGTGGTATAGGGTTCCCTCCTTGAGCAGGGGGTTGGACTAGAAGACCTCCAAAGTCCCTTTGCAACTCTGTTATTCTCAGAGCTGCGGTGGCGCAGTGGTTAGAATGCAGTACTGCAGGCTACTTCTGCTGACTGCCGGCTGCCTGCAATTTGGCAGTTCAGATCTCACCTGGCTCAAGATTAACTCAGCCTTCCATCCTTCCAAGGTGGGTAAAATGAAGATCCAGATTGTTGGGGGAAAATAGGCTGACTCTGTAAACAGTTTAGTGAGGGCTGTAAAACACTGTGAAGTGGTATATATGTCTAAGTGCTATTGCTATTCTGCTAAAGACCAGACAGCCAATATGTTGGTGTAGGCATTCCAGCAGTGATGAGCTCCTAGGATAAATGGCCACAGTTTTGTATTCTGTTGTCCTAATGTTTTGCTGGCAAAATCACAAAACTGTGTTTCATTTATCTTGGCTGTGTCATGCAGGGGAATTCACTGGAGAACGCAATTATGTTTGGAAGAGTTATCAGTAAAAAGAAACCAGACCACCAAAGAATGCAGTGGCGGGACAGTGGCTGGACACCATCAAAGTGTTGGAAGAAAATTTCCTGTGTTAGTTTCCCAGCTGGGAAACAGTCACTGATGCTGAGAAGAAATAGACCTGAAAGCCAGCTGCCAGAAAAGGGATCCTTTCATTCAGGAAGGCAAGAAAAGTAGCGACACAGCTTGAGCATTCCTGGCTTGCAAGGAAACTTGAAAGTGTGACTTTGAGCCTTTTATGCTTAATTCCCCTTTGAAGTTCCTGCAGTTTGATGGGTTTTGATGTGTTTCTGATTGCTCTGGGTTTTGTATTCCTGTTTTCCTGGGTTAATCTTGGTCCCAGGTATTTTGTTTTTCCTGTCCTAGGAGTTAATCCTTTCAGGGAGGCAGGAAAAAGAGAGTTTTGGTTTACCTTGGAGAGTTTATTTTTAGCCTGATTCCCCTTATCTCCCCTTCATCTACTTAAGTGTTCCTTTCAGCTGGTGCTTTTGCCTGCAGTTAAAGGGGGAAGGGCTGGCTTGAGTCTCTTGGCACTGTTTTCTGAGCTTTCTGGTGCTGTGAGGTTTCTGGCACTGTCCTTTGGGGTATACTTCCCACAAAAGCTAACACCAGCCAGAGCATAAAACGACTCAAAGAAGTAGCAGAAGATTGGAAGATGTGACCTGGCCCATAGAATCGCCAAGAGGTGGACATGACTGAATGGCTAATGAATGCAAAGATGATTAAGAGACTTCGAGTTTTGAGAAGATACATTTGAGTGGTGATATTATGATATTCATCAAATACCTGAAAGGATGACACGGAGAAGAAGGTCAAGATTCTCTCTTGTTCCAGAGTTGAGGATACAGAATAATGAATTTCAATTGCAAGAAAATCAATACAATAGTTCAGTGTGACTAGCAGTGGAGCCAATTATCCAGAAGTGTGGTGGACTCCCATTAATTGGATGAGTTGAAACGGAAAATAATCCAGTACCTATTGATGTTTTTCAATGGCTTAGTCATTTATCACCTGTCATTTGTCACCTGATGGATATAATTTCATATGGATATTACTAGTTTTCTCTTCAACTATCTAGCTTCCTTATTTGTTCATTCAACTGCCAGTTGATTTTAACTTCATGGTTTATTCTTTTTGTATGGTCCAAAGAATTGCCAACATTTCCCCCCAGAACCATAAGTCAAAGACATCAATGTTTCTTAATTCAGCCTTTCTGATCATCCAGCTTTCATAACCCTTTTCAACTGGGGAAATAATAGATTTAACAATATTTAGCTTTAAGGTCGGCGAGATACCTCTGCACTTTCATATGTTGTCAAGACGCCTCATAATGTTGTCCAGTGGTTCAAGAATTTTTAATGCTACCTTTTCTTTGGCCTTAGAATACAGTTTGATCTTTTCTTTCCAGTTTCTTGCTCCCTGCTTATCTTTTACATTCTCCTTTACAAATTGAAAGTAGCACTTTATTTGCATCATCGTGTAATATTTTTTGCTGCTATTTCACTAATTCTTGCAGCTTTGTGGTTAACAATATTTTCTTGGGTCCATTAATTAGACAATGTCGCCTGTTGGGACCCAGGATGAGGGCATTCTCCGTGGCCGCACTGACCCTCTGGAGTGAGTTACGCACTGGGCTCCGGACAGCCCCCGACCCCCACTCTTTCCGTGGTGACCTGAAGACGTGGCTTTTTCAACAAATCTGATCTGCTGGGAGTTTTAGTTTTAACCCTCGGGGATTTTAATTGGATTATTTTAATATTCATTTTACTGTCTTGTTGTTTTATTGTTGTGAGCTGCCCCGAGTCCTTTGGGAGAAGGGTGGCATATAAGTATGATAAAAATAAATAAATAAAAATAAACTTCACTTTCCCGACTGTTTGGCTCTAGTTCAATAATCCGATGTTTGAATATATTGTTAATTTGGGGATTTTATCTTTTTTTTTTTTTGCATAGCTCTTCTATATATTCATACTGTCTCTTCTTTATATCTCATTTCTCCAGTAGATTTTTGCAATATTTGTTTCTTTTTTGGTGTGTCCATTTGATGTAACAGTTTCACTCAATTTCGATAATATCCATCAATATATTTCATAAAATTTCCACTTGATTGTTGTCCTCAATTTCAATGGATTGCTCCTCCCTCATCACTTCTTGCTCTCCTCTGGAACTCAAATTCCAATTTTACCTTTCTTCATCCATTGCTTGGGAATGCTTTAATTTGGATTCTTGCATGAAACAGAGGACTGGATTTAATAGCCTAAATAATTTTTAGGGCATGTCAAATTTTTCAGCTTTCAATTTCCAAACATTAAGGTAAAGGTAAAGGTTCCCCTCACACATATGTGCTAGTCATTCCCGACTCTAGGGGGCGGTGCTCATCTCCGTTTCAAAGCTGAAGAGCCAGCGCTGTCTGAAGACATCTCTGTGGCCAGCATGACTAAATGCCAAAGGCACATGGAAAGCTGTTACCTTCCCACCGAAGGTGGTCCCTATTTTTCTACTTGCATTTTTACGTGCTTTCGAACTGCTAGGTTGGCAGAAGCTGGGACAAGTAACGGGAGCTCACCCCATTACACGGCAGCGCTATGGATTCGAACCGCTGAACTGCCAACCTTTCTGATCGACAAGCTCAGCATTTTAGTTACTGAGCAACAATGTTTGGAAGCGTCCCCCTCCAAATATTAGGGGTGCTCAAAAGTTGTGATATGCCTTGAGGATTGTAAAGATATTTTGGTTTCTTTAATATAATTTAATGTGCTTGGTAAGTACCGTACTTTTCGGAGTATAAGACACACTTTTTTCCCTCCTAAAAGTGGTTGAAAATTTGGGTGCGTCTTATACTCCGAATGTAGCTTTTTCAAAGCTTTTTTTCTGCCCCAACAAGACACTAGTGAGTGGAGCGATCTATGCTGTGCCTCCTCCCTCCAATTCATAGCTTTTTCAGCCCTAACGAGGCGCTAATGAATGAAGCGATCTCTGTGGTTTGCCTGCTTTTCTCATTGCTTCTCTCTCCAAAGATCGGTTGTGCTTTAGAAGCTGTTTTTTATTCCCAAGCAGGGCATAAAAACCAGCAAACTAATGTGCTGAAGCTGACTAAGGACGCTACTAAGCGTCCTTAGTCAGCTTCAGACTAAGCTGACTAAGGATTTAAGACTAAGGACGTTAGCCAGATGAATACTTGGTAGGCAGACTCCCCCCCCCCCCTATTTTCCTCTCCAAAAACTAAGCTGCGTCTTATACTCCGGTCCGTCTTATACTCCAAAAAATATGGTAACTACATAAATATCGTAACTTCTTAACATTTTGTTTGTTTTATTATCAATCTTGTGGGAACCTTAACAGCAGCCATAACCATCAAGGACATTGGAATTGGATCAGATGGAAAAAAAGGATCTATGAAGATATCAACATCCTGTGAACTAAGTCGCAGATTGAAGATATTGAAAGTTTAGCTTTACAAAGAGTAGAAATACTCTTAAATATTTGAAGCAATGTCAAAAAATAGACTATCAGGAGCTATGATCTTTTGTTAAATGTCTATGGAGATCCTCAGTCATCCAGGTCAGGGGTGAAATCTACTTACCTTCCTTACTGGTAAGGACACTTACTTTAGAAGTGTACGCAGCATACACATCACATGCGCGCATGTGCAGAGGGTAAAAAACACATTATTTTCTGGTTAAAACCAGGAAGTAATGACACCTGGGCAGGTGGGCGGAGCCTCATGCAACCATTGCTACCAGTTCGCCGAACCACCTGCCACAATCACTACTGGATCGCCTGATCTGGTCCGAACCGGGAGCATTTCACCCCTGATCCAGGCCATGATTGTCCCAAAGGTGTTTTTTTTTTTCCAAAACAAAGGCAACTTTGTTTTGCTTCTCATCCAAGAAGCTTCTTCAGTTCTGACTGCAAGGAATATAAATCCTTCCATTCCTCACTATTCAGTCAGAACTGAAGAAGTTTCTTGGATGAGAAGTGAAACATCTTCAAAGGAAAAATAAAGGAAGTCCGGTTGCCTCTTGAAAAAACACCTTTGGGACAACCATGACCTGGATGACTGAGAATCTCCATAGAGATTTAACAAAAGATAATAGATCTAAATAGTCACTTTTTCATATAGTTCCAGGTACTTAAGGAATTTTCTTAATTCCTTCTAAACTGAACTGAAGAAACTTCTTGGTTGAGAAGTGAAACATTTTCAAGGGAAAAAAAAATCGAAGGAAGTCCAATTCCTTTTTGAACGGCACCTTTGGGTCCAAGTTGAGGACCCAGATTGTGGGGGCAATAAGCTGACTTTGTATAAATATACAAAAGTATGAAGGCTATTGCTTAACGCACTGTAAGTCGCCCTGAGTCTCCGGAGAAGGGCGGCATATAAATCAAATATATATATAAAAAAAGTCAGTGGTGGGTTTCAAATTTTTTTACTACCAGTTCTGTGGGCGTGGCTTGGTGGGCATGGCATGTCTTAGTGGGTGTGGCTTGATGGGCATGGCAGGGGAAGGGTACTGTAAAATCTCCATTCCCTCCCCGCTTCAGGGAAAGGTTACTGCAAAATCCTCATTTCCTTCCGATCTGCTGGGACTCAGTAGGCAGAGAATAGATACGGGCGGGACCAGTCAGAGATGATATTTACCGGTTCTCCAAACTACTCAAAATTTCTGCTACTGGTTCTCCAGACCTGGTCAGAACTTGCTGAAACCCACCTCTGCTCAAAGTGCTTATGAACTTTACTTCAGTGGATATCTTCAAGCAGAGGTTATATAGACACCTGCCAGGAATGCCTCAATTTAGAATATTATACTGTAGAAAGTTAGCACTCACCCCTCTCCTAGAAGAATGAAATATTCTAGCAAATATCAAAAAGGCAGAATATTGTACCTCTCTGGATGGAGAAACATGTTTTTTAGGCAGGAAGCAGACTCACTCTTAATAGCCCCCACGCTCTCAAAAGCCCACAGCAGATGTCAGCACTTAAGAGATAAAGAGATAGCTAGGTCTATTCATAAGCAAATGCCCTCATCCAAGATCCAAGAAAGATAGGATTAGCCCTCTACCTATCTAGCAACAGAACTCACCACATGGCACCTGGGAAGATTGCATCACCCAGCAAGGCTCAACCAAGCCTGGACTCAAGAGACAACCTACAAAGTTACCCCTGCATAACCCCATGGGAGTCTGACAACCAATCAGAATACAAGCTCAAATTCAAAGCCCAACAGAGGATATAAATCTCTCTCTCTCTCTCTCTCTCTCTCTCTCTCTCTCTCTCTCTCTCTCTCTCTCTCTCTCCCTCCCTCCCATGTGCCTTTTTTTTGCCCAGGATCTCAAAGCCGTGTGGTCCTGTCCAGTGGTGGGTTTCAAAATTTTTTAATACCGGTTCTGTGGATGTGGCTTGGTGGGCGTGGCATGGCTTAGTGGGTGTGGCTTGGTGGGCATGGCAGGGGAAAGATACTGTAAAATCTCCATTCCCACCCCACTCCAGGGGAAGGTTACTGCAAAATCCCCATTTCCTCACGATCAGCTGGGACTTGGGAGGCAGAGAATAGATGGGGGTGGGGCCAGTCAGAATTTTTACTACCGGTTCCTTGAACTACTCAAAATTTCCATTACCGGTTCTCCAGAACTGGTCAGAACCTGCTGAAACCCACCTCTGGTCCTGTCCACCATTAAACCATATTTTCAAGCAGTCTCCATGTTTCCAGTGTCTTTCTCCTCACTTGGAAGTGAACCCAAGATGGACATTTCTTCCAACAATACTAATCACAGATTGGACGTAATGATCTCAACAGCCTCTTTCAGGCTTAGAATTCCATTGTGGTAGCCTGCTATAGAGATAACCCTCGACTTACAATCATTCATTTAGTGACCATTTGAAGTTACCAATAGCATTGAAAAAAGTGACTTATGACAAGTTTTACATACTTACAACTGTCACAGCATGCAGTCAAAATTCAGATGCTTGGCAACGGTTGAATTTAGGAACTCAAGAATATATATTGGAAATGGGACTGAATGAACAGTTTGTCCATTCCTATGTAACATCGTTTGAAGCTTCTTGCTTCATTTTCTTTTCCTTTACACCAGGGGAGGGTTCTAATTTTTTTTACTACCAGTTCTATGGGCGTGGCTTATTTTGTGGGCATGGCTTGATGGTTGCGTGACAATTCTTTAGGATTTAGCAGAGGTACTGGTCTACCAGGCTTTTAACTGCTTGCACCAGTCTACCCATTTATTTTTGCAGGCACTGGTCTACTCGTATTTTTGCAGGCACTGGTCTACCCATTTATTTTTGCAGGCACCGGTCTACTCATTTGTTTTTGGAGGCACCGGTCTACCACCAAACTGCCTTTTACCACTGATCAGCTGTAAGGCAGCCCTTTGAAGCCCCGCGGCAAGAGTTTAAACAGTTTTTTTCCTTATAGCCCATCAGCTGGGACTCAGGAGGCAGCAATAGATTGGGGGTGAGGCCAAATAAAAGATAAGAATATGGGGGGGACGGACGGGCAGAACCGGTTCTGTGACATCATATCGTCACCGCTACCAGCTCAGCGGAACCGTGCCGAACCGCGAGGAACCCACCACTGCTTTACACCCATGTTGGAAAACTCTTCTCATCTTTAATTATCAGTCAGAATACACTTGTGGGTTATTTCTTAAATGCTATTAGTCTTTGTAGAATTTTACTCCGACTCACCAAGCTTCATCTCCTTTTTTTTTTCCTTAGGAGAAAAGAACAAGAATAAAAATAAGACCAGATCCCGGCTGGATTAAATTACAGTTAAAAGCTCACTATTTTACATAGGCTTTGTGAAATGCAGCTGTCCTTCTTGGACTTTTCTTTCCATTTCTTTTGTGCCTCTAATTGAATAGTTATTAAACCTAAAAAGGCCAGGCGTTTGCTTTTATTTTTTTATGTATGCAGCATATTTCCTGTAGGAATTGTAGTCATAGCAAAATAAGCAATACAGGTGCTTATATTTATATTCATTGATCTGAAATAATACTTAATTTGTATGCTGGCCCAAAGGAAACTGCTTCCCACTCCAGGAGTACAGAATCAGTGGCTATCCCAATACTGATACCCCAGAAGGAATCTGGAAACTACAGTTGTGCAATTTCTAAATATTAAAGAAAGTATGGGATGGAATGGAATGGAATGGAATGGAATAGAATGGAATAGAATGGAATGGAATGGAATAGAATAGAATAGAATAGAATAGAATAGAATAGAATAGAATAGA
>WNWU01000003.1:62220732-62232711 GCA_012654045.1 Ptyas mucosa
GAATAGAATAGAATAGAATAGAATAGAATAGAATAGAATAGAATAGAATAGAATAGAATAGAATAGAATAGAATAGAACAGAACAGAACAGAACAGAACAGAATAGAATAACAGTTGGAAGGGACTTTGGAGGTCTTCTAGTCCAACCCCCTGCTTAGGCAGGAAACCCTACACCACTTCAGACAAATGATTATCCAACATCATCTTAAAAACTTCCAGTGTTGGAGCATTTACAACTTCTGGAGGCAAGTTGTTCCACTGATTAAAAAGAAAGAAAGAAAGAAAAGAAAGGAAGAGGAAGGGGAAGGGGAAGGGGAAGAGGAAAGGGAAGAGGAAGAGGAAGAAGGAGATGGAAAGAAGGAAGGAAGGAGGAAGGAAAGAGATGGAAAGAAGGAGGGAAGGAAGGAAGGAAAGAAGGAAGGAAGGAGGAAGGAGATGGAAAGAAGGAGGGATGGAAGGAAGGAAGGAAAAAAGGAGATGGAAGGAAGGAAGGGAGGGAGGGAGGGAGGGAGGGAGGGAGGGAGGGAGGGAGGAAGGAAGGAAGGAAGGAAGGAAGGAAGGAAGGAAGGAAGGATTAGAGTGTCACAGCTTCTCCATACCTGAGTTACATTAGTAAGTAGCATCTTTTGAGAACTCAAGAAAGGTTCTTAGAATTTTTTGGTTGAACCTAGGTTTCTCTACGCTTAAAAGAGCCGGCAATCTACACAGCTACATTTTACAACTCAAAATCAATAAAACTGTAAATAAATCAATACAAATGATTAATCACACATTTGCATGTAGATTATTCACTCAGTGGTAAAACTGTGTACAGTTTAGTACAGATTTATCCCTGACCTATATTTAGACTACATTTTTGTAACTGGAATCATAAGGACAATTTTGAGAGGTAAACTTAAAATTATGACTGCCACAAGAAACGTAGAAACCACTTTTTTTTTAAAAAAATGTTTTTTCTTTTAGTTTCTTTCTTTCTTGAATTCTACTTTCTCTTTAAAGTTATTTTTCTTTCCCTTTTTTAAGAATATATTAGTTTGCATTGAAGTTTTATTTCCTTAAAAAAAAATCTTTACATGAATAGTTCTAGTCCAGCCTTAGTCATAAAAAATAAACTGGGTAATTTTGGGATAGTCCCTCTCAGTCTAACCTTCCTCACAGGGCTGTTGTGAGGAAAAGAAAAAGGAGGAAGGAGTAATAGGTATGTTTGCTGCCTTGAGTTATTTATGCAAATAATAAAAGTGAAATAAAAATAAACGAATGAATAAGTAAGTAAAATTACATATTGGGGCTCTATTTTAAATAACATATTGTAGACTTAGGTTTAAAACATTTATTGTCAAGTGAACAAAAATCAGGTCATTTAATCTGGTTTCCATTCTGTTTAAAAGAGAGAAACCCGATCTGGTTGAAAAAATCAAGATAATCACAAGGCAGCAACAAAGGAGCACAAATCTAATTTTTCTAACCCAAATTGGTCGGCCATGTTTGGAAGGGGCAGCTTGAAGGTTAATTCTACTCCCAACCCTTGATAATTTTTCATGCCTAATTTGATATATTGTTCTTAAATGGCTAAATGAATATGTGATATATTGTGGTAATTTATATCAGTTTAGGAGGCTAATTATTGGGGGGGGGGGGGAGGTGTCCCTGAATTAATTAATATTTTTTCCATTTGTTTGAGTATTCTAAATTAATAACTAATTAATTTGGTGGATATAACTTGTTTTCTCTTTACTTCTTGTTTTTTTTAAGGCCCTGAAAATGTAAATTGGTAAAAATAAAGCAGTCTGCCCTGATTTATTCTCTCTCGGGAATAGCTAATTATTAAGATTTTGTTCAATTTTAATAATTTTGTCCATATGTTCAATTTCAGATTTTTTTTTTCCTCTAGACATCTCCAGGTAAGAGAAAGTTTCTTCTGAGACCATGGGAAGATACTGTCAACATATATAACATATATTTAATGTTATAAACATATTTAAATCCATTTATTAAAAAAAGCTGGCACAAATATTTTGATTTCTCTCCCTCTATTCTTACTTCACACATTAACAGTTATGTGTGCATAGGAGTGTGAATAACAGTTGAAATAATTATTAAACAAAGAAGAGGCGTCAGAAATACTGATTAAGGAGTTGGATGCATGTTTGAGAATGTCTTTCTTTTTAAAAAGGGAAACCATGAAAGTAAAGAAAGGCCCTGATTAAATTGGACACTGATTTTTTTAGAACACAGAATAATAGAGATGGAAGGGACTTTGGAGGTCTTCTAGTCCAACCCCCTGTTCGAGCAGTGATGGAGCACCTACAACTTCTGAAGGCAAGCTGTTCTCACTTAGTTCTAGGTTTATTTATTTATTATTTTATTAATCATATTTCTATGCCGCCCACTCTCCGAGGACTCTGGGTGGCTTACACCAAAGGCAGTATACTAAATAGCATCTTGCCCCCAACAATCTGGGTCCTCATTTTACCCACCTCGGAAGGCTGGAAGGCTGAGTCAACCTTGAGCCGGTGAGATTTGATCCGCTGATCTGCTGAACTAGCAGTCAGCTGAAGTAGCTGCAGTACTGCACTCTAACCACTGCGCCACCTCGGCTTTTCTCTCCTTGATTAATTTCCATCTATTGTTTCTTGTTCTGCCTTCAGGTACTTTGGAAATAGGTTGACTCCCTCCTCTTTGTAGGTATTTTTTTAAAAAATATTGTAAACATTTAAATATTGTTTTAAGAAACAATATTTATTATTATTGGTATTTGAAAAAAAAGAAAGAAATACTGGTAGTCCCCAACTTGCAACTATTCATTTGGTGACCATTCAAAGTTACAACAGAGCTTTAAAAAAGTGACTTACGACCGTTTTTCACACTTAGGACCCAATGGCATCTCCAGCATCCCCACGGTCATGTGATCAATATTTGAACTCTTGGCAACTGGCATGTACTTATGACAGTTGTGCTGTCCCAGGGTCATGTGGTCACCATTTGTAACTGTAGGAAGCAGCCCCCCCCCCACACCAGAAGAATGAAATATTTTGAGAAATATTACAAAGGCAAAATATTATATTTCCCTAAAGGAGAAATGAAGAAACATGCTCTTAAAGACTCAGTCTTTCTGAATAGCCCCCCACCAGATATTTTGTGCCCATTAAGAAAGATTGGGTCAGCCTATTCACAAAACAAAAGACCTTCCCCTCCAGGGATGGGATTAACATTTTACATTCTCCTCCACTCAAATTCCAAGAACAGGACATGTCCAGCGGTAGGTTTCACATTATGTTACTACCAGTTCACCCCATGTGCGCCCTCTCGCTTCGTGCATGGGTACACCTAGTTCGTGTACGCATCTGCCATCCGCGCATGTATCCGGCCTCAAAAACATGACTAAATAGGATGGCATTTAGCCGAGGTGGCGCAGTGATTGAGCCGAGGTGGCGCAGTGGTTAGAGTGCAGTACTGCAGCTACTTCAGCTGACTGCTAGTTCAGCAGATCAGCAGATCAAATCTCACCGGCTCAAGATTGACTCAGCCTTCCAGCCTTCCGAGGTGGGTAAAATGAGGACCCAGATTGTTGGGGGCAATATGCTATTTAATATACTATCTTTGGTGCAAGCCACCCAGAGTCCTCGGAGAGTGGGCAGCATAGAAATATGACTAATAAATAAATAAATAAATAAATAATAGAGCAGGGACAGGTGGATGAGCTCACCCGCGATTTCTGCTACCGGTTCGGGCGAACCCTTCCAAACCGGCTGAATACCACCTCTGGACCTTCAGAACCTAATAGGATTAACCCACTACCATTTAGCAGAAGACACAGAGCTCACTACATTGCACCATCTCCTAAGCGCATTTCAGACATTGCACAACCCCCACCCCCAGCAGCATCTCTGAAACTTATAAAAATCCAAGTAATCATCAAACTCATCAAATAGGTCAGCTGACCCAGGACTCTTGTTAGTTCTGTTCAGGGGTGAAATGTAAAATTTGTTACCACCGGTGGGCGTGGCCAACTCTTTTTTTGTTTTAAAAGCATTTTTTCTACAACCTCAGCTGAAGAGGTTGTAGAAAAAATGCTTTTAAAAGCCTCTGACGATCCCAGCTGAGTTGCCTGATCATCAGAGGCTCCCCCCCCCTTTTAAAAGCATTATTTCTTCGGCTGAAGAGGTTGTAGAAAAAATGTTTTTAAAAGCCTCTGATGATCGCGCGGCTCAGCTGGGCATGGAGGGTGGGAGGCAGGGATTTTTGCTACCGGTTCTCCGAACCACCCGCCACCATCACTACCGGATCGGGCGATCCGGTCCGAACCGGGAGCATTTCACCCCTGGTTCTGTTCATCATTAAACTTCCTTTCCAACTAGCCTCCATGTTGTTTCCAGCGTCTTTCTTTCAGCTTGGAACTGACCCAGTTGGATTTTCCTTCTAACATAACTTTCCCAGCTGACTTCCAAACAAAGCAAAGTCAATGTGGGAAGCCAGATTTGCTTAATGACCACATGAGTCACTTAACAACTGTCACAGAAAGACTATACAATGTGGGCAAAACTCACTTAACTGCCTTGCTTAGCAAAGGAAATTTTGGGCTCCATTGTGGTCAGAAGTCAAGGACTCCCTGTATCTCTGCTTCTCCTAAATATTGCCTTATGCTAAAGAAATAAATCTTGCTTTGTAACCATGGTTAAATTGTACATTTTAAGATGAAAGGAAAATCATTTCCAAATTGGAATATGGAATGGCTTTTTCCCCTTCCTTCTTCTTATTTTTGTGAATTACCTAATTATTTCTTGAGCTATTTCTTTTCTGTGGTGCTGCTTCTCTGGTTCTAAATTCTGCATAAGGTGGATTGTTCAGATATATCATTCTTAAGAACGCTGTTGAAAAGATATTCTTTCATCACCAGAGGTTTTGAGATCAGAGGACTTTTGATCAATCTTCCTCAGTGGGTGGAATGCCCATAATTTAATTAATCTACCTTTCTCTTTGTCCAAATGATGTAATATAGTTTTAGGGGATTTAATTCATCACACTGTGCCTCTAACAAAAGGATTACTCTGAGAAATAATGATACAAGCCTGGAAACATATTGAACTTTTTTTTTTAATGGAGATTGATTTGCAAGTACAACATTGATTGATCAAGCGCCATCAAATCAATGCCAATTCTTCACAACCACATAGATAGATTTTCTCCATATTAACCTGTTCCCAACCTTGCCTTTCTTCTAACGATGCAATCACCATACCCATAACTAAGTACATCAACTTATTTGCTGGTCATCCTCTTCATCCTCTTAATACTTTCATCTTCTTAATACTTTAATACGTCACCAAGCCTTAGAAAGAACAGAATGGAACAGAAATTGCCTTCGGAAGTTGTGGGAGCTTCATCACTGGAGACTTTCAAGAAAAGATTGGACTGCCATTTGTCAGAAATGGTATAGGGTCTCCTGCTTGAGTGGGGGGTTGGATTAGATGACCTATAAGGTCCCTTCCAATTCTGTTAATCTGTTCAGATAACCATTTGTCTGAAGTGGTGTAGGGCTTCCTGTTCTTCTCTTTCCTTCCACCTTTCCCAGCACTAGACCCTTCTCCAGAGCAGGGGTCACCAACCTTACAGACCTCAGGGACCACTAAATTCATAATTTTAAACCCTGTGGACCACTAATATGATCTGCCTAATGACCAGCTGGGTGGGTGTGGCTTGGTCATGTGACTGGGTGGGCATGGCCAACTTGATGTCACTTATGTGGAGGAGTGCCTTGCCAGTCTCTACTTGCCCCTCCCCTCCCAGCCACTCCTCGCCTCCCCAGATCTCCTTTGGGCCCCAATAGGAAGCAGTTATTGGAGCTAAGCAGCCACCATGAGAAAAGTTGGCAAAAGAGCTGGCTCAGTTCAAATTGGATCTGACCAAGAAGGAGGCTCAGCAGAAGCACCTCACTGAGAACTACAAGCATAGGCTTTCCAAGCAGAGGGAAGACCTGCGGGAGTGCAAGGCCAGGTACCAGCACCTGGAGGCTCAGCGGGCTGAGATGGTCAGCCAGTTCCAGGCCATGATGCAGTCCCACTGGAACAAGGCCCTCTGGCTCTTTGCCACCAGTGCCACTTCCCTCCAGCCTTCACCCAAAACCCCACCCCAGGAGGCTGAAGCAGACCCCAAGGTGCTGTGCCCGCAGTTGCAGATTCTGCTGATCGCTATTGCGTTTGCAAATATTTCAATGCTTTGAAAGGACAGACTAAACATGAAACATAATAGCTAGAGGAAGCCCACTCTTTAGAAAACACGAATAAGCCCAAAATCTGTGCCTAAGTTTTCTATCACGCTAGCCTTCTTTCTAATTCACTCGCAGTTATGCAATTTTTGCTTGATGGCACTTCATCAGTTTTAGACTCTTGTTATTTTGTCTTTCCATTTTCGAGAACAAGTGAAATGGAAATATTTTAAGCTACTGTTTGATAATTCCCCATAGATACTCTGCCAATCCCTCCTGATTGCAAAACAATTTTTATAATTCGAAAATCAGAATAAGCGTTTGAGAAAGACGATTCACTGAAGTGTTTTGATACAGATCTATGCCCCTTATTAACAATGCTTAATAAGACTCTTCTACTTCTGTGTTCTTCAGATTTATTCTTCTCTCTCTTTTTTTTTCTTGTTCATTTATCAGACGTCTTATGGCCACTGATTTCCACTAAGCTGCAACATATCAAACTGATTCATGGAAAGCAGCTTGGTATTTACTGTTCCTGTCCTCTAATGCAATTATTATTGAAAAGGAAAAGGTACTATTTAAACAACTCAATGAGGTTATTCATCTGAAATATGGTATTTTCCCCCCTGCTACCTATTAAATGCAATATATGTTATATATTTTTATTATGGATCCTAAGAAGGACCAATCTTTTGAATTGTTAAGTATAAACAACCTAGTTACCTGTACTGTATATGTATGTTGAGAAGCAAGTGACTTATTTATCCAAGCTTATTAATGGAAAACAATGATGATATTAATTGAGAACAATACGATAAGCATGCCACAGTGAACAATCTCATTCATTTCATAATTTGATAAATTAATTTCACAGGAAGTAGCTCTCTAGAGAAGTCTACTATGCTAAGAATGTCTGTGGAGATTCTCAATCATCCAAGACATGAGCCAAGTCTCAGAGGTGCTTTTTCAAAGGGCAGCTGGACTTTCTTGGTTTTTTCCTTGAAGACATTTTGCTCTTCATCCAAGGAGCTTCATTGGTTCTGGCAGGATGCTGGGGCGGGGGGGGGGGTTGGTGGAATGGAGGTATCATATTTCTTTGCAGTCATCTGGTTGTTAGCACTCTCTCTGAGAGCCCTTGAGGCCACTTGGACGTTTATCTGTATCTTCAGGGTTACCTGAATCAGAGTGCAAATGGGTGTGGAATCTTCTCTTCTCTTCTCTTCTCTTCTCTTCTCTTCTCTTCTCTTCTCTTCTCTTCTCTTCTCTTCTCTTCTCTTCTCTTTTCCTCTCCCCTCTCCTCACCTCCCCTCCCTTCATAGAATAGAATAGAATAGAATAGAATAGAATAGAATAGAATAGAATAGAATAGAATAGAATAGAATAGAATTTTTTTTATTGGCCAAGTGTGATTGGACACACAAGGAATTTGTCTTTGGTGCATATGCTCTCAGTGTACATAGAAGAAAAGATATGTGTCGAGCGTTAAGCAACCCTCGACACCTCGCCAACCAGCGACATGACAAGCTACCCAAATGGAACTGGGGGGGTGGGAGGATGGGCACGGGCACGGGTGATGGTGAGGGGGATAGGGACAATGGCTAGGGCTGTTGTGCACTAGTGATGGGTATAGAGGGATCGCGTGGGAAGCGGGGCTGTCAGGCGGAGACCCGATGATGTCATCATCCAGCGACCCGGCCAGCTCCAGCAGTGGCAATTACGAACGTTCTTCCAGCTGGATACAATTTGATTACGGCTGCTTAAAAGGCGCTGCGTAGCGGCTGCTCGCAGCGCCGACTTATTGTGTGATTAGCACGCCAGCATTGAGTAGGAGCTGTTGGAGACGAACAAATAAACCAGGATTGATCCCCCAAGCTTGACTGCGTGTGTATTCCCTGTGTGTTTGCTCCGGCAGCCTAGCAGTAGCCAAGAATATGTTCATCAAGAATCATAAGGGACAACACTTAATGATAGTCATAGGGTACAAATAAGCAATAAGGAAACAATATCAATATAAATCATAAGGATACAAGCAACAAAGTTACAGCCATACAGTCATAAGTGGAAGGAGATGGGTGGTGGGAACGATGAGAAGATTAATAGTAGTGCAGACTTAGAAAATAGTTTGACTTATCTTATCTTACCATATTATCCTAGGAATGGCTGAAAGAAAGAGTAGAAGAAGAGGACAACCAGCCACAAGGTGGACAGGCTCAATTAAGCAGCAATGGTGCACTCCTGGAATATCTGAAGGACAAAGAGCCTTGGTAGTACAGTGGACTAAAGCACACTGTTATTAACACCAGCTGCCTGCAATTACTGCAAGTTCGAATCTCACCAGGCTCAAGGTTGACTCAGCCTTCCATCCTTTCTAAGGTAGGTAAATTGAGGACCCAGTTTGTGGGGGCAATAAGCTGACTTTGTATGAATATACAAAAGTATGAAGGCTATTGCTTAACGCCTTGTAAGCCGCCCTGAGTCTCCGGAGAAGGGCGGCATATAAATCAAATAAAAAAAAAAAAAGATGGGTCAGAATCTCCTGAAGAAAATAAATTTGTGGGCAGAGAATTTGGGTGAATCCTATCACTGAATTTCTCCAGGGGAAGGAGAACCGATCAACATATTTCTCAAGAGCAATGAGAGTATTAGCATCTTATCCCTTGAGGCATACATGACCAGGTTTAAGCTATTTTACTTCAGATACGCTATATGAAGATCCAACTCTCTGTAGAAGTCTTTAATGATGGAAAGGGTGGAAGGAAAGAGAAGAATGGATGACTGGCATCAAAATGGATGGGCTCAGTTACATAGTGATGAATGAACTATTAGAAGACCTGAAGTATAAGGTTAGGGTCAAATCATCATGAAGAAAATATATCTATTTGGTTGCTAAGAGTTCAAACAGACATGACGGCACACAATCAATCAATCCAATTCTAAAAAAGCCCCTTGGAGGAGGTTCACCTTGGGATTTAATTCTTTAATTTATGATTTGGAATTGGATGAATTGTCCCAAAGGTGCTTTTTCAGCAGACAACTGGACTTCCTTGTTTTTTCTTTGAAGACCTTTCGCTTCTCATCCAAGAAACGTCTTCAGCTCTGACAGGATAGTGAGGAACGGAAGAATATGTTCAGTGGTGAAATGTAAAATTTGTTACTACCAGTTCTGTGGGCATTGCTTGGTGGGGGGAGGGGGTAATATGACTGGGTGGGTGTGGCCAACTTTTTTTTCTTTTACTTTTAAAAGAATTTTTTCTACAACAAAGTAAAAAAAAAGCCTCTGACGATCAGGCAACTCAGCTGGGATTCTCAGAGGCTTTTAAAGGCATTTTTTCTCCCTACAACCTCTTTGGCCGAAGAGGTTGTAGAAAAAATGATTTTAAAAGCCTTTGATGATCCCAGCTGAGCTATGTGATCATCAGAGGCTTTTTTTTTACTTTTAAAAGCATTTTTTTGGCCGAAGAGGTTGTAGAAAAAAATGCTTTTAAAAGTAAAAAAAAAAGCCTCCGAAGGTCGCGCGGCTCAGCTGGGCATGGGGGGGAGGGCGCAGGGATTTTTGCTACCAAACCATCTGCTGCCATCGCTACCGGATCTGGCGATCCAGTCCGAACCGGGAGCATTTCACCCCTGAATATGTTCCTTACAGACAGCTGGTCATTTGCATCCTTTTAGAGAGTCATTGAAGCACTTGGAGATTTATCTGTGTCCTCAGGGTCACCTGAGTTCCTGTAGTCTGCGGTTTTTTCTCTGGGAATCCATTCCTTATTCCCACACCATTCAAAGGGTGTTCATCCCCAATTCTATAGCTAAAAGTCTGTAGAGACTCTCAGTCATCCAGGCTACGGTTGTCCCAAAATGCTTTTTCAGGAGGCAACTGGACTTTCTTTTTTTTTCTTTGAAGACATTTCGCTTCTCATCCAAGAAGCTTCTTCAGCTCTGACCGGATGGTGGGGAATGGAAGGATTGATACTCCTTGCAGACAGCTGGCCATTTGCATCTGAATGAGCTGAAGAAGCTTCTTGGATGAGAAGCGAAATGTCTTCAAAGGAAGGCAGTTGCCTTCCAAGGAAGTCCAGTTGCCACCTGACAAAGCAACTTTGGGACAACCATGACCTGGATGACTGAGAATCTCTACAGAATTGGGAAAAAAATATCACTTTTAATTCAATATGGCAAATGCAAATATTTGTAATGCAAGGATTCCCACTTGGGTGATTTCCCCACAACCAGGGATGTGAAATGCTCCCGGTTCGGACCGGATCGCCCGATCCGGTAGGGATGGAGGCGGGTGGTTCGGAGAACCGGTAGCAAAAATCCCTGCCCCCCTCCCATGCCCAGCTGAGCCGCGTGGTCATTGGAGGTTTTTTTTTCTTTTAAATACCTCTGACAATCCAAGCTGAGTTGCCTGATCGTCAGAGGCATTTGAAAGAAAAAAAGCCTCTGCCGATCAGGCAACTCAGCTGGGATCCTCAGAGCCTTTTGAAAGCATTTTTTAACAACCTCTTCACCGAAGAGGTTGTAGAAAAAATGGTTTTAAAAGAAAAAAAAATTGGCCACGCCCACCCAGTCACATTCCCCCCCCACCCACCAAATCACGCCCACAGAACCGGTAGTAACAAAGTTTAGATTTCACCACTGCCCACCACTGCCCATAGTGGTCACCACATACCTATGCAACTAAGGGGTTGAAGGGGCAAGCGTAGGTTGCAAATGGCTGCAGACGGGCCTTGGATAGTACAGTGGTCTAAAGCACCCTGTTATTAACATCAGCTGCCTGCAATTATTGCAGGTTCGAATCTCACCAAGGCTCAAGGTTGACTCAGCCTTCCATCCTTTCTAAGGTAGGTAAATTGAGGACCCAGTTTGTGGGGGCAATAAGCTGACTTTGTATAAATATACAAAAGTATGAAGGCTATTGCTTAGCGTATTGTAAGCCGCCCTGAGTCTCTGGAGAAGGGCGGCATATAAATCAAATTAAAAAAAAAAAAAAAGCAAACCCCTCTCAAGTCCCAATTGCACATTTTGGAGAGGTGCGCATACTCAATGTTGATTGGTTGATCTGACTTCCTGTTCTGGGCTTTGCTGTTTCAGTGCCTCCTAGCCAGAACATTAACATTTGCAAATGTATGAATGCAACAGCTACGCAACCATTTGCGAATGACACATGCGTATGTTCCCTCACATGACTGCAGACTGGAGAAGTCTGCTTGAGTCCTAAGCAGTGAGAATCGCAGTGCCTCTGAAAAAGTGTAACAGGAGAATTTACAAATGTTGTCTTTAAATTGTTCTTTTTAAAATTTTAATTTAAATCTTAAATTGAATGTTAACTGGGATAAGAAATGAAATTCAGGGGAGGATACACCCAAGAGAAAAATTCGTATAATTTCCCTCTCCCTCACCCCCCCCCCAAAAAAATAAAATTAAAGAACTGATTTAGAAATTCAGACATCCCTTTTCTAAACGTCCTTTTCAATTTCATGCAAATCTGGCTTTCAAACGAATAAACAAAGAAGGCCCGAATGAATTGCAATATGAAATGGGAAGCACTTAGAGGCAAAGCCGTGAAGAAGAAGTGAAATGGAAAGGAAAAGAAATGATTCGCAGCAGTGGTGAAATTCAAATTGTTTTACTAATGGTTCTGTGGGTGTGGCTTGGTGGGCGTGGCTTGGTGGATGTGGCAGGGGAAGGATATTGCAAAATCTCCATTCCCTCCCCACTCCTGGGGGAAGAATACTGCAAAATCCCCATTCCCTCCCCACTCCTGGGGGAAGGATACT
>WNWU01000003.1:62238406-62264379 GCA_012654045.1 Ptyas mucosa
TCCACTCCACTCCACTCCACTCCACTCCACTCCACTCCACTCCACTCCACTCCACTCCATTCCATTCCATTCCATTCCATTCCATTCTATTCTATTCTATTCTATTCTATTCTATTCTATTCTATTCTAAAGGGTATCATTTAATCTTAGCTCTTCCTTACTCTCTTTGAATATATTCTGTCTAAGTGTCCTGCCTTTTCTAAACATGATATCTGGGTCTCATTCTTATTTTTTTGCAGCAATCATTCTCTTACATGCGTTTGTCTTATCTGCAACCTCTTTCATTTCATTATTCCACTAATTATCCTTTTTGTACTTTTCGTTTTAAAGAAAAGAAGGACTAGGGGAGACATGATAGCAGTGTTCCAATATCTCAGGGGATGTCATAAAGAAGAGGGAGCCAAGATATTCTCCAAAGCACCTGAGGGCAGAACAAGAAGCAATGGGTGGAGACTAATCAAGAAGAGAACCAACCTAGAACTAAGGAGAAATTTCTTGACAGTTAGAACAATTAATCAGTGGAACGACTTGCCTCAAGAAGTTGTGAATGCTCCAACACTGGTAGTTTTTAAGAAGAGGTTGGATGTCCATTTTGAAGTGGTGGAGGGTTTCCTGCCTAAGCAGGGGGTTGGGCTAGAAGACCTCCAAGGTGCCTTCCAACTCTGTTATTCTCTTATTCTATTACCAACGGCAAGATACAGTAGATGTTACAATGATGATGAGTGCACTGTTGGGAAACTTGAAAGGACATGTTACAGATAGAGCATCATGGAGAAAATCCATCTAAATTGTTGTTACTTGCTGAAAATTACTTAATGGCACATAATCTACCATCCTTTCAATATATCGTGTGATCAAATGATTCTGTAAGCTGTTTTGACAATTCTGTTATTATGGCTCCTAATGTCCAATAATTATGGGGAAAATATTTTCCCAATTTATTTCTTAATCTCTGTATTTCATTTATTGAGTTCCAAGATCTTACAACATTTCCAAGTTCCTTCTGAACTCTGCTAATGTTATTTAATGTTGCTATATCTAAAAGTGATATTTGCTTTCTTCAGTTAACGTGATAGCTGGCATGTTGTGTAATAGAAGCCTGTGTACCTGAATTCAGAAATCACATACATGTTTTTACATGGTCATTCTGAAGCTCGTGTTCAACATAATGAGCATCCCAATATTTTGGAGCATTAAATCCATTCTTTAAAGATAAATTTCAATGTATAATTGTTGCCACCTGATCATATCGTATCTTGAAATCTGTCTGGATGATTCTGTTAAAGAGTTTTATTAAGTTGAAAATAAATCAGTGTTTGCACAATATTGGAAAAATGAAGCTATGCCTACAAATGAAAATATAATCAGAAAAATATTAGATTGTGTGGAGATGGGTAGGTTGACAATAATAAAAGATAAGGAAGAAACAGAATATTTTTTTAACATGGGATTTGTTCTATCAATGGGTAGATAAAAGAGGTAGAAATTAGAAGCTGAAAGGCTATTGATATATATAAGCAAAAGGTGCAAGAATTGGACTATACATAATTAATATTAGTATTATTACTACAACTGTTATTAGTATTATTATTATCATCAGAATTATTATTATTATTATATTGTATAAGTAAATTGATCCAGAATATGCACTGTTTATTAAGCACTTATGTACTTTAAAGAAAAAAATGTATAAATAAAATTTGAAAAAATAAATAAATCAGTTTTTAAGGAACCATACCAGGGCTGAAATGCTCCCGGTTTGAACCAGCTCAGGCTCGTAGGTAGCGATGGCGACGGGCAGTTCAGAGAACCGGTAGCAAAAATCCCTGCTCCCGCCCCCCAAGCCCAGCTGAGCCGCGCAATCATTAGAGGCTTTTTTTCTTTTAAATGGCTCTGACGATCCAAGCTCTGACAATCCAAGTTGAGTTGCCTGATTGGCAGAGGGTTTTTTAAAACTCAGGCAACACAGCTGGGATCGTCAGAGCCTTTTGAAAGCATTTTTTTACCATGGTTTTACATGTAAAAAATGGTTTTAAAAGTTCAAAAAAATTGGCCACGCCCACCCAGTCACATTACCCCCCCCAAGCCACGCCCACAGAACCGGTAGTAACAAATTTTAGATTTCACCACTGAACCATACTAGATACCAAGTACCAACAGCCAATAAGGATGCGTGTAGATGTCATGTAGAAGATTCTTGAAAGTCCTTTGGATTGCAAGGAGATCGAACCGGTCAATCCTAAAGGAAATCAACCCTGACTGTCCTTTGGAAGAACAGAGACTGGAGCTGAAGCTCAAGTACTCTGGCCACCAAGTGAGAAGAAAGGACTCATTGGAAAAGACCCTGCTGTTGGGAAAATGGGAGGCAAGAGGAGAAGGGGAAGGCAGAGGATGAGATAGTTAGATAGTATCCTTGATGCAATGAACATGAATTTGGGCAAACATCAGGAGACAGTGGAGGACAAGGGGTCCTGACATGCTGTGGTCCATGAGATCATGGAGAATTGGACACAACTTAGTGGCTGAATAACAACAACCAAGTGCTACTCAAAACAATCACTGTTCTTGATGTTGATGACATTGTTGTTGTTATTCATGATGATGGTGATGATGATGATGATATTCTCAAGTTTAGGAATTTCTAAAAAGCAACTTGAAAAGTTGAAATGAACTATTATGGAAGAAAGACAACAGGCATTGACTCCTTTTGATTTCAGCTTGAAGAACGTCAACTCACAGCTGCGAAATAATTTCTCTGCTTGGCTTGGAGTCATCCGGAATAACATATCCATGCCTGGTTAAAGATCTCCTCCTGTTTTTTTCACAGCAAATGTCAGTTACAAAATCACCTCCAGCCAATGGATCTGGAGCTAATAGCGATGCATGTAGTCTTTACCGAGAAAGCAGATGCTGAGATTCTCTGGGCAGCTCAATTATTTATGGTCAGTCCAAAGTAACTCTGACAGCCTCTGAAGCTTTTTGAGATCTCTAAAAGCGAGGAAACAAAACCATCTCCTTTTCCACACACCTGCCTGCTTTTAATTATCAGTGTTATGGATTGGGTGATCGGGAGACATTTAAAACTTTGGGCAGAGTTCTTGTGATAGGAATATGAGTTCTTCTCACCCTCAGTTGAATGTTATGGCAGACATTTTGACTTTTTTTGACTATTCCCCCACCCTTGGGAAGAGAGGGGTGATGCCTCTGGGATGGAGATACATAGAGCTGTATGAATATAATCCTGGTTGGATTTCATTATGCTTTATAAATATTGGGAGGGATACGCACACAGATATGGTGCTTGATCAATATTGCTATTCAGATAAACACACACAAGCAAACACACACACACCTCTGAATCATTTTCATTTTGTTCCCGTTTGCTATTTTCTTTAATCTATGAATCTTATTTGGCAATCCTTCTTAGGTTTACAGGAGTGGAAAAATATGTAGGTTTTGCACAACAGTTTTTTAAAATACAAATTTCCCAGGCTGTGGTGTATTGATGTATTGTTCTTCACTGTAGTTATAAATATGCCTAACATTGTTGTGGTCCACCAGCAGCCTGTGGAGCTGGCAGCGGAGTCGGACAGCGATGAGGCTGAGGAAGAACATGGGCCAGTCCTGGAGGCTGGGGAAGGCCAGGATGAGGGCTCTGCGTTGGAGGCAGAGATGGGGCCAAGGCCATCGGGGAGTGATGTGTGGATTTCGGAGCCTCCAGAGGCTGACAGTAGAGAGGCAGAGGAATGGGAGGAGCCTGTTCCTAGTGCACGTATGAGAAGAGCTGCCAGAAGGCAGGACCAGCTAAAGCAGAGAGGACTTGGGAGTAGGGCCAAGAGATGATTGACCCCTCCCATAAGGCTTAAAAGACCAGCAACGGCTCTTGGCCTCTTTGCCGGAAAACAACCATTGAGAGAATTGCTTCTTGTTTGGCTGTAGTTATTTCTTCTGTTCCTGAACTGTTGCCAAGAAAAGCCTTTGGCAGTTTGCCTAATTATCCCAAGGTCAGAGATAAACTAAAGACTGGTGTTTTAAGGATTTTGCTATCATTTCCTTTAGAATACGCCGAGAATGAGTTAATTCTCAGCTGTTTTAATAAAATCTGTTTGTTTTTTGGAACTATCAACTATGTGGGCCTGGGTCACAACAAACACACGGTGTTTCAGAATATAGCTTTTCCTCACATGCATTATTTTTCAGGATTTTTTTTTTTTACCTCTTGTGAAAAATTCTGCTAATTTTCATCCCCCCCCCTCTGTTTTCAGTTTCCTTTCAGCCCATGAATTAATGGGATACAGTGATTTAGCTGTGTAGCCACTAATATATTTAGTGTATGCATGTATTTAAATTAATCAAAATGTACAACTACAGATGAATTTAGGTAGATGATGGACAGGTAACCTGTTACGGAAAATATTCATTAAAACAATATTTATTAAGTTTATATGCCTTCCATATGCAATCGTGGGTAGTTTACAATTGTTAAAAACATTTAAGACAAAAATCAATACAAAAAAACAGACTAAACAAAAGACAGAACAATGGTGGCAAAGAAAGAACAAAAAAAAAAAAGAAGAAGAAAGGGACATTTTTGTCCTTGTCAAAAATTTGGACATGGCGTGGGAGTCAGGGTCAGCATCAAGGCAACCTGAGAGCTCCGAGGGAGAAGAGGGTATGAATCTGTCAGAGAGAGAGAGACAGAGGCTGTGCCTGGGCTGTCCGTCAGCCCTCAGATGGAGAGTCAACAGCCCCCAGGTCTGGAGGTGGCTGATGAGGAAGAGGAGGAACAGCTGGGTCCAGTGTCTAACACGCAGATGCACAGAAGGCAGAGGAGAGGAGAGCAGTGGAAACCTGTGGGCCGATCCTTGGGACGGAAGAGCTACTGCAGCTAGCGAAGCCCCACCCTAGCTCTGGGGATAAAAGGCAGGGGGTGGAGATGAATAGATGTGGGAGACAACTATTCATCTTCCGGCCGGACAGACTTGTTAGCCTGCAGTGAGAGAGAAACTTTTTGTCAGGGCTGCTGGCGCTCCTAATAAAGGAATCGTTGATTAATTATAAAGGGATTGTCATGTTTGGGGAACTGAGTCAGAACACATGCGATCGGCTTTCATTCCTAAGGCGGGACTAACTCACTGTTCTGTTCTGTTCTGTTCTGTTGATTGGCCCAAAGTCACTCAGCCAGCTTTCATGCCTAAGGTGGGACTAGAACTCATGGTCTTCTGCTTTCTAGCCTGGTGCCTTAACCACTAGACCCGTGATGGCAGATCTATGGCACGCGTGCCACAGCTGCCACGCGGAAACCTTTCTGTGGGCATGAGAGCTGTCTCCCAGCTCAACTCCACCATGCATGCGTGCGCACCTCCCGCTGGCCGGCTGATTTTTGGGATGCACGGGGGGGGGCATGTGGGAGATACACGTGCATGCACAGGGGTAGCACGTGCATGCGCGGGGGAGGGCAAGGGTCACGCACGCATGCGCGGAGGGACGGAGGAGCACGGGGGTGTGCCACACCCTCTTGCAGCCTGTTTTGGGGCCCAGGAGGCTGCAGGGAGGCATACTAGGCCCAAAATGGGACATGGGGTGTGTGGCATGTCCCCCCAGGACCATTTTTGGGCCCAGGAGGCTGTAGGGAGGCCTACTAGGCCCAAAATGGGGGGCGGGGGTTGCACGCACGTATGGGGGAGTGGGGGAGCGGAGGGTCACATACTCATGCGTGGGGGCAGCATGTGGGGTGTTGTGCACACATGCATAGCGGGAGAGCATTGCATTATGGGTGCCGGCACACAACCGAACTGTCTCTCTCTAAATATCCCTAAAAGATTCTTATGAGCTCTTTAGTAAACTATTAGTTCTACAGCTAAATCAAAGAACCTACCTGATCTGAATAAATAGCAATTTACAGATCTTGTTATGGAAGTAATATTGCTTTTTATGAAAAGAGTTAAATAATGCAATTGTGCGCCCAGTTGGTGACATCGGCTACAAATAGAACGAAAGCAAATTGCTAAAAATCAAATAAATAGAGGATCAAGGGTGTTCTTTATCTAAGAATTCTTTACCATGCAATTCAGCTTTGAGAAGAATAATCAGGAGGGTTTACACTCAAAGGTACATAATGATAAAAAGGTACAGTTTTTTATTTATATTTTTTTAAAAAAGCAAAACCCACCATTCATGCATATTTCCATATTTCCAAAAGGGAACTAAAAGGGACCTTCAGCTGGAAGCCAATTAATAATTTTAAGTGTTGTGAAGCAATTAGCAACTCAAATACATGGACAAAAATGTGCAATTATGTGAAAATACTCACTGAAATGCATTATATTAGGGGTTGCTATTTACTACAGCATGCAATTTTTTGATGCACAGATTTATCTTGAAGCCAATTTGAGCTCACTTCTGAACTGAATTGACTTTTCAAATCGAACAGCTTATTTGCTTTGAATAATTGAATTAAATCAGGCAGATCTTGTTTTGATTTAGACTGACTCATCTGATTTTTATACTGTAGATACCCAGATGCTCAGGGAGGGAGATAGATTCTAAATTGGATAAAATAAATAATATAAAAAATAAAGTTAAAAATGCATTGGTATTGTACAAAATGACCCAACTGACTGAAAATCATTTAACAATCCAAATCAATTTAGATTGGATTATGGGCAATGTGTAACCTCTTATTGTTAGGCGATAGAATAAATGAACAAAAATGGATATTCCAATGGAAATATAATGGGGGAGCTGAGTTTAGAAAATCATGTAGAAATGGAACAAAAATTCATTTCAGATAAAAAAAATGAGAATGGTAAACACATCGGTACATTCACTGATCTGGAGTTGAAATTCTGTTCAAAGATATTCCTACATTGAAAAGATTCCACACTCAACTTGATATGCCTGAGACTATAATTCCCATCATCCTTTATCTTTAGTTGGGATAGCTGTAAATGAAAACATCTGGAGAGCTTCTGGTTAGGGAAGGGTATATTATGGTTACGCATACCTGATCTGTTGGACTTGGCAAAGGTGAGCTAAGTCCCTTTTTGGTTTGCCATATTTTGGAACATAGAATGTCCATTCCTTTACATGAAATAAGCATTTTATGTGTTGAAAAAGTTGAGTGGCCCTTCAAAGTGTAGCCATAAACGCTCTTGAGGACGACATCATGACATGTTCCTTCTTTCGAGGACAATGATTTGGAAAACAAGATAACTACCTTTATAGATACTTGTAGAAGGAAGCCCACGTATCTAAAGGTCAACATGCTATTTTCTCAGAAATAACTATGATTGCTCCCAATATAACGATCCTTGAGCTCTGAGGTGGCTTTCATATTCAGAATAACAGAGTTGGAAGGGACCTTGGAGGTCTTCCAACTCCCTGCCCAAGAAGGAGTCCCTATACCATTTTAGACAAATCGCTGTCCAGTCTCTTCTTAAAAGCGTCCAGTGTTGGAGCACACACAATGTCTGAAGGCAAACCGTTTCACTGGTTAATTGTTCTCACTGTTAGGCGGTTTCTCCTTAATTCCAGGTTGCTTCTTTCCTCTTTTTCTTTTTAATTTGATTTATATGCCGCCCTTCTCTGGAGATTCAGGGCGGCTTACAATGCGTTAAGCATTGATCAGTTTCCCTCCATTGTTCCTTGTCTTGCCTTTCAGTGTTTTGGAAAATAAGTTGACCCCCCCTCTTGTTTGTGACAGCCCCTAAAATACTGGAATACTGCTATCAAGTCACCCCTAATCAGTGGTGGGTTGCCCTCAGTTTGGACCGGTTCACAAGAACCGGTAGTAAAACCAGTGGGAGGCCCCACCCACTGCCCCAGATGTCGTCATCGGCTACCTACGCATGCGATCCCATTGCAAACCGATAGTAAAGGTAAGTAGAACCCACCCCTGCCCCTAATTCTTCTTTTCTCTAGACCAGTGTTTCTCAACCTTGGAAGCTTGAAGATGGGTGGACTTCAACTCCCAGAATCCCCCAGCCAGTGAAATACACAGTTCTTGCAACCATTCTTCGTATGTTTTAATCTTTATTTAAGTATTCCTTAGTCTTCTTCATATTTTAGTCTTTCTCCTAGATTCAACATTCCAATTTTCTCAGAAATAACCACGATTATTCCTTGAGTTCTGAGGTGGTTTTTGTTGCTTGGAAGTCTATTAGCTGGAACATATCTAGAAATCATGAGTTTCTTGTCCCAAATGCTGCTAGTTTATATTCCTTAAGTAAGTCTAATAGCCCATATAAGTGGAAATAATTAAACCCTACTCTTTAAAACACCTAAGAAAAACCATGAAATATATCTTTTAGAATTTGACGCTGTTTTGAAAAATGCAGTGCATTAAATAACTGCTTAGGAGCCTATTATACGAAGTCAAACTTTCCAAATATTGTTCTTTTACATCAAGGATCAATAGATATTAGCACAATACCAAGTGTTCTGCGCTTCCATTTCCATCACAAAAATTATCAACAATTCTAGACTAATGAATGGCACGCTTTACCCACAGTTGTCAATCATTCCTATCGTTTAGCACAAAGCACCAGCTGTCTCAGCAGTTTCAATTATGATACGGCCAATCTCTGCAACGTTGGTAGCAGCTAATTTAGAAAGCACCGTACCACCGATTCTCAAAGAAACAACAAACAATGAAGACCCTGACATATAGTTAACACTGCCAACCTTGTTTGCTTTGCATTGTGGGAAGTTAGCACCCACCCGTCTCCTAGAAAAATGAAATATTTTAGGGAATATTAAAAGGGCAGGATATTTCCCTTAAAAGGGAGGCAGAAACTCAATCCCCCCACCTTTGTCAATGGGCCATTAAGGCTTGGGCCAGTCTATTCTATATAACAAAGATCTACCTCCTTCAGGCAGAGCCATAGTAGGAATTGCCCAAAGTCCTTTCATTACATCATCACCCAGCAAGACTCAACCAAGCCTGGAACACAGACAACCTACAAAGTTACCCCTGCATGGCCCCATGGGAGTCTGACAACCAATCAGAATACAAGCTCAAATTAAAAAGCCCAGGGAGGGCATAAAACCCAGGCACTCTCAGCATCTCTCTTCCCTTTTTTTCTCTTCACCCAAGATCTTCAAGGCATGTGATCCTGTCCACCATTAAAACCATCTTTCCAAGCAGCCACCATGTTTCCAGGGTCTTTTTTCCCACTTGGAACTGAATCCAGAAGAACATTTCTTCCAAGAGCATTTATGAAAAAAAAAAAAATTAGGTACAGTCAGTCCTTGACTTAAAACAGTTCATTTAGTGACTGTTCTAAGTTACAACGGCACTGGGAAAAAAGTGACTTATAACCATTTTTCACCCTTATGACCATTGCAGCATCTTCCACCTTCACATGATCAAAATTCAGACGCAATTGGCAACCAGTTCATATTTATGACCATTGCTGTGTCCCAGAGTCACGTGATCATCGTTTGAGACCTTTTGACAAGCAAGGTCCCCGGGGAAGCCAGATTCACTTAACAACTGTCTCTCTAACTTAACAGTGAGGCAGGAGCCGAGGTGGCGCAGTGGTTAGGGTGCAGTACTTCAGCTGACTGCTAGTTCAGCAAATCAGCAGATCAAATCTCACCGGCTCAAGATTGACTCAGCCTTCCATCCTTCCGAGGTGGGTAAAATGAGGACCCAGATTGTTGGGGGCAATATACTATTTAGTATACTGTCTTTGGTATAAGCCACCCAGAGTCCTCGGAGAGTGGGCGGCATAGAAATATGAATAATAAAATAAATAAATAAAATAAATAAACAACTGCAGTGATTCACTTACCAACTGGCAAGAAAAGTCATAAAATGAGGCAAAATTCATGTAACAAATTTCTCAATTAGCAACAGAAATTTTGGGCTTAATTGTGATCATAAATCAAGGACTATCTGTGAGGTAGAGATTAGGGGGAAAAGGGTTGGGCATCTTTTCAACTTTTAGAAGTTTCAAGTCATCCAGTGACTCATTGGAGGCTACAAGTTATACTACTGGAAGGGTAGTAATATCTCTGGGAAAAACAGGGCTGATTTTGAATTTCCTCCCGCCATAACATTCTTTGTTGTGCTTTTTTGATCACGTTTTTGATTTTAGCTGTCCATTTTAGATCTTGCGATATGGTAGAACCTAGAAATTTGAAGGTCTCTATTGTTGATACTGTGTTGTCTAGTAGCATGCAGTTATAATTTTGGAGTACCTGATGCTCTCCGAGCTTTGTTGTTTTCTTGCAGACATTTCATTACCCCACTATGTAACATCATCAGTGTTACAAGGGAGTGCGCTTTGCTTTGTATTTATATACAAGTGGCTTTCATGTCAGTGTTGGTAGGATGGGATATTTTTAAAAAGAAGAGCTTCAACAACCGTTTGTCCTATAGGGTCACCTGCTTGAGCAGGGAGTTGGACTAGAAGACCATCAAGATCTCTTCCATCTCTATTATTGTGTAATTCTGAGTGTCCTTAATGATTCCTTGATTAGGCTGCTATTTACTGTTTGAATATTTGAGTAGCTAGTTGCTTGGTTGAGGTATTGTTTTTTGTTTGATTGTTCATCTGATATTAATCCTGGTTTTAACCTCTGCATATCTGGGTGCTGATGAGGAGGTGTTTGGTCTTTTTCCTTCCTTTTTGTATATAAACAGAGAGCAAACCCCTTTCCCTCTAGCACTGATGCTGTTACCTAATTGGGTAATGAAATGACTGAAGAAAACAACCAAGCGTAGAGAACACCAAGGACCCAACAGTTTAATTCTGAGGTACAAATATTGTCTTCTATTGGCAGTTATAATTTCCTAGCCCAAACCCAGTCATCCCCTGTTGGTTTCTATTGTTGGAAGAAAAATCCATGTGATTCATGTCCAAACCGGGAATAAAATAAAATGGAGGCCGATTTGAAAGAAAATTGAATGATGAACAGAACCAACATCAGTTCTGTGACAGCTGACAAAATGGAGTTTAGAGTGGGTGGGTTTTATACCTTCTGGATTCCTATGGCGTCATGTAAGGGTCATGGCTGGCTCTATAGGCAAAAGGGGAAATGCAAATCCTACGTGTTTTGTCTGAGCTAATCTTGTCAACCTTTGGCTTGTTGGTTAGCTGGAGTTACTGCCTGACCCAGTCTTTCTGAATAGATTATCAAATCTGCATTTCTAAAAGCTGGCCTCCTCAGTTTCTGTTTGGGGCAGGGGCTGGTTTCTGCCTCTTTTAAGATTTTTTTTTAAATTTTATTTCTCCTTTAGGGGAAATATTCTATCCTGGGTTTTTAATATTCCCCAAAATATTTGATTCTTCAGGGGTGGGGGGTGGGAGGCTTCCCACACTATGGGATTATATTTGTAAAATCAGCCAAAATAGACTCCAGCTGGTCACACGCTTGGGAGAGTGTGATCACTTACCCTTTCTTTGGGCAAAACTCCTTACAGCTCTGTCCCCATTTGTTAGTGAAAAATGACTTTGGAAAACAGTCCCCCTTTCCCCTCCCTGAGGTGGATTCTTTGTGTAAACCCACTGGGTATACATAGACAAAATCTTCTCTGTGTTGTAGGCTCTTCACAAGAGCCTCTGCACTGTTGACTCCACCATGGCACCTAAAACAGATGGGAACATTGGTGTTGACAGAAGTATCCTCTCTTGGGGAAGGCTGTGATATGCAAATACTCTGGGAATAGCTTCCCCCACTGATACCTTCCAGTAAATGGGATAATATATCTGCAGGAAAAAGAACTGCTAATTATCCTTCCACAGATATTAAGGTGCTTCACAGCGGCGCGAAGTCACGGCGTCCTAGTAATTTATCACCCACCAACTGGAACCTGGCTCAAAGATCCTTACTTTGTTAAAATTGCGATCAAGAGTTTTTGCAGTAGCAGAGAAAGAAGAATAGAACTACCTTCTGCTCTGCAGTGGGGATGATATCTTGGCTTCATCAAGTTATGACCTCATCTTCTAGTGATCAGCAGCCAAAAACATGATATTTTCATTTAAAAAGATCAGAGTGTGAGATCTATTATTCCTGATCACTCCATATTCTTTTCCAAAAGGGAGAAGGCTCTGCTGCATCGCTCAGCTTCCTCTACTTAAGTGCCTGTTGAATTGTTTTACTCCTTGCAAAAATGTTAGCCTGGTTGGATCTGGGGACAAACCTTGCTTTAGAACAGGGGGGGTCAAACTCGCAGCCCGCAGGCCGGATGTGTCATGCACACGTTGGCCACATCCACCCCTGGTTTAGCGAAAGGGGAAAAAGTCATGTTATGTCACGTGACGATGATGTGATGAAGTGAGTTTGACACCCTTGCTTTAGAAGCTTAGAACTTGCTTTCTAAATGTTACCAAGTGCCAAGGATCTTCAAAAACTGTTATAATATTTAAAACCCAAGTATGCTTTCAATACATGTTTTAGAAGCAGGGGTGGGATTCAGCCAGTTCTGACTGGTTCGGGCGAACTGATAGCTCTGACAATCAGCTGAGAGCAAACCAGTTCACTCCGATGATCAGCTGGGCCCTCCCGCCTGCCGCTGTGCTATACTGACCTATATTTCCTTTGTTTGAAGCCCAGCTGATAGGCGCGGCAGAACGGGGCTGCACCGGGGTTGCAGCAAAAGGTAAGTTTTAGAGCTGTTTTCAAATGCACTGCATGCGTGCAAAGTGCATGTTTGGCATGCATGCACTCAGCGAACTGGTTGTTACACCGGTTGAATCCCACCAGTTTAGAAGGGAGGGTAGCACATTTTGAAAATCATAAATTTGCGCCTCACTGATTTTGGCCATGTCAGGAGGAGGAATTCACTGGACAAAGCAATTATATTTGGGAGAGTTAGAGGTAAAAGGAAACCAGACTTTTGAAGAATACAGTGGCTGGACGCCATCGAAGCTGACCCCAGCCAGAGCACAGAAAGTCTCAAATAAGTAGTGCACGATTGGAACATATGGAGAGACCTGGCCCATAAAATCACCAAGAGTCAGACATGACTGAATGGATAACACCAGCAGTGGTAGCAGCACATCTTGAGATCTTGAGGGAACATTTTCAAGCAGAACAGTAACATTTTTCATACCCTTGATTATCATACAAGCAGCAGGAATTTGACGTGATTAACAAGCTGTTCCATCATCCTGAATGGGAGTTGGTGTTGGTGTCCTTAATGGATAGAACAATATGGGATCATTGTGGGATCCTTGGTGCTCCCTGAGCTTGGTTGTTTTCTTGCAGATGTTTCATTACCCAACTAGGTAACATCATCAGTGCAAGAAAGGAATAGAGTATGGGAGCCCTACACTTTTCTACCACTGATAATGTTATCTAGTTGAGTACTGAACATCTGTGAGAAAACAACCAAGCTCAAAACTAGAAAAAAAAACCCCACTTAATCTCCCCCCTGGTACAGTTGACAAAATAAGGAGACCCTAGAGGTTAATGCATCTGCCTAATATGCAAGTGGCCCAGGTTCGAATCCCAGAAAGGTATGGCTAGCTGATGAGAGCTAAACAGCTTGAAATAGCTATAGTAGTCTCCCTTTATTTCTTTGTTGGTAAATTTAAATTTTAACACATAATAATTTGCAGCAGAAGTGACTGCCTGAGAAGGCTCCTGGATTGGGGCTGAAAGCAAAAGTGGAAGCAGTATGCTCCATCCCATATTTGGGTAGACCAGGTTGCCCTGATAGAGCGGTCTCACCAAAAAAACACTTAACCAAGCTCATAGCAGTAGCACTTAGACTTATATACTGCTTCATAGTGCTTTATAGCCCTCTGTAAGTGGTTTACAGAGTCAGCATATTGCCCCTAACAATCTGAGTCTTCATTTTACCCACCTCGGAAGGATGAAAGGCTGAGTCAACCATGAGCTCATGAGGATCTAACTCTTGGCAGTGAGCTGAATTAATCTGCAATACTGCATTCTAACCACTGTGCCATCATGGCTGAAAGAGGTCTAATGACCCCACAGTTCAACCCTGAACTACAAATATTTTCTTCTATAATTAGCTTTAGATACCGGGAATCCTGTTCAATGTCTGAATAGCAGCTGAACTGAAATGGAGTTACTTTCAGTAAAACGAGGATAGGGAATCAAAGCTGCAGCGGCAGCCAAAAAAGCCAATGCAATCCTAAATTGCATTAACAGAGGGATACAATCAAGATCGAGTGAGCTACTAATAACACTCTGTAAAGCCTTAGTAAGACCACACCTAGAATACTACATCCAGTTTTGGTCACCACACTATAAAAAAAGACGTTGAGACTCTAGAAAAAGTGCAGAGAAGACTAATCAGGATGATTAGGGGACTGGAGACTAAAATATATGAAGAACGGTTGCAGGAACTGGGCATGGCTAGTCTAGTGAAGAGAAGGACCAGGGGAGACATGATAGCAGTCTTCCAATATTTGAGGGGCTGCCACAGAGAGGAAGGGATCAAGCTGTTTTCCAAAGCACCTGAAGGCCAGACAAGGAATAATGGATGGAAACTGATCAAGGAGAGATTCAACCTAAAACTAAGGAGAAATTTTCTGACAGTGAGAGCAATCAACCAATGGAACAGCTTGCCTTCAGAAGTTGTGGGAGCTTCATCACTTGAGTCTTTGAAGAAGAGAATGGACAGCCATCTTTCAGAAATGGTGTAGGGTCTCCTGTTTGGGGGGGGGTTGGACTAGATGACCTACAAGGTCCCTTCCAATTCTTTTAATCTGTATCTTAATCTGTGTCTGATATTTGAAACCTTTGCTCACTGTTTCTCTTTGTTAGGAGATGCACTGAGTCTAAACTTGAGGTGCTTTATTCCATCTGGCCTCTGAAAATAGGAAGGCTGTCAGCTTCTCCTTCAAAGCATCTGGTGATAATGGAAATCTAATCTAGCTGGAAGGGGAAAAAAGATTTCTTGTACTCTGTCACACAGAAACATCTTTGCTATTTCCTAACAGGGTATTCTACAAACTTTAGGAAAATTAATCCATTGCATGAGTGACAGAAATATATCAAAGGGGTATTTGGGACAGAGGAGGCATGAAATAATACATAAATACATCCCTTAGGAAAGAAATAAAACACGTCATTTTTTTTTACATAAATGATGCAATTAATTGACCTCATCTATATTTATAATTTTCTGGTGTATTTCCCTTTATAAATTAACTGGTATGTGCACTTTAATTTATGTTTTCTTTTTTATAGTGTGAATAAGTAAACTTTGGAAGCTAATTAAACCTTTTGAAAAACACATTCATAACAATTAATAAGCTCCAAATCACCCATATCCCAAATACTGTTTTATTAATATATGTCTGATAGATGTTGGCGCCATGTTGCGTTTTTGGAGACTGTTCATTAATTTGTAAATATGTTTGTTGGATTCTAGTTTCTGTATCTAGAACAGCCAGTTTTATTCTGCTTTGTTGCCTAGTGCTCTCAACAAGAAATGTACACTTTTGGTGAGGGAGGAAACTTTTTTTTAAAAAAAATATAATAACCTAGTATCTAAAGTAGGTCTTATTAATTGGCAGCATCAAGCCAACCTTGACTGATTTTCAGAAGTGAAGGAGACAAACCACAGGGGAAACTCAGACCAGACATTAATAGAGAGATACAATCAAGATCTGGTGAGGTACTAATACCACTCTATAAAGCCTTAATAAGAACACACCTAGACTACTGCACCCAGTTTTGGTCACCACACTGTGAAAAAGATGTTGAGATTCTAGAAAGAGTGCAGAGAAGAGTAACAAATATGATTAGTGGGCTGGAGGCTAAAACATATGAAGAACGGTTGCAGGAACTGGGTATGTCTAGTTTAATGAAAAGAAGGACTAAGGGTGAAATGATAGCAGTGTTCCAATATTTGAGGGGCTGCCACAAAGAAGAGGGGGTCATCCTATTCTCCAAATCACCTGAAGGTAGGACAAGAAGCAATGGATGGAAACTAATCAAGGAGAGAAGCAACCAAGAATTAAGGATAAATTTCCTAAGGGTGATAATAATCACCCAGAGGGATGACTTGCAATTCAGATATTGTGGGTGCTCCATCACTGGAGGCTTTCAAGAAGAGACTGGACAGCCATTAGTTTGAAATGATACAGGGCAGTGGTGGAATGCTGACGGTTTTAACAACCAGTTCAATGAGTGAGCGCTTGTGCTCAGCACCGAACATGGAGCATTTAGAAGCTCAGCTGCTTACCTTCCAAGTCAGAAAAGGTAAGTAGAACAGCAAGAGGGGGAAATCAGCTGTGCCACACGACTAAGATGAGCTACAAAGCAGGAAATAAAGGACAGGATAGAGCGGGGGTGGGTGGGCGGGGCCAACTGATCATCGGCGCTACCTATTCACCCGAATTGGTCTGAACCAGCTGAATATCACCTGATACAGCATCTCCAGCCTGGACTAGATGACCCTTCTAACTCTGTTTTTTTATGTTCTACGGTAAGACAAAAATTACCTTCTGTAAGGAAGAAGTATCAACTCACTTTTATATTACAGCCAAGAAAGCTACATGGACATTTCCATTAAGTAACCAAGAATCAGATCCAACCACATGAAGTATTTACAACCTTGTATTAAGTAAATTATATGAGTCTTTGAGGATTCATGCTGAAAGAGAATGATTTAGCTTTCATGGCAGTGGAATTTCTTACAGATCTGTTCAACTGACTGCTCATGTTGTATTAGCAATGTCAAAGCTGATTTCTTCTGATAAATTGAGGGTAAATTGAGAAGAGTCAAAGGCATTAAATAGCAGAGATTTTGGGATTTTCTAGCCAACAGGCCACTGCCGAATCATCAGAATTGCTTAGATGCTCATGATCTCACATTCAGTGAGATTTTCATTTGGTTCATGTTTTGGATATGAACTAATCAAAACCTCCTGAATATCTTCATAAATAGGATAGAAATGACCCAAAAAGAGTGTTCTTTTGAAGGGGCTGACATTTTACAGTTGAGGAATACAATGTTTTGTATAACCAATGATCCAACTGGAAGGAAGGAAGGAAGGAAAGAAGGAAGGGAGGGGGGGAGGGAGGGAGGGAGGAAAGGAGGGAGGAAAGGAGGAAAGAAAGAAAGAAGGAAAGAAGGAAAGAAAGGGAAAGGAAAGAAAGGAAGGAAGAAGGAAGGAAGGAAAGAAGGAAGGAAAGAAAGGGAAAGAAAGAAGGAAGGAAAGAAAGAAAGGAGGAAAGAAAGAAGGAAAGGAGGAAAGGAGGAAAGAAAGAAGGAAAGAAAGAAAGGAGGAAAGAAGGAAGGAAAGAATGAAAGAAAGGAGGAAAGAAAAAAGGAAAGGAGGAAAGAAAGAAAGAAAGAAAGAAAGAAAGGAAGGAAGGAAGGAAGAAAGAAAGAAAGGGAAAGAAGGAAAGATTTCTTTCACACATTTTAGAAAATAAAAGCCAAGCCTTTTAACTACTGGCAAATTCTATTTCTAAAATAATCATAAACCTCCCAACCCACCCAACACAGTTACCAAAGTTATATTTATAGGAAAGATGAAAAAGACATGAAGTCTTCCCTTTAAAAAAAAATCCTAATTAACTATGTCAAGGAATTGCGCAGCAAGTGTCCAAGTGAAGTCAGAGCCGCTGACACAAACTTGTATAGTTTTATATAAATAAATATATTTTGCATTTATACTTACAGCAGACAAGACAGTCAGGAACATCATGAGGTAAATCAAATGGCATACAGAGCACACAGAAGAAAAAGGTAGCGGGGAGAAGAGAAACTCCCCTTTTATACGTACAGCAACCAATCATAGCATAGATTGCTTCACGCAGGAGCCGGCACTCTGTCATCAATCAACTACAACTATGTGTTCTGGCCCATTGTACATTTCACTCAGTGGTGGGATTCAATTTTTTTTACTACCGGATCTGTGGGCGTGGCTTGGGGTGTGTGGCATGGCTTGGTGGGTGTGGCTTGGTGGGTGTGGCAGGGAAAGGATACTGTAAAATCTCCATTCTCACCCCACTCCAAGGGAAGGTTACTGCAAAATCCTCATTTCCTCCCCATCAGCTGGGACTTGGGAAGCAGAGAATAGATGGGGGTGGGGCCAGTCAGAGGTGGTATTTACCGGTTCTCCGAACTACTCAAAATTTCCGCTACCGGTTCTCCAGAACTGATCAGAACCTGCTGAAACCCACCTCTGATTTCACTGTTCCAGCTGCTAAATTCAATATCCTAAAAGACTAGATCTAGGGCAGTGATGGCTAACCTTTTCTGAACCGAGTGCCCAAAGCGCGCACAAGTGCACGAATGCGCACCGAAAACCCCAAAATGCAATGCATGCATGCCCCCGCAAACACCCTGACCCTCCCGAATGCGCCCCCCACCCCCACGCATGCACTCATGCACGCGTGCCCCACACATGCCCCACCCCATGCACGTGCGCACAGCCCCCCCCCACATGTGCCCCACCCCCCACATGCCCTGCCCCCGCACATGCGCAGCAGAGACCCTACAAACAGCTGGCTGGTGGGAGGTGCATGTACATGAGCGGTGGAGCTGAACTGGGGTGAAGGTTCATGTGCCCACAGAGAGGGCACTGCGTGCTGCCTGTGTCATGCGTGCGATAGGTTCTCCATCATGGATCTAGGGGCATCTAAAGGCAAGGGAGTCATCAGTCCGAAAATGGCTCATAAAACTGAGTTTCTGAACCCTCAGGCCTTTGTACTCATTTGTGCAGCATGCAATGAAGGCTAAAAAGTGTGTATCTTCAGTTGTCTAGTTATACCCATCACTGACATCATTGTCGCCCAAGATCCATAGAATCCTGGGTGACAATGATGTTCCTTCCGTCCTCCCTTCCTCCCTCATATTTTATTTATTTATTTATTTATAAAATTCGTATGCCGCCCTATCTCCAAGGTCTCAGGGCGGCTCACAACAACAATCGACCAAGCAACTGTTAAAATCAACAATTATACACAAAAATATAAAAATCCCTCCCTTCCTCCTTCTCCTCCCCAACCCTTCTTCTTCCTCCTCCCTCATTTCCATCCCTTCCTTTCTTTTCAACATATCATGGGGAAGGAGTAACAAATCGTCAGAATTCTCAACATGGAGAGCTCTTGAAAATCTCAGATGATTATGCTGTTTCTCCTGACCTTTATAAGAAATAATTGTTAATAGCTCTCAATGTGGGTTGGTTAGCTAATTTCTCAGAATGGTGATCGTCCTGCTATATCAGATTGCTGAATATCACATGTGATTTTTTTTTTTAAATTGCCCTTTATGGTTTTGCAAAGCTAATTATAAAGTCTTCACCTCTAGAACAGAAACAAAATTACGTAGTGATTTTTTTTAAAAAAAATCCCTTTCATTTATCATAGAGTCCAGTGGTGGTATTCAGCCGGTTCTATCTGTCTCTGGCGAACTGGTAGCGGAGGCTTTGGGAGGCTCCGCCCACCCACTCGGACATCATCACATCCCATTTTTGATGATCTGTGCATGCGTGGAAGACTACGCTTGCTCACATTTGTGAACCGGTAGCGAAGGTAAGTGAATACCACCCCTGATAGAGTCTATTCTTTCTGCATCATTTTGATACAAGCCAAGCCATTTTTCTGAGGGACACGGTGGCTCAGTGACTAAGACGCTGAGATTGTCGATCAAAAGGTTGGCAGTTCAGCGGTTCAAATCCCTAGTGCCGCATAATGGGGTAAGCTCCCATTACTGGTCCCAGCTTCTGCCAACCAAGCAGTTCGAAAGCACATAAAAAAATGCAAGTAGAAAAATAGGGACCACCTTTGGTGGGAAGGTAACAGCGTTTTGTGAGCCTTTGGTGTTGAGTCATGCCGGATATATGACCACGGAGACATCTTCGGACAGCACTGGCTCTTCGGCTTTGAAACAGAGATGAGCACCGCCCCCTAGAGTTGGGAACGACTAGCACATATGTGCGAGAGGAACTTTTACCTTTTAAGCCATTTTTATTGCTGCTGAATAGTTATCTGTGTTATTTTAAACACTCTACCAAGTTCAGAAGTACAAATCCCAACAGGATTGGGACAAGCCTTCACTTGTGGTAAAGCATGGTCCCACCAGAGCTTGGGAAGAAAGCAAGAGTGATGAAGTATAAAAAATGATAGTGAAAAAGTTGAAGCAAATCAGAAGCTGAAATCAACAGAACGTCAGTTTGGATCCTGGGTGCCAGGAAGAAATAAGGAAGAAGTTAGATAGACAGGCTTTTAAAAAAAAAATGCCTTTAAAAGATGCCAAAACTTTGGAAAAAGTGCAGAGAAACACAAAAAAGTTAATTAAAGGCCTGGAGACTAAAACATATGAAGAACGTTTGAAGGAACTGGGCTTGGTTAGTCTAGAGAAAAGAAGGACCAGGGGTGACATGATAGCAGCATTCCCGTATTTGAAGGGCTGCCACAAAGAAGAGGAAATCAACTTATTTTCCAAAGCACCAGAAGACAAGACAAGAAAAATGGATGGAAACTAAGCAGGGAGAGAAACAACGTCCATGGTCTCTCCCAGCTCTCTTATTCTATTATTCAACTGATTATACTGCCTTCTCTTCACCATGTGACCTAGATCTCCCTCATTTTACCACTGCCTTCTAGAGCAGGGGTCTCCAACCTTGGCAACTTTAAGACTTGTGGACGTCAACTCCAAGAATTGTCGTTAATGTTTTTTGTTCAACTCTGGGAGTTGACGTCCACCAGTCTTAAAGTCACCAAAGTTGGAGACCCCTGCTCTAGAGTACAACCTTTGGCCAGGAAACCAATGTCAAAATGCAGATTTGGGCCATGCCAAGGTCCATCCTTGCCTCAGAGAGAAACTAGAGAGAAATATTAAAAGGACTGTTGTGACCCAGGCCCAAGTAGTTAGTATTAAATACAAACAGTTTGAAAACAAACAGATTTTATTAGAACAGCTGAGAATTAACTCATTCCCCAGCGTAGTCCAAACTAAATTAAAGCAAATTCTTCAAAACATCATTCCTCAGTTTATCACTGATCTTAGGATAATTAGGCAAACTGCCAAAGGCTTTTCTTGGCAAAAGTTCAGAAGCAGAGGACACCGACAAGAAATGAATACAGTGAATCAAGAACCAATTCTCTCAACGTTGTTTTCCAGCAAAGAGGCCAAGAGCTATTGTTGGTCTTTTAACCCTTATGGGAGGGGCCAATCATCTCTTGGCCCTACTCCTGAGTTGTCCTCTCTGCTTTATCTGCTCCTGCCTTCTGGCAGCTCTTCTCATACTGCACTAGGAACAGGCTCCTCCTGTTCCTCTGCCTGTCTACTGTCAGTCTCTGGAGGCTCCGAAGTCCACACATCACTCCCCAATGGCCCTGGCCCTATCTCTGCTCTGATGCAGAGCCCTCATCTGGCCTTCCCCAGCCTCCAGGACTGGCCCATGTTCTTCCTCAGCCTCATTGCTGTCTGGCTCCGCTGCCAGCTCCTCAGGCTGCCCAACAAGGGCAGAATATTTCCCCTAAAAGGGAAGCAGAAACTCAGCTCCCCCCTTTGTCAATGGGCCATTAAGGCCTGGGCCAGTCTATTCTACATAACAAAGATCTACCTCCTGCAGGCAGAGCCATAGTAGGAATTGCCCTCACCCAAAATCCAACAAAGATAGGATTAGCCCTCTACTCATCTAGCAACAGAACTCACCACATGGCACCTGGGGAGATTGCATCACTCAGCAAGGCTCAACCAAATTTAGCACACAGACAGACCACACAGTTGCCCCTGCATGGCCCCATGGGAATCTGACAACCAATCAGAATACACGCTCAAATTCAAAGCCTAACAAAGGGCATAAAACCAAGGCACTCTCAGCATCTCGGCCCATTTTTCTGCTCAGGAACTCAAGCCATGTGATCCTCTCCATCAATAAACCTTCTTTCTAAGCAACTTCCAGGAATCCAGTGTCTTTTTCCCCACTTGGAACTGAACCCAGACGGATATTTCTTCCAACAATACTACAACAGCATCCAAGAACAATGGTTGAGGTCACCAGAAGAACCAGAACATTGTATTCCGTCCTTCTCTGAACACCAGAAGAGGAAGAGCAAGAAGAAGAAACTCAGATCTTACAGTTTTTCTCTCTCTGCAGCTTCAGTGAGATTCCTGGAAGAATTATGGTTCATGAAGTTGCTGACGGGGCAACCTAGGAACCTAACCAAGCTCTGAAGAAACCTAAAAGCCTACACAGCAGCTCTTGTTACCAGTTGGTTTTGGAGGCAGGATTTGACCATCCTGTCTCTTGTACTTCGTGACTCAACTATCTCTCAGTTCTTCTACCTGGAAGTTTGCTCCTTAATGAGACCATCTCAACTCCCCAACTCCATTTCCAGGTATTGACAAGACACAATACAAATATATTTTTAAAGAACCACCTAATCCTTTCAAGGAGGTTTATTTTTGGAACCGTGTTGTCATTTCCCACCTCCCAACTTTGGCAGAAAGCAGCTGCAATTAGACAAACTCATAATTTATTGTACGCCTCAATTAAAATCAAGATAACACGGATTGTACTTTTCATGCTTACTTGGTGCTTGTACCTGCTAATTAAACTAAAGAAAGATGGTACCCGGGAGATTTGTGTTAGAGAAGACGTCACCTGTCCGGTCCATTTTGTTTTGGGATTATTATTTTTTTAATGCCTTCAAGTGACATGAAGAAGCAGCTCTGAATAGGTTTCTAATGAGATTCACATCTGCAAGGGAGCCAAATTTGCCCTCTGGAGAGATTAGTGAAGTCTGCAGCAAGCAAAAAACAACCTTCAAAATATTCATCTCACCCTTGGGATCTGGCTTTAACATCCAGATACAAGGAAGCCTGCTGGCCAAAGTAATTAACTTGCTTGTGTGTGTATGTGTGTGTGTGTGTTTCTCCTATCCCCAGTGCTTGGATCACAAGCTTCCAAACTCCCAAGTGAATCTGAGAAGAACCCAACCTGTGTCAAAATGATTTGGGTCGCAGGAGAATACTGATTTCTCAATTGGATTGCCATAACTTGTATCTTGGCACTACCTATGGATGTCAGTCAGGGGCAGTGGGTTCCTCCTGGTTTGGCCCGGTTCAACCGAGCTGGTAGTGGTGACGATATGACGTCACCGAACCAGTTCTCCCCCCCTGCCCCCCCCACGCACCCCCCACCCCCCGCGTTATTCTTACCTTTTATTTGGCCCCACCCCCAATCTATTGCTGTCTCCTGAGTCCCAGCTGATGGCTAGAGGGAAAAAAAAACTGTTTAAACTCTTGCCCGGGGGCTTCAAAGGGCCGCCCTACAGCTGATCAGTGTTAAAAGGAAACAAATGAGTAGACCAGTGCCTGCAAAAATACATGAGTAGATCAGTGCCTGCAAAAATAAATGGGTAGATCGGTACAGCTCTGCAAGCAGTTAAAAGCCTGGTAGACCAGTACCTCTGCTAAATCCTAAATAATTGTCACATGATCATCAAGCCACACCCACAAAATAAGCCACGCCCACAGAACCGGTAGTAAAAAAATTTAGAACCCACCCCTGGTCTGGGGTGGGTTCTACTTACCTATACTACTGGTTCATAACAGGATTGCGCATGCACAGATCGCCGATGATGACATTCGGGGCGGTGGGCGGGGCCTCCCACTGGTTTTACTACTGGTTCTTGCAAACCAGTCCGAACCGGGGGCAACCCACCACTGATGTCAGTGGAACTGCTGAGTTCGTACCATGGGATTCCACACACTCTTTTCGGCAGATACAACCGCCATCTCAAGTTGCTCAGACCTGTCTTAATGTTGTTGGTTTTAATCTTTTCACATTTCCCCAAACTCCGTCAAATTGTCATAATGTCTGAAATATATTCAACGAAATACTCATTCGTCTTTCAACCTGTGGACCCAAATAATCCTCTTCTCTCTTTCTCTCCTGGCTTCCAATTAAGTTACTCAACACAGATCATTCTCCCAGGTGAAACTAATTCATTTCCCAAACATCTGGATGCTCTTTTCATAGGTGGTTCCCTGCCAGATGTTTCTTCTTCCCTTCACATTATGGCCATTTAAAATCAAGGCTATTTTTGTTGTTTCCTCAGCATTTTAACCAACCCCGTTTTATCTTTAGATATCTTTATCTTTTATTCTTTAGATTATTTTTGGGGGGGTCATTTTATGCTCTATGTTTCACGTGTGCTGATTTGTGGTTTAATTGATCTTCTGCTTTGTGAATTCAATTCCCAATATGACAGCCAGGGAATGCCACAGATACGGGAAGATTTAAAAATATAATAAATAAACATTGAAGTTAACAGCACACTTGGCTGTTATTTCCTGTTCTGTTCTTTCAGCTTCTCAAACCCACCAGTAGGAAGTAGCTGCATGATTTATTTTTCAGTCATTGAACAGGGTTATTATTTTCCAGGATTGTGAATATTTTCTTCCTTCTGTGAAAATTTAGAACGTTCTCTTGCTCCCTGATATTTGGCAGAAATGAATCCTTTCTTCAATTCAGTCAGTTTGCTCTAGTGCAGGGGTGTCAAACTTGATTTCATTGACAGCCGCATCAGGTTTGTGTTTCACCTTGGGTGGGGCAGAGGGGGGCATGGCCAGAATGGGCATGGCGAGCTCGACATTGGGGGGGCCTGTGGTGGCCTAAGTACTCTGCCAGCAAAAATGGGCTCCAATCCCTCCCCACTCCAGGGGAAGGATACTGCAAAATCTCCATTCCCTCCCCACTCCAGGGAAAGGATACTGCAAAATTTCCATTCCCTCCCCACTCTGGGGCCAGCCAGAGGTGGTATTTGCCGGTTCTCTGAACTACTCAAAATTTCCGCGACCGGTTCTCCAGAACCTGTTAGAACCTGCTGAATTTCATCCCTGCTTTGAAGGGTATAAGAGAATTGGACTTTTTTTTTCCTTGGTCTAATTTAGTAAAATGGGAGGCAATTTATAGCTCTAGAGAACAGATCAGTCAACAAAATATAAATAATTCCACCTGGAGGAAACTATTAACTTCAGGGAGATGAATCCTCCACAGGCTAATCACGGACCAAAAGCTAAACATTCTCCTCCTTTCCCACTGATTGGAATGGTTAACAATAAGTTTCAAATTAGAGGCCAGCAGAGCAAGTAAAACAGAGGTAGGCCATAAAAATTAACTTGATCCCGGAAGTTTGAAGGATCCCTCTTATTTATTTTATTTATTTTATTTATTTATTTATTAAATTTCTATACCGCCCTTCTCCTTTCGGACTCAGGGCGGTGAACAGCCAACTAAAAGCACAAGTACAAAAATTAAAAGCAATTGAAAATGATCTAAATAAATTTGGCCCAATTTAAGTTAAAAATCAATAACAAAAACTTTAAAACCAGCATGGGGTTAGGCCAACCCAGCTAACCGAAAAAGATGGGTTTTAAGGGCCCGATGAAAAGTCCGGAGGTCTGGGATCACTCGTATCTCTGGGGGGAGGTCGTTCCTTGCTTCTTTCACTTTTGAGCTCTGATCCCTAATTGTCCCCTCCTTGAACCAATAAGGGGGAAAAATAGATCTGTTCTTCTCCCTCTACAGGAAAAAGATATGGCACACATCAACCATTTTCAAACTGTCCTCCTCCTCCTCCTCATCATCGTATTTCTCACATAGGTTCAGGATCCATTTTTCTGGTCAACAAGCACCATCTTGCATGATCAAATGCAGCATCTGGGTTCAACCGGGCATTTTTCATGTCTATATTTGTTGTATTTCATCATCTTTGTTTTGGCCTTCTACACAGATGCCTGCCATCTATATTAAAGTGGAAGGCAATGAAGGCAACGGTATAGGGTCATGATGGCAAACCTATGGCACACATGCTGGAAGTGGCATGGAGAGCCATCTCTCCGGGCACGCAAGCCATTGCCGTTGCTCTTCCGGGTTTCGGCACACCGGCCAGCTGGTCTTCATGTGTGGGGAGCACCGGAAACCGGAAGAGCAGCAGCCCGGTGCACATGCGCTTGCCAGGCGGCTGCTCTTCCAGTTTCCAGCACACACATGCGCACTGGCCACCTGGTCTTC